>CM034146.1:280387041-280857041 GCA_019776745.2 Taxus chinensis | reverse complement strand
TAGTGGGATAATTAAATAAATTTAAACGGTCATCATCCGCATATCCTCACTTCGAGGGCATGGATCCATTTCGTAGATGAAATGGGACCCATGACCCTTTTAATTTAATCATGGATTTCTTCCACTCAAAAATAAATATTAATAAGTGTATATATATCATTCTCGAAACAATTATTAACCTTGCCTCTATTATGATTTATTATCATCGATGTTTAATATATATAATGATAATAACCATAAATAGTTTAACATGCGGACATGACGTTAAGCCAACTCTTTTTCCCTCATAGTGTTATAGTGGCAGTGTTTTAATGATGTGAATATTGTTATAATCCTCCAAGTTGTTCACGATTGCGGATTGGTTCTACTTAGTCGTATTTTGTGACTTAGTTGCTTTACCTTCGTAATGAGTAATTTTAACCATTGTATAATGATTTACCTTTTTTTTAAATCGTTACCACTTTATTACTTTTCCCATCGTCAGTTGGGATATTTGATTGTATTTTAACGTGTTTTGGAACTCTCCTTGAGTGAGGTGTGACGAGAGAATGAAGATATATATCTCACAAATTCAAGTACACATGCAATTCATGATGCATGGTTGATCACCTTCAATGATTCTTATTGTATGACTCCTCATAAGGAGTAATTATGAAAATATAAATAATATGATGGTGGTGATGTATTTTTGGGTGGCAACTCGACCTATAACATCATTGGTTGAGGAATATTGAAGTTGAGGTTTATATATGATAGGAAGAAGACTCTCCAAAATGTATTACACCTTCTTAGGAGATAGGAATTCAATTTTTTTGATAAAAATGAATGATAATGAAGTTCAAGTCTCATTTAACAAGGAAGGTTACACAATCGTACATATATCTATGGTGTTGGAAAGAGGTTTATGATGAGGAACTTTTTTTCAAACTCAGTTCTAGTGTGCATGTTGGTACTTAAAACATCATTGGTTTCCCGAGGAAAATGGAAAATTGAGAAAATAAACATGCTTATGATATAAAATATGATGATTTGGTATCAAATTCTAGGTAAATTTTGTTAGAAATGATTCTATGCATTGTGTACTAAAGAAACAACAAAAGGGATTAGGTATTTCCCCTTACATTTTGACTTTCATGAATGTTGTGTATATTGAAGATAGACTCAAGTAAAATTCCTCATAATTTTTTTGCATACAAAAGGGATTTTATGGGCAATTTATAGTGATGTGTTTGGACCGATCAATGTGCCATCGTTAGGAAAATATGTGTTTTATGCATCATTCATAGATGATTTTTCTAGTAAGACCCAGATATAATTACTCTATAATAAATATGAGGTGCTCAAGAAATTCAAGGTTACTGTGGATATTTTTAAGGAGAAAAAAAAAAGTTCAAACACATAGACAATAGGGAAGAATACTAAATACTACTCAAACAAGTTTGAGAAATTCTACAAGAAATGAAACATTGAAAGGAAAAAGATAGTTTCATACATACAATAATAGAACTTAGCTACATTTAATATAAAAATGATACTGATATATAAAGACCTCGTTATGCTTAGTTGTTCACATTTATAGTAATTTTTATAGGAAAAAATATTTACTATTATATACTACTTGGTAAATAGATCACCCTCATCATTTCCAATTGATAAGAATGTATAGGAAGCCTTGAAATTCAAGAAACCATCCTTAAACACTTAATCTTTTTTTCCTATTAAGGAAAAATAACTAAAGTTGACTAGAATTATGTAAACTTTATCTTTATTTGATATGGGAAGGGTGTTAAGGGGTATGAAAATTGGAATATATATATATATATATATACACACACACACAGAGAGAGAGAGAGAGAATAAAATCTATATCTAAAAATTTGTCTTCAAGGAGATCAAAAGTATTCCCACGCAAGAGGGTCTTCATAATGGTGATGTGAAAGGAAAACCAAATAAGCGAATGAGAGAATAAATATAGAAGATGTGGGTTGTTATAGATGTTGAATATCTTGTATGTGACTATGACTCTAATGATGAAGAGGCATAGTAAGAGGAATAAAAACATTTAACTTGTGTGCTAAGGATATCATAACATGTGTGTAAAATTATTAAAAGGTAATTTTCACCTATTTTTTTCTACATTCTTATTTCTATTAGATCAAAATAAAGGAATTCTTGGAAGAACTTAAAGGATTAAATTGTGTCTATGGATAATAATGATACTTGGGATTTCATAAAAATACCTCCTAGAAGAAAACTTGTGGGGTGTAAGGGGTTAATAAGAAGAACCATAATGGAAAAGGTAATATGTATAAGTATAATGATTTCCAAGTAGTATATCGATTCTCTCATTTGGAGTTAATTGATCTTGGTGAGGTATTTTATCTTGTTACAAATTTGAACCCTATTATACTTATTTCAACCATTGTTATTGTTTTTGGTATGAAGTTATATGAAATAGATGTTTAAAAAATATTTTTACATGGAGAGATTAAATAATAAAATTAGATGAAGAAAAAACAATTCAAGGTTAAAGTGAAATAGGTCTTGGCTTGCATATTGAAGTCCTTATACAATCTCAAATAATCAACAAGGATGAGGAATACTAATTTTTACAATTACATGTTGTAACATGGGTTTATATGTAACAAATATGATCCTTGTATATACTTAAAGGAAGAAGGGGAGTTTGTTAGTAACTTTATTTTGAGTTTAAATTACTTTGTAATTTGAGTTATAAGTGGAAAAGTTAACCTTTTTTGTTAATAAATGCATGGCCCAAATCATGATGTCATAACATTCCATTATTACAATTTGTGCATGTGTTTTTAATTTTTTTATCGCAGGTATTAATATTTAATAACCATAAATAATAAAGTTTAGTGGTGCATGTAGTGCATAGTTTTATCATCAATTACACTAGCTTAATCACTAGTTTTTTTGGGCCTTTTTTTGGATGATATAGAGCTTATTTCTGAGTTATTCATATGTTGATATGAAACACTTCAAGTTGTTGGGTTTTTTATCCTTGCACATCCATTTCACTTTTATTTTCATCACATTCCTATTTTTGGATGACATTATAATTATAAAAAATTACAAGAAGATGATCAAGAATTTTAAGTCTCATATGTCTTCATAGTTTGTAATAAAGGATCTTAGTGTTGTAATAGTTAATTTTGGCATAAAAATAAAACGATATTGTAAAAATATGAAACTTTTTATATGTTATAGGGAATATGTTGAAATGGTCTTGGAGAGCCATGATACATAAGATAAATTCACACATTTAGATGCTACTACTGTACTATCAAGAGGATTATTTGCCAAGGGGATCTATCCAGCGGTAAATTATCTACTCTACAATGTCCAAAGGTATAAGAAATTCAAAAGAAATGAATCAGGGTTCATATGTGAGTATGATGGAAGAATCATGTACACAATTATCTACACAAGACTTTAAATTACACATGCAATAAGAGGTGTAATAAGATTCATTTCCAATCTTGGAAAAGAGCATAGGAATACAATGAAGAAAATATTTAGTTATATGCACAAAAGTTATTATAGTAAAATTTCCTATAATGGAAATACCTATGAAAGTAAAACCATAAGTCTACATTGATTTCATGTGGACTCATTAAGGAAAATATATTGAATACCCAATATCTACCAAGTTCATGTGTTTTAGCTTTTTTGTGGAGGTTTAAGATGGATGAGTAAAAGATAAAATAGCTTTGCGATATCCATCACAAAGGATGATTACATGGAAGATACTCAACCAAGAAAGGTAACAATTTTGGTTTTCTATATTCCCTATTGGGTTCATTCAAAAGGATGTAAGGATAGGTTATGATAATCAAAATGAAACTTTTCTAGAAAATAATCATGAGTATCATTATTGGAAACAAAACCTTGATATGAAATACCATTTTTTAAACAAAATTGGTGGATGAAAATAAGGTAGGGATGAAGAAGTTGTATATTAATGAGAATGTTGTAGTTTCATTGACAAAAGAAATGAGAAATGAAAATTCTTCTTAGTGCAAGAAAAAATGGGTATGGATTTCTACAACTACTACTAAATTATGGGTTTCTCCCTTTATGAAATTTTTTTGAAAAGTGGGAGGATGTTTGGAATTTTTCAAATACTCTTGGTTATGCACATGATGATTATGTAAAAATGTTATTTTGTGCAAGCTTGTGGAACATTACTACACAAAAAAGTTTTCAAAAAATACTTGTGCATTGTAGGATTGCACTTGTTTTCAATAATGTGATGATATGTGATTATGGAAAAATATGCAAAGAGATAAAAACCAAATTGTTGATGTGGATGAAATTAGTAGAGCGGTGCATAGTGGGAAGGTGCGTGACATAATAATATAGCATATGCTTTCATAAATTCAATACCGTAAAAAAATTAGATGTTTCTATCGATTGGAGGTATGAAATAAATGTCTTGAAAATGTTTTGATATGTTGGTGGAGGATTGTTATGTAATAATCACTTTTTCATGAAGTTGATGAGACTTTTTAGATTATCTTGTTGCAAAAGGATTATAAAGTGGAGTAGTGATAACCAAATCCTAAAAAAAATGACATGTTTAAGATCATATACTTGATGATACAACATTTATCTATTTTTCTAACAAAAATTAATGTGTTTAATATATTTGTGGGGGTCAAATATTTTTTCAAAATGGGAACCAATGTTATGCTTTAACACTTAACATATCATATATTGTTAATATTGTCTTGAAAGGCTATCCATACAATAGAGGAATAATAAACCATTGGAGTGTACCTCAAGAACTAGGCATATCATCATGTTATCTCTAATATTTCAATATTTGATTAAAAGAAATATCCAATATCCAATATCATCTTACATTTTTACCTCACATTTACTTTTACATTTCGATGAAGGTTTGAAAATAAGCTTCTTTTTAAATGAAATATATGGTTTTGATATTTCCCAATATAATGAAACTCATTGTGGTAAGAGATAAATTTTTTTATGGTTCACATTTTATTAGAATTTTCATGTATTTAATATAAGGTATCTCTATAAATGGTATTATCATGAATCATAAGGATGTGATACTACCACAAGGATTGGTCATTAAAGGGAATCACAATAAAAAATAAATCTTGAAATACTACCACAATTTTCAAAAATTATGAATCGGAAAAATAAGTTAGTTATATTATATTTAAAAATGATTTAAAATGGTTTTAATAATAGATTCCTAGAAATATTTACCATAAGGGCTACTTGATTAAAATAAATAAGTTATTTCATTCATTCAATACACTTCTTAGCAACAAACAAAGTTAACTCTTCCTCTTTCCTTACTCTAATCCAACCAATTGTCTAACTTGAAAGTACACATGAGCTAGTTCTTTCACTTTTGGTTCCTCCTTGATATTAAGTGACTTTTTATCTTACTTAAGTAGTGTTCTAACACCTTCCAAATGAGTATATCCAAGAGTGATTATAAGTGTTATTACCCTTTATGAATTCTAAAATCTATTGCTTAAAGGAATCAAGGCTCATAACATGAAAACATTGATCTTCTAAAGCATAATTGTTATCCATTCTCACCCCTAGTGGAAATGGACAACTTTGGAACATGGGCACAAGTAATTTAGATAGGAACAAGAGACAATCCCTGGGGCCCACTTTCAGCTAAAAATGGATAAAACAGAAAATTTTGAAAAATGACCTTCTAGTGCCCCTAATATTTCCCCATGGACCCCTTGGTTATGAAGAAATCCTAAAAAAATCTAGAAAAATCAGAGGAAAGTTGAAATTTTTTACAAAGTTGGATTAGGACCCAAGATCATCTCACTAAACTATTTGACAAGCTAGACCAGCTTGCCAAGTCATATGTGGGTCGGGTTGCATAGAACTCGCTGAGTTAATTTGACATGAGTTAGAGGATTTTCGAGGTCTTCATATTGCACCCGCATAGGCTGATTCAAGATCATGTAGAACAGTTGGAACGTGGGGAGAATGTAATGCATGCTCGAAAGGAGTTGAAAGAATGACGAGATAGGTATGCGGAGGTCAGAATGCGATCGATGCGGGGAATGCAGACCTGGAGGGCCCATGAGGAATGCAGCCGGAAAGAGGTTATGGGGAACAATGTTCCCCATGGAATATTGTTCCTCACTAAGTTGTTTTATCTGTGAAGCAAGGGATGTTGACTCGTTGAGTCACCACAAGCTCATGGGAGACACGGGAAAGGAAAATTAGAACGTGGGGCATTGCGATGACTTAGAACCTGGGGTGACAAATCAACAAAAGTTGAGCCATGTAAGCTACACACAGGGCCATCTTGTCAAGCCAGATGGTAAGTTGGCACCGAGCTGGCAAGGAGCTAGTCCACATCATCATCCCCTTTATAATTTTTATTAAAATTTTGGTTTCATAAGGCCCCCAAATTTTTAAACACCATCACCCAGAACCTTTGGAACATGAAAAGTAAGTGTAATTAGGAAATATGAAAATATTCATCTCCACCCAAAGGGAATTAATTGCATAGACCCTAGAAATGATGAAATAAACCCAAAAAGTGACATGCACAAAAATTTCCATAAATTTCTCTCTACTCAACAAAATTGGAAAAAAAATCTCCCAATTTGAAATGATCACTTCCATGCAGCTCCATAACATTAAATGAAGATATTGGTGGCCATTTCTTCTACAATAAGCTACAGTATAGAAAGGAATGGGTTTTGCAAAGGCTCCCATCATTTTTATAGGTGAATTAATACCATTTTTTGTGGTTGAAGAGGAATTTTTAGATCCTTCTCTCTTTCACTCATATATTGTAAAGGGGGCTCATTTTTTACAGTTAGACATCTCCATTCTGCTCCTCTCCTTCTTCATAGGTTTTTGCAGGTATTGCTTCAAGCATTCTATTTTGGATTTTTTCAAGGATTATATGCCTTTGTATCTCATTGTGCCCTTATTGAAGCAATATAATCAGGATTTTTGGTTATTGTGGAACCCTTTTCTTATATTTCCTTGCATTATCTGACCTTTACATTGCAGTTCAAGGTATTTTGTGCATTTTTTATGGTTTTTGCACGATCTAAAATAGTTGTGTTTCTCTGAAATGGTGTTCTAAATGTGTGTTATAGATTGTAATGTTGTAAATTTCCTCTTTATCTCCATTCTTACTCTTTTTTCAATTTGGAGAGTGTTGGAACTACCGTTCTCTTAGTGTTATTACCACCCTTAGTGTAGGATTTCTTCATTTTTACTTTCTTTCCTTCTCCTTGGTCCCTTGGAATTCATAGGATAGGATTAGATAGCATATTTCCCTTCATTAGGAGTAGTTGTTGCATTAAATTAGGAAGAGGAACCAAACTTCTCTGCAGAGTTACCTCTAGATCATGGTCCCACACCTAGAGATAACTCCATATTACCCAGCTATATTGTTTTCCTAGTAAACTCACATGCTAGGAATCAGAGGGTGTTGTAATTTGGTGATAGCAGTTCTGACATGTCTGGTGGGACATAAAAGTCATTACTTCCTTTTTATCAACATTGGATGTGTGTCTTGGTGAATGTCTAGCCTTTGGAGGCTCTGTAAACAACACATATGGTGACTCTCATCAGAAAATTAACTAGTTTCAATAGTACTGGTGATTCAAGTTCATGATAAGGATTCAAACATGGTCTAGAACAAGAGAAGGAGTATTTTAATATTTGCAGCTACCTACAGGAAGAGGAATAAGGGGAAGACAAGTTTAGAGATCTCCATCTCCACCAAACAGAACTCTCTCAACACCTCCACATGGTAGGCCATTTTTATAATCTACTAGAGTTCTTAGACCAATCAAGATGGTTTCACAACCACTTCCAAATCCATTTTCAAATTTCATGGGCAGCAGTTCACTTTCCCTCAATGCACAAAATCAAATTCCGGTGGCATCTTTAAAAAACATTCCATTCTTCAATGGAGAAAATCACACAACCTCAATTGATCATATCTAGGACATTGTATTTGTTTGTGTTATACATGAGATTGTTGATATGGACATGGCGGTAAAACTCCTTGATTATTATTTTAAAGGAAAATATTTACAATACTTCAAATGCTTAGCAAAAACATCAATTCATAACTGGAATGAGCTATGCACAGATCTTTATGATCAGTTCAGATATGTTGGGAATATGGACTGCAGAAATGGAAGCAATTCCCCAAAATCTACAATAATGTAAGTGTAAACAAGATAAATCCAAATGAAAACAATGTATACACACATAACACAACATGTACCTTAGTTCACACAATATGGGATACATCCACCAAAGATAGAGATCTCATATATATATAATAAATAAGAATACAAACCAACTCTTCCCACAAGAGTACAATGCATCTCTCTAAGAGTATCTCCTTTACTAGATCTTTAAATTTATCTACATGAGTGCACTACAACCATGCCTCCACACCACCACCAGATCTCACATATCAAGAACTACTTCATCTCTAAACTGCAACCAAGATCTCATGTGAATTTGCAACAAGACCTCTCACATGGATCTACCAATGTGCAACCATGACTGTGCATCAAGAATTAATTATGTCTCTACATCACTGGATCAACCTTTGCAAACATGAAGAAAACCTCCTCTATAATATCTAGATCTACATGGATCAATAATACAAAATGATCTCATGGATCTATGAATACAAGATCTCACAAAAACCTATGAATCTAACAATACAGGACTAGATCTACATGGATCAATAATACAACATGATCTCATGGATCTACAATACAAGATATCACCAACATGTGGATCTACAAGAAGAAAATCTATGTGTTTTGCATACTATGCAAGCCATTACAATGAGACAATATAATATGAAAGGAAATACAGTAGAAGATATTACCCTTCTCACCATTGAGATTTACCTGTCATAGTTGTACCTGCTATTTCCTTCTTTCTAACTTCTCTCCATGGAAGATTTGTCTTCATGTAACCTGTTCTTTCTTTCTCTCCTTCTTCATCCTCTCAGTCTAGGAGAATCAAGGATCTAACTCAATCCTTCTCATTCTGACCTTCTAACCCTAACTTTCATGCGTATATAAGCATATACAAACTTAAGGCATATTAGCTATGCATTTACAACCTTTAGATAAAATTTATATCAAAGTTAGATCTAATTCCCATGAGTTAAATATAAAATTTCATGCACAGGTAACCGATGGCGGTTCCTTTGCTAACTGATGGCAGTTCCTTTACTGACTGATGGCAATTCCTCTAATGATCAACGACATTTAGCCAACCGACGTTGGTTATAGTGTAAACTAGCCACTTGTAATGCATGCTCATTGTGAAGCAATATAGTTCCATGACCCAACAAGAGAGAGAGGGGATAATTTATCTCTATAGGAGTAATTTACCACAATCAAGAGGGCTCAAAATGAATAGATGGCTGACTTTAATTTTAGATTTCAATGAACATGGGGCATGATTCCAATTTCTGTAAGACCAACAACTGAAAGTGCATTTCTCTATTTCCTAAAAGCTATAATTTTGATATATCTATAATGATACAATCTATGGGAGGCATAACTTTACCATAAGCCTATGTCATAGCCATTAGAGATGAGAATTATCTAATTCAAGATGGTAAACTTACACCTAGGCCACCTATGCATATTTATCTAGAAATGGGGAATATTAGTTCTAGCCAAGCACCTGAGTTAGCCCTTGTCCTTGCTTCTAGAAATAAAAATTCCAATGAGGTTTCTACCTCTTCTACCTCCTCAGCTAAGCTTCAAGAATCTAGGAAATAATTTAAAAACTTAGGGAATGAGTTAGTTACTATCAAGAGGTAAACATCTCATAATTTTAGACCATATGAGCTTCAGTACCAACCCAATAATCCCTCATATTAGTTCAATAGACCTCCTACTGAAGTTGCTAACCAAAACCAAGGACAACCTCAAGTTGCTAGACCTTTTCAGCCTTACACTCCTAATGTTGCCTCTTCATCTAGAGCATTAGTTCCAGTCTATAACAACTTAGAACAAGAGTATGAGTGGTTTTTCCCTTGTGGAAAACCAAATAAACAAGAAACATGCTTCAATGGTTCTCTAAATCAAGCCTTAATGGTAAAAATTGTGTGTGTGTGTCAAGAAATAAATGAAGAATAAAATCAGCAGCAAGTAAACACTCAAGAAGCACCCCAAAGTGTACTTCACTAGTGAATTGGCAAGAAAAAGATTTCTGTTAGATAAACCAGTCTCCTTCTCAAGGTGTGGAAAAAAACACAAGGTATAAAAAAAGAGCTATATAGGGAGGGAAACCATCAAATTCAATTCCTTCTCAACCTTGTCTCACAGATCAAGGGGTTGGAAATAAAAGTATAGTCCTAAATTCACAAAATCAGCCTCAAGGCACCTATTATATCAACCCAAGTGCAAGAGAGAGTTTTGGTGTCAAATAAAGGGCAGTAGAATTACAACCAATCTCCATTCAACATCATTGATCACATGAAGAAAACAAATGTAATCATCTCAATGTGTGAGTCATTGACGATTCCAGGGAAAAGGGATTTATTACAGGAAAATATAACAAGCTTTTCCATCCTGAATCAACCATATAAGGATCAAGTTAAAGTACTCACTAATGTAATGGAACAAGAGAGATTTCATCCAAAAGGAAATATGAAACCTCTACAATTTTCCATATCTTTGATCATTAGAAACAATCTTATACACAACTGCATGATTGACGTGGGTGCAAGAAGCTCAGTAATGCTTAAGAAAATAGTGGATCAATTGGATTTGAAATATGAAACTATCTATAAAGGAGTGGTAAAGTTGGA
Source organism: Taxus chinensis (assembly GCA_019776745.2). Classification (NCBI taxonomy): domain Eukaryota; kingdom Viridiplantae; phylum Streptophyta; class Pinopsida; order Cupressales; family Taxaceae; genus Taxus; species Taxus chinensis. Next base: position 280,846,183 of record CM034146.1, on the reverse strand, counting down.
TGCGAAAATAATGATTACTGTTTGTGTGATCAAAGGATTGAATCTTACATTACATGCATGCCTAAATGTCATAGTCTAGCAAGAAATGTCAGTGATTTACTTACCACCACTCTTTACATTGTGCTTGTTAAGGGACTTCACGGCTAAAATTGGTGGGTACCTATCAGCTGATTGGTCCCACATACTTTTCAGAACAAGTTATGGAGCTAAAGTTACAATTAGATCTGAGTGAATTATAAATTATCACATTGAGCCTTATGTACCAAATCATATCAATGCCAATTGCTCATCCTTTGACCAAGAATATTGCTTAAACACTCAGGAAAAAAACTAAGGTTGGAGGTATTCTAGATTTGACACTTGATGAATGAGATAACAAGAAACGCGGCTATAATACTTATAGTGAGATGGAAGAAGCTGAGTTGGATATTTACTACTTTCATGAAGAAAACAAACCTCTTCCTAGTATCACCAAACAAGACGATGAGGATAACAATTTTTTTTGGAAATTGTTCTTTAATGATTCAAGGAGCAATCAAGGTGTAGGAGGAGGAACAATGCTTATATATCCAAAAGGAAACAAGTACTACTCATATTTTTGGTACCAATTTAGTTGTTCTAATAACAAAACTAAATATGAAGCTCTAATCCATGGACTACACTGGGAAAGAAAGAGTGGTATCAAGAACTTTCAATTTTTTGGAGAAAATGAGCTGGTAGTAAATCAGATTAGAAGGTATTGAACACTACCAAAAATGATCTCCTCAAGATATCTAAAGACATTGCGTATGGGATCTCATAGAGGAATTTGAGGCATTCAACATTGATTCCATACCAAGGAGGAAAAATGAGGTTGCGGAACAAATTGCAGCAATTGGAGAAACATTTTATGTGGTTGAAAGTATGAAGAAGGATCAAACTCAACCTCATATCAAGGTTGTTGTGAGACCAGTTGTTCCATAAAACAACACTAGTTGGCAATGTGTTCGAGACATGAACAACAAATTCATAAATCTTCCATCAAGAAAACACTTGAGTTATCTTTCAAAGAATCAAGACAAATTGGAAATAACAATACAGGGATCAAGTAGTCTAGATGATAACAAATCAAACTATCAAAAGGTTTAGTAACTCTAGAGTCAATATTCAACCCTAATGATCAGTTATGGAAACAAAAACGCTAATATTCAGGTCAAAGGTGAAGATTTAGAACCATTTTTTGGTTGAGAAAAGTACGAGGTGCTCTAAATTGGAAAAGTAATTAATCATCAAGGAGAAATCATGATTTCATTCTACTTTGTCAAGAATTTTCCAGACATCTTTTCTTGGAGTTATGAATATTTGAGTGGCTTTGACCCAATATTTATCACTAACATACTATCGATTTAGATCCATAATCTAATCCCATTAAGAAAAATAAATAGGCTAGTGAATCCTCACATTGAGCATCTCAATGAAGAGGGAATTGACCAAGCTCATTGAGGCAAAGTATAATTTTTCCAATCAAAAACTCATTCACGGGTTGTTAATCTGGAGCCAATTAGGAAAATAAATGTAGGAAATCAAATTGTGTGTGGATTCTCGAGACATAAACAAAGCTTCACTCAAATATCATTATCCAATTCCTTTCATGGAGCGAATATTGCAAAGTAGTATCTGGTTTGAAAGAGGTTATTCATCTCCGAGATGGGCTACTCAGGATATAACCAAATTATGGCAAAAGAGGAGGACCAATTCAAAAACATCCTTTGACCACAAAATGGGGAACTTATGTTTATAGGAAGATTCCATTTGGGTTATCAAATGTTGAAACAACATTTTAGAAAGAGAAATGGACACGGACGTTCAAGGGGTTGATAAATAAGATGGTTCTTGTGTACTTAGATGACATAAATGTAATTCTCTAGGAATGCAGCAGATCACCTCTCTCACCTAAGGACTAGTATTTGATTGATGCAGAAAACTTGAAGTGTCTTTGAATCCGAAGAAATGTATTTTCCTAGCTCATGAAGGCAATATCTTAGGCCACAATTATGTCTAAAGAGGGTTGAAAATTGATCCATAAATAGAGTTGAAGCTATCCTTTTTATAACTTTGCCAAGTCACAAGAAGGCTATATCCAAAGCTTCTTAGGGTAGAATAAATTTTGTCAGAAGGTTTGTGCCAGATTTTTCCACTCTTGTTAAGCCATTAACAATGATCTTAAAGAATAACAATTGACATTCAAATGGAAAACGGAGGGCAAAGAGAGTTTCTAGGCTTTTAAATGTGTCAATATCCCAAGCTCTAACTCTCATCAACCCAAATTTATCTAAGGACTTCATTCTCTATGCCTTTAGTATCTTAGACACAATCTATTCCATTTTGGTGTAGCTAAAGAAGGAAGGATCTAAGAATCCTATTGCTTTTTTCTAGTCAATTTCTGGAATATTATGAAGTGAGGTACTCTTTCATTGAGAAAAATGTTCTTGGATCTTTATAAGGAGTTTAAAGAAGTTTCAGAAAATTGGTTTCAAACAACAAAATCTAGTTGCTTAGTGTCTCATGTCTGGAGTGAGATAGGATTTCCTCCTCAATAAGGACCTTCAATGAGAAAAGAGCAGGTTGGATTACCCGTGTCATGGAGTATGATATAGAGATTATATGCAACTAGATAGGTCCATGGGAAAGGTTTATGTGATACAACTTGCTTCCAATCAAAATGTTGAGTTAAAGGATGAAGAAGAGAGCGTGTTCTAGTTGTCCAAGAACTGGTCGAGAATAAACAAGATTTAGATGGTATACCCACTCCTTGTTGGACCCAAGGACATGATACATTTTATCCAAATAGGTCTTATTCCCTTTAGAAGTTGAGACAAAGAAAAAATAAGGTATTTTAGACTCCAATCCATTTCCATATGTTCTCATTGAGGGCATCTTATGCTCAAGAAATACATGAATGGAGTTTCTCTTGAGATGTGTTCAATGACAAATCAGATTGAGAAAGTGCTACATGAGTTCCATCATGGAGAAGATAGGAGGTCATTTTTCTCCATGAGTAACAACCCTCAAGATCATGAAGGCTGTTTATTATTGGCCCACAATGTTTAGTGACTGCTATGTACATAGATTAAGAAGTGTAAAAAATGTACATTTTTCATAGGCAAAGGAAAATTTAGCAAACACTTCCACTCCACCCAATATCTTAGTTCGATCAACCATTTCATGTAGTGGGGATTGGATTTCATTGGGGTCAATTAATCCTAAACTCAAGCCAAGGACAAAAGTGGATTCTCGTACAACAACTGACTATTTCACCAAATGGACTGAACCAGTGGCACTCAAGGAGGCAAATGAGTCTGGCATAATTTTATTTTTATGAAAGGAAATTGTAACCAGATTTGGTGTTCCGATCCACTATTATATCATACAATGCTCTATAATTTCTTGGCACCAAGGTCTCTGAAGTGGGCTGTTAGGAACAGGTATTTATTTGTGCACTTCCACTAACTATATTACCCTTAGGGTAATGGGTCAAGATGAGTCCACAAAGAATAATTTATTGAGAATCATCAGAAGAAACCCAGGATGAGAATCTGAGCGAATTTGGCACACCAATCTCAAATCAGCCTTGTGGACATGATAGGATCACACCCAAGAGATGTACTGGTAACATATCTCCCTACAAGATAGTTTATGGAAAATAAGGCTAGGATTACCCATATCTTTTGAGTTTACTAGCACTAGAGCCTCTCAAGCAATTATGGAATTTTCTGATTTTGAAGCCCATAAAAGCTAGATATGCATAAACTCTTGGAGTTGGAAGAGCCATGAGAAGCCAAGTAGCGCAAACCATGGAGAAGGATCAAGCCTTAATAAAGAGATCCTTTGATAAGAAATCTAAAGCCAAGATCTTCTAGGAAGGTGACTTGGTTCTAAAATAGGATGTTGACATGGCAAAACATAGGTAAGCATTCCAAATTTGATACTATATGGAGTGGCCCATACATTATCATGGGGTGTAAGGAGTAACAATGCTTTGAAACTAGTTCTCAAAGCTAGATGGTGGAGGAACTACTAATTCCATTCAATGGAGTCCATCTTAAACATTATTATTGAAGTAAAATTTTGATATTTGTACATATTAGTTTTGGATTTCTAATCCCTCCAAGTACTTGTAGCACACTATGTTGTTATTGGTAGAGGTAGTTTTCCTTTCCCTAAGTTCATTTGCATAGGTTTTATTACTTCTAGACGGCCCCCTTTACAGATTTCATCATTATGTATTCAAGAGAATAGAACGTTGTAGCAAGAAGTTCAAAGTTACATGAAACATGGTTGCAATCTTTAAGAAGATTAAAATACAAAGAAACTAAAAATCAGAAACTCAGAGACATATTTCAGTATTCTCATTCTTTTGTCTCTTCATGATCAGTCCACAATTTGAGCTTTTAATTCCTCTTCATAGAGTCAAAAAATTAGTTTTCATGGGAAAGCTTGATGTGTTTCAGATGACAATGTCTCATGCAACTTTGCATGTTCTCGGTCTTCCAGAAAGAATCATCTCCTCACTTCCCATTCAAGGTTTCTCCTTGGGTTTTGATTAGAAGATCAACCTCAAATCAGTTTTTAAGAAGAAAACCTTGTGAATTTGAGAGCAGCTTAGGCATTTCCAGATTTTCCTCAAATTATTGACAGTGTTTCAGGTAGCAGTTCAAGGAGGTGAATGGATTCAAGTGTTCAATGCAACTTGCAGCAGAAGGAGGTAAAACTTCAAGTTTCAAAACAATTTTCCAATCATGAAAAATTCAATAATTTGTTCAAAAGGATGGAAAATGTAATCAGTAGTCAGCCTAGGTCTGGCTCGTGCTTCAAGAATATTTAGGGGGTAAGTTTTAGTTTTAGATCAATTTTGGGCTATCATAATAACTCCATGCCCAATGGATATGAAAAGGACACTAATCACCTCACCTAGAAGGATGGTAACCCTACTAATTCACCAAATTGTTATCCATTTTCAACCACTGGTGGAAATAAAAAACTTCGGAACTTGGGTCCAAGCAAGTTGGATAGGAGCAGGAGATAGGTCCCGAGGCCCACTTTAAGCTAAAAATGGATAAAACAAAAAAATTGGAAAAATGATGTTCTAGTGCCCCTACTTTGTCCCTACAACCCCTGGTTCTGAAGAAATCCTAAAAAATTATAGAAAAATCAGAGGAAAATTGAGAAAATTACCAAAGTTGGCTTAGGGCCCAAGATCATCTCATTGAGTTGTTTAGTGAGCTAGACCAACTTACCAAGTCATATGTGGGTAGGGTTATATAGAACTCGACGAGTTAAGTTGATGTGAGTTGGAGGAGTTATGGGGCCTTTGTATTGAGACACATAGGGGCTTTCGGGCCCGAGTGGCCCATAAGGAACTAAGTTGGCTAGGATGTTGGGACGCGATGTGGCCACATCAACCAATTCGGGCTTGTGTGGTATGTTTGGAATGTAGGGAAACTACAATGCAGGTATTGGAGAAGTTGAAGGAATGGTGAGCTCATGACATAGAGGTTGGAGTGTAAATGATGTAGGGAGTGTAGGCCTAGAGGGACCATGAGGAACGTGGTCATTGGGGTGAGCAAAATCCAATGTGGCCGAGAAGAGGTTGCGGGGAACAATGTTTCCCATAGAAACATTGTTCCCAGCTGAGATGTTTTATCTGTGAAGTAAGGGATGTCGACTCACTAAGTCACGACAAGCTCAGGCAAGTCACAAGAGAGGTAGGTTAGAACATGGGGTACCATGATGAGTTTGAACCTAGGGCACCAAATAAATAAAGTTCAAGCTATGTAAGCTATGCACAGGGCCATCTCGGCAAGGAAAATGGTGAGTTGTCCCTGAGCTAGCAAGGATCCAGTCCACATCATCAGCCCTTTTGCAATTTTTATCAAAATTTGGTTTTTTGGGGCCCCCCAAATTTGTAAACACCATCACCTAGAACCTTCGAAACATGAAAAATAAATTTAATTGGGAAATATGAAAATAATCATCTCCATCTATAGGGAATTAATAGCACAGGCCCAAGAAATAATGAAGTAAACCCAAAAAGTGATCTACATAAAAATGGCCATAAATTTATCTCTACTCAACAAAATTGGAAAATTTTATACTCATTGGAATCATGATTTTGTCCTCTTCACTCAAAAATCAAGAAATCATATCTTTGGTGAGGCTAGGTGGATAAAAAATGCATAAAACTATCCCAATTTTAAAAGATCACTTCTAGGAAGCTCTAGAGCATTAAATGAAGACATGGGTGGCCATTTTCTTCTAGATCAAGCTACAGTACAACAAGGTATGGGTTTTTCAAAGGCTCCCATCATTTTTTTAGGGAATTAATACCATTTTTTAGTGCTTGAAGAGGAATTTTAAGCTCCTTCTCTCTTTCACTCATATATTTTAAAGGGGGCTCATTTTTTATAGATAAAGATCTCCATTATTCTCCTCTCCTTCTTCACTGGTTACTACAAGTGTTGTGAGCTTCAAGCCTTCTATTTTGGATATTTTGAAAGTATTACATGCCTTTGTATCTCATTGTAATTAACTTTGTAACTTATTGAATAAATGAAAACTGGATTTTTGGTTATTTTGTAACCCTTTTCTTGTATTTTCTTACATTATCTTCCCTCTAAATTGCATTTCAAGGTATTTTGTGTAGATTTATGGTTCTTGCAAGCTCTAAAAAAGTTGTGTTTCTATGAAATGGTGTTCTAAATGTGTGATATAGTCTGTGATGTTTTGAATGTCCTCTCTATCTCCATTCTTGCTTCATTTTCAATTTGGAGAGTGTTGGAACTACCCTTCTCTTGGTGTTATCACCTCCCTTGGTGTAGGATTTCTTCATTTTTATGTTCTTTCCTTCTCCCTCGTCCTTTAGAATTCATAGGATAGGATTAGATATCAGATTTCCATTCATGAGGAGTAGTTTTTTCATTAGATTAGGAAGAGGAACCAAACTTCTCTAGAGAGTTACCTCAAGATCATGGCCCCGCACCTAGAGATAACTCCATGTTACCCAGTTACAGTATTTTCCTAGTAAATTCACATGTTAGCAATTAGAGGGTGTTGTAATTTGGTGATAACAGTAACCCTTCAAAACTTTCACATGCCCTACATGACTTTTAATTCTTTATAGTTCCACTCTCATGTTCAATGATTTTTTTAACCAAAACCCTCAAACACTTTTCATTTCTTGGCTCCAACTCTCCTTTAATCCTTGAATTGGCTCTTTAATTCAAATCAAGTATCTACCAAGCCAACGCTATTTCAACCTTTTAGGTCTCACTGTACTATCTTAGATATCACATCATGTTATAGGATTCCCAAGTATATATACTCCATCACTAAATTATCCAAAATCATCATATGGCTCCGAACTCCCCAATTCAAACTTACACACTAGGTTTTATTAACTATCTCAGTATCTCCTATGTAGAATGATATGAAATTTAAGCAAGTGTCACACTATTGGTTCAAGAAAATTCTAAAATACAATTTCTCCCTTCACTCGGATGCTTTGTACTCAAATCTCAAGGATCCACTCTCTAAATTACTTACTCAACCATCTAATTTGGCTCACTTCCTTAAGATATTATAAAACACAATCCTCTTTAGGACACATTATCATGATAATATAGGGTTTAAAATTAGTTTAGCATCAAATTATTTGAGGATAAGCTTATGAAATCTATTAATATTATTAGAATCAAATTTCATACCTTGTCTCTTTCATTAAGTCCTCTAAATATTAGTTCTTTGTCAAACCCTAAGACTTCACAAGTCTATTTCCATTTTACTTGGAATATAGTAAGAAGAAATAGTAGGAGAATAAACCATTCACTCTTATTCGTTCACCATCTCCTAGAAGAATCCTTCACACATATTTCTTTGAAATTTCAAGGAAATTTGTCAGTGTAATCTCGAGAAAAAGTGGTTTCCTTCTAGCTAACCCTAGTTTAAGGGTTTTCTCCTATGTACAAGCTCGATAGTATTGTTTTTAAATTTTATTCATTTTCCTTTCACCTCAAACACTCTTTTAAGTTTAACAAGGATTGTAATAACCTTTGTAAACTAACAATATTCCTATAAACTCATGAACAAGCCTTTACCTCTCATTATAATCTCATTTCTCAATGCATTATCACACATGCATGCTTTGAACATAGTATTGCATTCTTCAAAGGCTCTCCATCAACTTTATTCCTTTCTCCACTTCTGAGATGATCATATTAAGAACTAATATTCATGTTTATGTTCAATCTTACTTCAAACCTCATGCATCCTATCCATTCTAAATAACCCATTTTATAGGGTGGTATGCATTTTATCATGTCAATGAAAGGTCACTAAAACCCTGTAACTAATTGCTCCAAAGAGTTGACAATTTTTTTTGCCTCTTATGGTGTATGACCATACTCATTACCTCAAGAACCACTATTCAACAAGCAAACAAATAATGCTATCTTATCAAAACTCTCAAGAAAACCGTAATCTTGTGATTATAGTCTTAGTTGTATCATTCTCTAATATGTTTTAACAAGAATATCAATCACAATATATGATTATATGCTCTGAAAATAGGAGAGAACATCTTACCACTCATACATTAACCTTCCTCTCTAATATTTATAAGTGTACTCATACATGTAATCAATTTTCCTCTTCTTATAACCAGAATCAAAATCTTTCAACCTACTAAAAATACATAATTACCCTCAATCCACTTCTTGGAGTTCTCAATTTTGATTATCATTAGAATGGAATGAGGAAATTTATTTACATCATGTTTTTTTTCCTAAGCACCCCTTACTCTATGTTCTTAAGTCTTTAGGTCAGTTAAAATCATGATTCATGATGTAATTTCACCCTTACAAGGGTCCTTTTTATAATGTCTTAATTTTAGCATTATATAGCTCTTAACATGACTCATGAACCTAGAGAGGACATAATACACCACACATTTCCTAATTTCATCCTTTTACAGAGTTTACAAGATCCGAGAATGTATTACAACATCAAGATCAAGCCAAAATGGCACCTCAACTTCAAATTTGCATTTAGGAGGGAAAATGCCTCTTTTGAATTTTGAAAAGCCTAGACACCAACTAACACAGCTAAATAACTTCTAATGACCTCTAGGACTTATGAACACACCTGAAAACAAAAATTTGGATGTTTTCATCCTCATGTACATACTAGAGCCGATGTTGGTGACGCCCATATACTATTTCTCTCTAGGATAAAAACATGTATCAATAAATTTTATGAAATCTATTCGTACCTTTGTATTTTTCCCAAAGCAAATGGATGAAATTATAAACATGGTTCTTAATGTTTTTAGGGTTTCATGTGATTAGATTATGTTTCCCCTCTTGAATATTTGTGTTTAGTTGTATGAAAAATAATAAAAGTGTTTTTTTGAGATAAATATACCTTATCATTACTATTAATTTATTCTATATTTTTGTTTCCTAAAGTTAGTGAAGGGTTAGGTCATTAGTTAAATAGGATTTGAATGGTTTTGATATAAAGAGTGAAAAAAACTTAAGAAATGTATTTTTTACTATTTTAGTTTCCAATGTAAACATGGAGATACTATTTTGTGATAAATCTTATGTTATAAATAGATTTATAGGCATAATCCATGGGATCTAGTGAACATCTTCCCACATTTCCCTTGTTTTATCGTACTCATTATACTTTATATATGTAGTTCTATTTTTTGTTTTTTGAAAGATAATAAGTGGTTTATGAGTATCATTTGATAGTAATAACTTCTACCAAAACAACAAATATATTTTACTCAAGAAACAGATTAAAATTTACAAGGGATGAGATCATGACATGTTTTTTGTGATAAATTTCAGCTTCCAATGTAAACATACAGCTATAATTTTGTGATAAATTTTGTGTTATAAATGCATTTATAGGCATAATCCACTCTCTAGTGAACATGTGTCTCCATTTCCCCCATTTAAAACTCATTCTAATTTATATGTGTAGCTCTATTTTTTGTTGTTATTTGGAACAAAGAAAATGGTATATGCGTATCAGCTGATACTCATAAATTATGCCAAAACAACGAAGGAATTTTAAAAATTAAATATATAAAATTTCATTAACACCTCTTCTCAACTTGTTTTTATCCCAATCCAATATTAAAATTTATTATGAAATCTATAGGATAACTATAAGATGAAGTCAAAATCATATCTAATTCATTTATTAGTTGGGTTGATAATAGTTATATTAATAATTAATTAATAGGGAGAAAAACTTACAATGCTTCATACCCATTTGGATTTTGTATGCTCAAGCTCATTCCATTCACAATAAAAAAAGGTGATCCTTATCAAAACATTGGCCATTTTCTTGGATGTGTAGACAAAAAGTGGTGTTAGTTAAAAAACAAAACTAAGAACTAAACCAAACTAGGCCCTAATCTAACACACGTATTCTCTACCTCTAATTGAGGAGGATAAGAAGGGAGAAAGAGTGTTATACCTGCACTTACCTATAAGCTCAAATTTTCTTCGCTTGTTACTTTGGATGTTGTCAAGATAGTTTTTATATTGCTTTAAATATGTGGGATGAGTTGGACAACACCTCCACTTGTTGAATGATGATTTTTGTTTGATGGAATGCTTGATGATTAAGAGCTTTCTTAGAAATATTTTAGCAGAACTTAGTTGTAATTTCATAAGTTGGTTTCCATGAGGGTGGTAAGCCAAGTTTATAGGTTTTGGGAGGAAGAATGAAGGGTGGATATCAATCTATGTAAGGTGTCGATCAATGGTGGAGAGTTGGTGAGAAGGATGGAGAATAATAGAATTAGATAATTCTAGAAATTTAGAGAATCCTCCTTTGAAATTTTAATTCAATGGAGGGAGGAAAATATATTTAATTTTTTGAATAAAAGGAGGGAAGCTTAGAGCGGCTTATTGAAATAAAAGCCTCTAGATTTAGAGGTGGATCATTTTATTAGGAAAGGATTAGGTGAGATTAATTATGATTAGGGAATTGATTTGATGGAGAATCTAGGTGTAGGATAGGTGTAGAGTAGGTGGTAGATGAGTAGGAATTTTTAATTCCTAGGAAATAGATAATAAGGATTAATGATCGGATAATAAGATATTAATGGTGGATTAAATGATTAAAGGGTGAGATGGGATTATTGGATGAGTAAAATAGTAATAATGGAGGTATGATAATAGAAATAATAATAATTAATCTCACAATTTGTTATTATATGGTTAGTGATGGGGGGATTAACATTGTATAATGAGTATGAGCATGTCGAAATTTCACATGTCTACATTTTCCTCACCTTTGAATTTTTATTTGGTAGCATTGATCGTTCAAAGAAAGAGAGATGATGGGATAGATAGTGAGGGTGATGCCCCATCGAGGAAAGGCTAAGAGGAAACGAGTCGGGTGACTGCTCAAAAAGATGAAAGACCCAAGTTAGCAGATGAGTGAAGATTAGAGGATGAGAATATTTGAGGATATAGAGGATGAGGAATAAAGAGTAAGAAGATTTGAGGATTTAGAAGATTAGAAGATGTGAAGAATTAGGTTAGAGGATTAGAGGATTGAGGATTCAGAGAAACAAAATTATAGGATAAGAAGATTGGAGGATTGAGAGAATTAGAAGATTTGAAGAAGTGGATTAGAGGATTAGAAGAGTGAGGATGTGGAGGAATGTGATTAGAGGACTAGAGGAGTACGAGATTGAAGGATTAAGAGATATTAGATTTGGAGTAAAGGATGCCCCGGACAAGGGTGAAGATTTAGGATTGTTGGATTAGAGGATGCCCCAGTCGAGGGGTTAGGTTTGGATGATTTGGGATTATAGGATGCCCCAGAAAAGGGGTGAGGATTGAAGATTTTTTATTTAGATTTGAGGATGGTGGATTTGTCTAGCTTAGAAGATTGAGGATGTTTGGATGAGGGAATAAGAAATGGTGTTTAGATTGATTTTGATGATAGAATGAGATGAGAATTTATGAAATGATGAGTTTGTTTGATAATAGGATATTAGAAGATGCCCCAGCCAAGGGGTGAGGATTTTGGGTGCGAGAGGGTATGATTTGGGTGTGGATATTATTTAAAGGATTGATTGGATAGGAGGACGAGGAGGTTAGATAGAGAGTGTTGACTAGGATAAGATGTGTATTATGATATGTTATCTAAGATGATGATAGAAGGGGGTTGTGCTACCATAAAGTGCTCATTGAATCATCATTAGCATTTAGAGTAATGTGGCATAGAGCAAGGTGCAAAAAGGTATAAATATCAGGATACTTTAATTGCCGAATGCCAATGTCATCATATCATCGGACAGATTATTCCAAAAAAGATGTTCCTCATATCATTAAACCGTGTAAAAGAAAAAGAAACAAAAGGGGCCTCATATCATTGCCCAAAATGTAAATGTAGACATGCAAGAAAATACAAGCAAAAACACACATTGCATTTATATTTATGGATTTTTAAATTGTTGATGGTTTGTTTATGGAAATTTTTATAATTTTGTGATGTTTTTTAGATTTTTAATAATGTTTGGATTTTTTATGATTCTTGATTTTTTTTTTTTATAAGTTTTTGATTTTTTTGGATATTTTATAATGTTGTGATTTTTTGGATTTTTTTGAATTTTTTATTTTGTTAGATTTTTTATAATGTTGTGACTTTTTGTTATTGTTTTAATAATTTTTTGGATTTTTAATTACTTTTTTTATTTTTGGATTTTTTATAATTTTTTGATTTTTAGGTGATAGACGGGGAAATTTGGTTAGGGTAAGAAGAAATGGAAGGAAAAACATATAAAAAGGGTGGTTGAACGTGCTCCGAGAATATTTTAGGCTATCGCGGCGGGGGACCAGATATCGAGTCATTTTCGGCATGCATAGTAGAGAATGAGAACCTCCAAGAGAGAATAATGGCCTCCATGAAGATTATTGATCATCAAGTGGACTGAATGAGGAGTTAACAGTGACCGACAACCAATGGATCTGTGGTGAGTGCCCTATGATTTTTATGGTTTATAGTTTTGCATGTTTTTGAGGATTTTTGGGGTTTTAGGGTAATTATACGTGCTAAGGGGGTAGAAATTGGTGCCTATGAACCGAAAATGATGCCTATGCTTCGCTGTAGGGGGTAGGATAAATTATGGTGCCTATGCACCTAGGGAGAAACATGTTTCAACACCTATGCATTTGGGAGGGGTATGGATAAGCGTCTATGCTCCAAATTGGCACCTATGCATAGATTTCAATGCCTATGTAATTAATAATAGTTTTTATGTAGAGAGGGAAGAAAAGTGGCACCTATGCGCCGAGTAGAAGAAAGAAATGGCTCATATGCCACAAAATGGCGTTTATGTTGTGTTTTCGCACCTATGAGGGAATACTAGCTCCTATGTATGGCGTAGGGTTTTTTGAGGGGTGAAATGATTAAAATATGGTAAATGATGGGTGGGGGTTAGCACTTGTGGTTCGACGTGTGCAGGTAGTGTTGGATATCGTGCAGGTGAGGCATCAGTGTTCAATTGCCTTGAGGTGATTATTAGGGGGATTTGATGAGGAGGTGGTGGAGGATGAGGCTTCACTCTTACATGTGCTTGGGTTATTGCATGTGGTGAGGATGTCATTGATGTGAGAAGATCAAGGTTTATTGATGGCGTTAGTGAAGTGATGGTACTCAGAGATGATCACTTTTTGGCTGCATACAAGAGAGATGACGGTGACATTAGAGGATGTCTACCATATATATCATATTTTTATGGAGGGGGAGCAGGTGATATGGCATAGGGGGAGGCCTAAAGTGTGATTAAGGTTGTTGATGGATGTAGATGATACACCCCATTGGGGATTGTGGATTGACTTGGGACTATATTTTAGAGAGGAGTATATGGAGCGGGTTATGATGTTATTATGCTCTCTAATTAGTTTTATTTTATTACAAGATGGTCGAGGTCCTTATTTCAGCATTGGGTTTACAGATGTGGTGCACTCAATGTGGCAGTCTAAGATAATATTTATGTGGGCTCCTGCGGTATTGGCACACTTGTACCATGACTTACATAGGGTAGCCTACCAAGGTGGCAGTAATATTAGAGCAGGCATCCTACTGTATATTTAGAGTTATGACCATATAGCCATGGGTAGGCCGATCAATATCTGATAATAGTGATGGGTTGGTGAGCCTTGATTATATGGATAACACATACACATGGGTAGGATAGAGCATCTAGGGGAGATGTATTGGCATAAGTAGAGGATAAATGAGAAGTAGATGAAGGATATTACATGGCAGCTGTATTGCCAGTATGAGGTATGGGATGGAGACTAGGTTCACTAAGTAGGATCCAAACATTAAATTACTTGATGGGGGGCCATCCATACAAGGTAGAGTGATATTAGCCAAATTACATTTTGTGGCAGTTTGGCATCATGCAAGAAATCCCTATAGGTCGCCATGTGTTCGCACAAACTACATTGGAGTCTGAGGATTGGGGTACAATGATTCTAGAAAATGTAGTTAGAGCTAGTTTTGATGATGTACAGGCTGTCCCATGGGTACCCTTACCATCTGTGGCAGACTTAGGGACAATACATGGGTATGATGAGTGATGGGAGGGGATCAAGCTAACTAGACTGACATTGCCGCTAGGCAGGATGAGATTTTTACATGGGTGTAGATAGGTATATAAGGATATGCCACAGGGGTAGGCATTAGTGGTGCATAGACCAGAAGGAGAGGTAGAGGAGTTACAGTGGTCACCACATGTTATTATATTGGATGATCCTCTAGTCTAGCAGCTAAGGGCTCATTCGCCCATACAGGATGCACTGGGCCAGAGTCCAGATAGACCTGAGGTAGATGTGATGGAGGTGGATGTTTCTATGGGACCATTACAGACTGTTATTCCAGAACATGTTCATATAGCAGGACCATATGGTATAAGTGTTATAGGTATAGGGATCTTAGGGTCGTGTGGGGAAGGTCCATCGAGGTCAGCTGATACGTGTGCCAAGTTATAGGCTTAAATTGATAGGTTGGAGGCTAAGGCCCATACATGGGCCAAGGAGATAGTAGGGTTGCGAGTGAGAGGTGTACATCGCTTAAGAGAGGTAAAGAATTTGAGACGAGTAGCTATCATGTTTGCAGTGTTTGTGGGTTAGGAGGTAAAGCAGAGGGATGTGGATATTGCTTACTTACAGTGGCAGTTGAGTCAGATACATCAGGTAGTTGATGGGTTGGAAAAGAGAGATATCATGCCATACATAACCGAGATAGGTACCATCATCAGAGGGATGCCTAGAGGGACATATATGGCCCATTGGAAACAACATCATAGACACAAGGTCCTTTGTAGGGAGAATGATCGATACTTCCCCCTAGTGCTTCTCAGGGAGTAGTACAGATGACACCCCTGATTACAGTGTCATTATGTCAGTATCGGTCCTTGGTAGAGGAGATGCATTATTATGAGGGTATCGTGACTCATGAACTGCCATAAGTGTGTTGATATCCAGAGTATCTAGCTAAGGGGATATCAGCATGGTCGATGGCTTTAGGGAGTACCCCAGTTTCTTGTAGCTGAGACCAAATGGAGATGATACATGCAGTTTGGCGAGGTGATGAGATGAATTTATACTTGTCACATATGGGCGGCTATTTTGTATTTCTTGATGACCAGGATGGTCATAATTTTGATGTATATAAATTGATTATACATAATGTATTATTATTTATATGATGATCATGATGAGTTATGATGATGTATAATGTGTAGGTATTTGAGGATAGTAATGATGGTATGAGTCGATGCTTTTATTATTTATGAGTTTAGATGTGATTTTTTTAATGATGTGATGATGTATTATTTTGGATAGGTTATAAATTAGATATGGTTATTTAGATGATTTTATGTTATAGTTTTTACTATGATTATGATGTTGTTTTATTATTTTGATGTTCATATGATGAGACATATCTGTAATGATACAATCTATGAGAGAGATAACTTTACCATAAGCCTATGTCATAGCCATTAGAGCTGAGAATTATCTAATTCAAGACGGTAAACTTGAACCTAGGCCACCTATGCATATTTATCTAGAAATGGGGAATCCTAGTTCTAACCAAGCACCTGAGTTAGCCCTTGTTCCTGCTCCTAGAAATAAACATTCCAATGAGGCTTCTACCTCTTCTAGCAGCTCAGCTGAGCTTCAAGAATCCATAAAACAATTAAAAAACTTATGGAATGAGTTGGTTACTATCAAGAGGCAAAAATCTCATAATTTCATACCATATTAGCTTCAGTACCAACCCAATAAGCCCTCATATCGGTTCAATAGACCTCCTACTCAAGTTGCTAACCAAAACCAAGGACAACCTCAAGTTGTTATACCTTTTCACCCTTACACTCCTAATGTTTCCTCTTCATCCAGAGCATTAGTTCCAGTCTATAACAACTTGGCAAAGGAATATGAGTGGTGTTTCCCTTGAGGACATCCAAATAACCAAAAAACATGCTTCAATTTTTCTCTAAATCAAGCCTTAATGGTACAAACTGTTGGTGTGTCTCAAGAAATAAATGAAGAATAAAATCAGCAGCAAGAAAACACTTAAGAAGCACCTCAAAGTGATAATTCACTAGTGAATTGGCAAGCAAAATATTTCTATTGGATAAACCATTCTCCTTCTCAGGGTGTGGTAGCAACACAAGGTATAAAAAGAGAGCTATAAAGGGAGGGAAACCATCAAATTCAATTCCTTCTCAACCTTCTCTCATAGCTCAAGGGGTTGGAAATACAAGTACAATTCCAAATTCACAAAATCAGCCCAAGGCACCTGTTATATCAACCCAAGTGCAAGAGAGATTTTTTGTGTCAAACAAAGGGTAGTAGAAAGACAACCAATCTCCATTCAACATAATTGATCACATGAAGAAAAAAATGTAAGTATCTCAATGTGGGAGTCATTGACGATTCTAGGGAAAAGGGATTTATTACAAGTAACTATGGATAACTTGTCCATCCTGAATCAACCATATAAGGATCAAGTTAAGGTACTCAGTAATGTATTGGAACAAGAGAGATTTCATCCAAAAGGGAATATGAAACCTCCACAATTTTACGTATCTTTAATCATTAGAAACAATCTTGTATACAACTGCATGATTGACTCGGGTGCAAGAAGCTTAGTAATGCCTAAGAAAATAGTGGATCAGCTGGGTTTGAAATATGAAACTATCTCTAAAGGAGTGGTACAGTTGGATGGGAAAGCAATGATAACTGTTGGAGTGATCAAAGGATTGAATCTTACATTTCATGCATGCTTAAATGTCACAGTCTAGCAAGAAATATCAGTGATTGACTTACCACCACTCTTTACCTTGTGCTTGTCAAGGGACTTCACGGATAAAATTAGTGGGTACCTATTAGCTCATTGGTCCCACATGCTTTTCAAAACAAGGTATAGAGATAAAGTTACAATCAGATCTCAACAAATTGTAAATTATCACATTGAGCCTTATCTACCAAATCATATCAATGCCAATTGCTCATCCTTTAACCAAGAAGAATATCCAAGCACTCTAAAGATGAATACTAAGGTCAGACGCATTCTAGATTTGACACTTGATGAGTGAGCTCACAAGAGACATGCCTATGATCCATACAAAGAGATGGAGGAAGCTGAATTAGGCATCTATTGTCTACATGAAGACAATCCACCTCTTCCTAGCATCATCAAACTAGATGAAGTTAATAATGAAGTTTTACAATTGTTATTTGATAGTTCAAGGAGTAGTCAAGGTGCAGGAGGAGGATAAATTCTTATATCTCCCAAAGGTAACAAGTACTACTTATCTTTCTAGTTCTAATTCAGTTGTTCTAATAACACAACTGACTATTAAGCATTAATCCACATATTACACTGGGAAAGGAAAAGAGGTGACAATAACTAGCAAGTCTTTGGGGATAGTAAGCTAGTTTTCAACCAAGTTAGAAGGTAGAATGCTGCTAAAAAAAATCTTATCAAGAACTACAAATATCGAGTATGGGATATCTTTGAGTCATTCAACATTGATTCCATACCAAGCAAAAAAAATGAGGCTGCGGAAAAACTTACAACAATTGGAGCAGCATTTGACATTGTTGAAAGTATCAAGAAGGATCAAACTCAGCCTCATATCAAAGTGGTTGTGAGACCAGATAATCTAGACAATAACATGAGTTGGAAACTATTCAAAAGTGATCAACAAATCATAAATTTCCTTCAAGAATAATTTTAGTTCTCTTCTAAGAATCAAGAAAAATTGGAAAGACAATATGGGGATCAAGTAGTCCAGCTAAGAAAAAGAAAGCTCCAAAAATGTTTGGTGACTCTATAGTAAATATTCAATCCTAATGACCAGTTCCAAAAGGATAAGGATAATATTAAGGTCAAGGGTGAAGATTCAAAACTAGTTTCAGTTAGAGAAGGTAAAGTGATCCAAATTGGAAAATTAAGTACTTACAAAGAGAAACATGATTTCATACAACTTTGTCAAGAGTTTCCAGATATCTTTGTTATCACCGAATCACAGCACCCCTGTGCATATACTTGAACTCACAGTGTGATTGGATAACATGGGTACTATCTCCAAGTTGTGGGACTTGCTACTTGAGATAGACCTCCAGAGAAAGCTGGCTCTTGCTCCTAAACTACCTGCCACAATCTACTCTAATGCAGGATAAGCTAACTGTTCTAATCTAAATTTCCAAGGGACCAGGGAAAGAGAATGCATAAAATGAAAGCCTACACTAAAGCAGTGATACACCAGAAAAGGAGGATGTGAGAGTAGTCTCCAAATGTGTGAAATACAGAGGCAAAGTGCACACTAGAGGAGGTGATGACAGTTCACCATAATCTAGCAAAATGCATTCACAACAATATTCCAAGCATACACAATGATAATGAATCCCTGCAAGAACATAACAAATAGACACAATATTCTTATAGAAAGATCAAAGGGGCAAGAAGAATGCAAGAAAACACATCAGGGGAAGATACATCCACAAACTGGTATTTTATTGCTTCATGATATGCACAGTTCAATCTGTTACAAGATAAGGGCCTGGATCACCATGCAAGGAGTCCACTACAAGGGCCTGTAACACACTGGCTTCACAAAGCAATTTTGGTAGAGCTTTGCTACCCAAAAAATCTCCTTTTTACAATGAGCCCAACACTCCAATTTATAGAAAAATGAGAGGGGAAAGAGAAGGGAAAATGGAAATCCTGAAATCTGTCCTTCAACCACCTGTAAGAGGTATTAAATTGAGTGAAATGATTGCACATTACTTGCAAAAGGCTCCCCATATTGTCCCATGTGCTGCAGCAAAGAAAGAATGATGACCATGCCTCTTAATTGTACTCCCAGCTACCAAATAAAACATTGTTCTGAACCCGGCCACGTTTTCTTAAAAATATTAATCAATTCTTGATCAAATCTGGAATTTATTTATTTTTGTGCATCAGGCTTGGAACCACGATTCCAACGGTACCAATTTTGTGCGATTTCGTTGAGAAATGCAAAAGTTATGGCCTTCTGAGTGCGGGCAGCTATTTTGGGCCTGGCAGGCGTTTTCTGTCATTTGACGGGAATGAGCATTAACTGACTGGAGCCGAATATGTTTCTTTTATTTAAATATATATATCCTCATTAAAATTAAGAGGCGTAGAGGACGTCGTGCTCGTTTCAGAAAGTCCAATTTTGTGAAAATCGGAGCTCGGAGTCAAAAGTTATGGCCGTTTGAAGTTTCTGGACCAAATGTTGACTTTTCTTCTTCTCCTTCGGCCGCTTCGGCTTTTCGTGTCCCGCGCATCCCTTTGTCCCAAATGTCCCAGTGCTATGTGGGACAAATTCTTCCGAACCGCCTGAAATGGGCTTCCATGTCCCTTTTCTGCCGGTGACACGTGGCGTGATCTGATTGGCTTTCGGATCCTTCGGCTTTTCGCGTCCCACGCGTCCCTCTGTCCCATTTAGCACAGTGATGAAATTTTCCATTTCGGCCGAACCGGCCGGTTCATGTACTCGCGGCCCAGATGTCCCATTTGCTTTCGGACTGTTTGGGACAAATTTTCCCGATTTGCCCGGTTCGGCCGGTTTGCGTCCTTTTGTCCCGCGCATCCCTGACTGAAAGTTCTCATTTCGGCCAATCTGGCCGGTTCGCGTACTTCGCGTACCTTCAGCCCAACTGTTCTGGGCTGCCTTGACTCATTTCGGCCGATCCGGCAAGTTCGCGTACTTTTGGCCCGCACGTCCCGGACTTCCTGTTTCAACAGTTAGTCAAAATTTTCAAATTTTTCAAATTTCCAGCCAGTTCGGATTTCCGCGTCCCGCGCGTCCTTTTGGCCCGAATGTCCCAAATGCTGCGCGGACCGCCTGGCGGCCTTTCGGCCGGTTCACGCCCAGATGTCCCTCATGTCCCGACTATTGCAAGGACCAGGACTTAGCCATTTTTCATGATTTTTTCTTACCCGAGCTTATTTTTTGCAATTTTTTCACATTTCCTCATAACTTGCTCTCTTCTTCTTGGACAGGGGAGTTAGAAAAAATATGAGGGGACCCTAGAAACATGACTTTTTGTTCGGACTCAATATAATTGCTTGGGACTAAAGAATTTGATGCATGTTATCAAAATTACCTTGAGGGGTGAATTTTGGATAACAATCTTTTCTTGGAGATATGAGGACTTAAGAGGATTTGATCCAAGTTTATCCCAACATACTATTGAGATAGATCCATAATTTAAGACCATTAGGAAGAAACACATGTCAATGAATCCTCATAATGATCCTCAAATGAAGAATGAATTGAACAATCTCGTAGAGGAAAGTATCATCTTTCTAATCAAGAACTCTTCATGGGTTACTAATCTGGTGCCAGTCAGAAAGAGAAACATAGAAATTAGATTGTGTGTGGATTTTTGAGACTTGAATAGAGATTCTCTCAAAGATCATTATCCACTTCCTTCCATGGAACAAATATTGCAAGCAATAGCTGGTTCAGAGAGTTTTTCATTGCTAGAATGATACTCAGGATAAAATGAAATCATGGTGAAAGAGGAAGACCAAATCAAAACAACATTCACTACCAAATTTTGTACTTATGCTTACCAGAATATTCCATTTAGGTTATCAAATGCTAGATTGATATTTTAGAGGGCTATGGACATGATGTTTAAGGGGCTGATAAATAAGATGGTTCTTATGTACTTAAATGACATAATTGTATTCTCTAAGAATGAAGTTGATCACCTCTCTCACCTCAAACTAGTATTCGAGAGATGCAGGAAGTTTGGAGTGTCTCTAAATATGAATAAATTTACATTCCTAGCTCATGAAGGCAAGATCTTAGGCCACATTATGTTTGAAGAAGGGTAGTTGATCCAAAAAGAGTTCAGGCTATCCTTTCTCTACCTTTTCCAAGTCATAAGAAGGCTCTTCAAATCCTCTTAGGGAGAATCAATTTCGTTAGAATATTTGTGCCTTATTTTTCCACTCTTATAAAGCCATTAACCATGATGTTGAAGAAGAGCATGGCATTCAAATGTGTAATATCCCAAGCTCCAACTCTCATCAACCCATATTTTTCCAAATAACTCATTCTCTATGCCTTTGGTGGCTTGGACACAATCTATGCCATCTTGGTATAGCTGAACAAGGAAGGATCCAAGCAACCTGTTGCCTTTTTTTGTCAAAGCCTAGAAGATTATGAGGTGAGGTAATCATTCATCAAGAAACATGTCATGGATGTGATAAGGATTTTGAATAATTTCAGGCACTTGGTTTCAAAAAACAAGATCCACTTCCTAGTCTCTCATGTCAGAGTGAAGGATTTCCTCCTGAACAAGGTCTTAAATGAGAAAAGGTTGGGTTGGATTAGGTCCATGTCATGGAATGTGATATAGAGATTAAGGTAACTAAACAAGTTTTTGGTAAAGGTTTGTGTGAAAAAATGGCTTCAAATTAACATTTTGAGTCAAAATATGAACAAGGAGCTGTCCTAGTGCTCCAAAATGACCAAGAACAAGCTGCAGATGGTATGCCCACTCCTTTTTGGACTGAACACATGATATATTTTCTTCAAACATGTCTATACCCTCCAGAATTGAACAAAGCAAAAAGAAGGGATTTTAGACTTCAATTCATTTCCGATGTTCTCATTGATGGTATCTTGTTCAAGAAAGACGTAAATGGAGTTCTCTTGAGATGTGTTCCAACAAATCAGAATGAGAAAGTGCTACATGAGTTCCATGACAAAGAAGCTAGATGTCATTTTTCTCCATGAGTGACAGCCCTCAAAATCATGAAGGTTGGTTAATATTGGCCCACAATGTTTAGTGATTTTTATACATGGATCAAGAAGTGTAATAAATGTGCATTCTTCATAGGAAAAGAGACGCTAGCAACACTTCCACTCCACCCAATCTCAATTGATCAACCATTTATACATTGGGTATTGGATTTCATTGGGTTCGATCAATTCAAACTCAAGCCAAGGCCACAAGTGGATTCTCCTAGCAACGGATTATTTCACCAAAAGGATTGAAGCAGTAGCACTAAAAGAGGCAAATGAGTCAAGTATATTGTAATTCTACGAGGGAATTATTACCATATTTAGTGTCCCATCCACTCTCATATCAAACAATGCTCTAGCATTCATGTGCACCAAGATCTTTGAATGGGTTATTAAGAACATGATATATCTAAGCACCTCCTCTAACTATTACCCTCAAGGTAATGGTCAAGATGATTCCACGAACAAGAATTTGTTGAGGATTATTAGAAGGACCCCAGATGAGAATCAGAGGATGTGGCACACCAAGCTCAAATCATCCTTTTGGGCTGACAGAATCACACCCAAGAGATCTACTAAAATCTATCCCTATAAGCTAGTCTATGTAAAAGAGGCTAGTTGCCCATATCTCTTCATTTACTAGCATTGGAGCTTCTCAAGAAACTGGAGTTATCTCAGTTTGAAGCCATGGAGGTTAGATATGTTAAACTCATTGATTTGGAGGAGCCAAGGGAACAAGCAATGCAAACCATGGAGGAGGATCAAGCCTTGATCAAGAGATATTTTGACAAGAAATCAAAAGCCAGGAGCTTACAAGAAGGAGATTTGGTTCTGAAGTGGGATGCTGACAGGGAAAAACCAGCTAAGAATTCTAAATTTGATGTTATGTGGAGTGGTTCATACATGAACAAGGGGTGTAAGAGTAACAGTGATTTCCAGTTGTCAAAGTTGGATGGTGAAGAACTGTTGATTCTAGTCAATGGAATACACCTTAAACATTGTTATTGAAGTAAATTTTGATCTTTGTACATATTAGTTTAGGATTTTTTTTTCCTCCAAGTGCTTTTAGCACACTATTTTTTTGTTTAGAGTAGGTTTCTTTTCCTTAAGTTATTTTCATAGGTTTTATTGCTTCTAGTGGTCTCTTTGCATAGTTCCTCATGTTACTAAGAAAAGAAAATGTTGTAGTAAGAAGTTGAAAGTTACATGAAACAGTTGCAATCTTCAAGAATTTTCAAATGGAGAGCAACTAAAATCAAAAGTAGGGATGAATCTCAGTGTTCTCACTCTCTTGTCTCTTCATATCAGTCAAGGTTTGAGAATCTATTGCCTCTTCAAGAATCAAAAAATTAGTTTTCTAGGGCAGCTTTACGTGTTTCAGATGACAAGCCTCATGGCACTTTGCATGTTCTCGGTCTTAGTGGGCAGGATTCCTCATGTCCCATTTAAATTTCTCCTTGGTTTTAAGTAGAAGATTAAGCTCAAATCAGTTTTAAGAAGAAAATATTGTAAATTTGAGAGTAGCTTAGGGATTTCTAGATTTTCCTCAGCTATTGGCAGTGTTCCATGAAGCAGAAGGAGTTGAATGGATCCAAGTTTCATTTTAGCTTGTAGTAGAAGGAGGTAAAACTTTAAGTTTCAAAACAATTTTCCAATCATGAAAACTTCAATAATTTGTTAAAAGGGATGGAAAATGCAAGCAGTAGTTAGCCCAGGTCTGGCTCGTGCTTCAAGAAGATTTAGGGGGTAAATTTTAGTTTTAGATCAATTTTGGGCTATCATAATAACTCCATGCCCAATGGATATGAAAAGGACACTAATCACCTCACCTAACAGGAAGGAAGCCCTACTAATTCACCAAATTGTTATCCATTTTCAACCCCTGGTAGAAATGGACAACTTCGGAACTTGGGTCCAAGCAAGTTGTATAAGAGCAGGAGACAGGTCTTAGGGCCCACTTTTAGCTAAAAATGGATAAAATAGACAATTTGGAAAAAATGGCCTTCTAGTGCCCCTACTCTTTCCCCATGACCCCTGGTTCTGAAGAAATCCTAAAAATATATAGAAAAATTAGAGGAAAATTGAAAAAATTACCAAAATTGGCTTAGGGCCCAAGATCAGCTCATCGAGTTGTTTAGCGAGCTAGACCAACTTACCAATTCATATGTGGGTTAGGTTGCATAGAACTCGACGAGTTAAGTTGGCGTGAGATGGAGGAGTTCTGGGGCCTTTGTATTATAACCACATAGGGGGTTTCAGGCCTAAACGAATCACAAGGAACCAAGTTGGTTAGGATGTTGGGGTGTGATGTGGCTACATCAGTGAATTCGGGCTCAAGCGACATGTTTGGAATGCAGGGAAACTGTAATGCGGGTGTTGGACTAGTTGAAGGAATGGTGAGCTCGGGACACAGAGGTCAATGTGCGACTGATGTAGGGAATGTGGGCCCAGAGGGCCCATGATGAACATGGTTGTTGGGGTGATCCAAAGCCGATGTGGCTGAAAATAGGTTGCGGGGAACAATGTTCCCATAGAAACAATTTCCCTCGCTGAGCTATTTTATCCATCAAGCAAGGGATGCCGACGCACTGTATCACCACAAGCTCAAAAAATCCACAAGAGAGGTAGGTTAGAATGTGGGGCACCATGACAACTTGGAACCTAGGCCACCAAATCAACAAAGGTCAAGTCACGTAAGCTATGCACAGGGCCATCTCGGCGAGATAAATGGCGAGTTGGCATTGACCTAGCAAGGATCCAGTCTACACCATCAGCCCCTTTGCAATTTTTATCAAAATTCAGGTTTTTTGGGGCCACCAAATTTGTAAACACCATCACCTAGAACCTTTGAAACATGAAAAATAATTTTAATTGGGAAATATGAAAATAATCATCTCCAGCCATAGGGATTTAATTGCACAGGCCCAAGAAATGATGAATTAAATCCAAAAATTGACCTACATAAAAATGGCCATAAATTTATCTCTACTCAACCAAATTGGAAAAAATTATACTCACTGGAATTGTGATTTTTTCCTCTTCACTCAAAAATCAAGAAATCATAGCTTTGGTAAGGCTGTGTGGGTAAAAAATGCATAAAAATCTCCCAATATTAAAATATCACTTCCAGGAAGCTCTAGAGCATTAAACAAAGACATGGGTGGCCATTTTCTTCTACATCAAGCTACAGTACAACAAGGTATGGGTTTTTCAAAGGCTCCCATCACTTTTTGAGGGGAATTAATACCATTTTTTGGTGCTTGAAGAGGAATTTTGACCTCCTTCTCTCTTTTCACTCATATATTATAAAGGGGGCTTATTTTTTACAGATAGACATCTCCATTATTCTCCTCTCCTTCTTCACAGGTTGCTACAAGTGTTGTGAGCTTTAAGCCTTCTATTTTGAGATTTTGAAAGCATTATACACCTTTGTATTTCATTGTAATGAACTATGTCACTTATTGAAGCAATAAAATCAGGATTTGTGGTTATTTGGAAACCCTTTTCTTGTATTTTCTTAAATTATCTTCCTTCTACATTACATTTCAAGGTATTTTGTACAGTTTTATGGTTCTTGCATGCTGTAAAATAGTTGTGTGTCTATTAAATGATGTTCTAAATGTGTGATATAGTCTGTGATGTTTTGAATGTCCTCTCTATCTCCATTCTTGCTTCGTTTTCAGTTTGGAGAGTGTTGGAACTACCCTTCTCTTGGTGTTATCACCTCCCTTAGTGTAGGATCTCTTCATTTTTTTGTTCTTTCCTTCTCCCTCGTCCCTTAGAATTCATAGGATAGGATTAGATATCAGATTTACCTTCATGAGGAGTAGTTGTTGCATTATATTAGGAAGAGGAACCAACCTTCTCTAGAGAGTTACCTCAAGATCATTGTCCCACACCTAGAGATAACTCCATGTTACCCAGTTACAGTATTTTCCCATTAAATTCACATGCTAGCAATCAAAGGGTGCTATAATTTGGTGATAATAGTAACCCTTCAACACTTTCACATGCCCTACATGACTTCCCCTTCTTGATAGTTCCACTCTCATGTTCAATGATTTTGTTAACCAAAACCCTCAAACACTTCTCATTTCTTGGCTCCAACTCTCCTTTAATCCTTGAATTGGCTCTTTACTTCAAATCAAGTATCTACCAAACCAAAACTATTTGAACCTTTTAGGTGTCATTGTACTATCTTAGATATCACCTCATGTTCTAGGATTACCAATTATATACACTCCATCACTAAATTATCCAAAATCATCATATGGCTCCAAACTCCCTGATTCAAACTTACACACTAGGTTTTATTAACTGTCTCAGTATCTTCTATGTAGACTAGTATGAAATTTAAGCAAGTGTCACACTATTGGTTCAAGAAACATCTAAAATACACTTTCTCCCTTCACTCAGATGCTCTGTACACAATTCTTATGGATCCACTCTCTAAATTAATTACTCAACCATCCAATTTGGCTCACTTCCTTAAGATATTGTAAAACACAATCCTCTTTAGGACATATTATCATGATAATATAGAGTTTAAAATTATTTTAGAATCAAATTCTTTGAGGATAAGCTTATGAAATATATTAAGATTATTAGAATCAAATTTCATACCTTATCTCTTTCATTAAGTCCTCTACATATCAGCTCTTTGTCAAACCCTAAGACTTCACAGGTCTATTTCCATTTTACTTGGAATCTAGTAAGAAGAAATCGTAGGAGAATAAACCATTCAATATTATTCCTTCACCATCTCCTAGAATAATCCTTCACAGATATTTCTTACAAATTTCAAGAAAAAATTTCAGTGTAATCTCGAGAAAAAGGGGTTTCCTTCTAGCTAACCCTAGTTTAAGGGTTTTCTCCTATGTACAAGCTCGATAAGATTGTTTTTGAAGTTTATTCATTTTCCTTTCACCTCAAACACTCCTGTAAGATTTACAAGGACTGTAATAACCTTTGTAAACTAAAAATATTCCTAGAAACTCATGAACAATCCTTTACCTCTCATTATAATCTCATTTCTCAATGCATTGTCACGCATGCATGCTCAGAACAGGGTATTGCATTCTTCAAAGGCTATCCATAAAATTTCTTCCTTTCTTCACTTTTGATATGATCCTATTAATAACTAATATTCATTTTTATACTCAAGCTTACTTCAAACCTCACGCATGTCCTATCCATTCAAAATAACCCATTCTATAGGTTGGTATGCATTTTATCATGTCAATGAAAGGTCATTGAAACCCTGTAACTAATTGCTCCAAAGCGATGACAATTTTGTGTACCTCTTATGGTGTATGACCACACTCAATACCTCAAGATATTCAACAATCAAACAAATAACATTATCTTATCAAAACTCTCAAGAAAACCACTACCCTGATCTTATCATTATAGTCTTAGTTATATCATTCTCTAATATGTTTTAATAAGAATATCAAGAAAAATCAATCACAATATACTATTATATGCTCTAAAAACAGGAGAGAACATCTTACCACTCTTACATTAACCTTCCTCTATGAGATTTATAAGTGTACTCATACATGCAATCAATTTTCCTCTTGTTATAACCAGAATCGAAATCTTTCAACCTACTAAAAACACACAATTACCCTCAATCAAATTCTTGGAGTTCTCAATTTTGATTATCATTCAAATGGAATAAGGAAATTTAGTTACATCATTTTTTTATTCCCTAATTACCCCTTACTTAAGGTTCTTAATTATTTAGGTCAGTTACAATCATGATTCATGATGTAAGTTCATCCTTAAGATGGTCCTTTTTATAAGATGTCTTAAGTTTAGCATTATATAGCTCTTAACATGACTTATGACCCTAGAGAGGAACTAATAGACCACACATTTCCTCATTTCATCCTTTTACAGAGTTTACAAGCTCCAAGAATGTATTACAACATCAAGATCAAGCCAAAATGGCTTCTCAACTTCAAATTTGCATTTAGGAGGGAAAATGCCTCTTTTGAATTTTAAAAAGCCTAGACACCAACTAACACAGCTAAATAACTTCTAATGACCTCTAGGACTTATGAACACACCTAAAAACCAAATTTTGGATGTTTTCATACTCATGTACATACTAGAGCTGATGCTCTTGCATCTCTACCCTACCATGTTATGCATGATCATGATTTTTCATGCCTTTTTTCCTAATATAACATTTATAATCTACTAGGAAAAAAGGAAAATACTTTCTTATGGATGTTGGTGACGCCCATATAATATTTCTCTCTAGGATAAAAACATGTATCAATAAATTTTATGAAATCTATTAGTACCTTTGTATTTTTCCCAAAGTAAATGGATGAAATTATAAACATGGTTCTTAATGTTTTTAGGGGTTCATGTGATTAGATTATGTTTCCCCTCTTGAATATTTGTGTTTAGTTATATGAAAATTAACAAAAGTGTTATTTTGAGATAAATATACTTTATCATTACTATTAATTTATTCTATATTTTTGTTTCCTAAAGTTAGTGAAGGGTTAGGTCATTAGTTAAATAGGATTTGAGTGGTTTTGATATAAATAATGTAAAAAACTTAAGAAATGTATTTTTTACTATTTTAGTTTCCAATGTAAGTAGGGAGATACTATTTTGTGATAAATATTATGTTATAAATAGATTTATAGGTGTAATCCACGGGCTCTAGTGAGCATATGCCCCCATTTTCCTTATTTTATTGTACTCATTATACTTTATATATGTAGTTCTATTATCTGTTATTTGAAAGATAATAAGTGGTTTATGAGTATCATTTGATAGTAATAACTTCTACCAAAACAACAAATATATTTTACTCAAGAAACGGATTAAAATTTACAAGGGATGAGATCATGACATGTTTTTTTGTGGTTTTGGTATTAATAGTGAAAAAAACCCCAAATAATGTATGTTTTACCATTTCAGCTTCCAATGTAAACATACAGCTATAATTTTGTGATAAATTTTGTGTTATAAATGGATTTATAGGCATAATCCACTCTCTAGTGAACATGTGTCTCTATTTCCCCCATTTGATACTCATTCTACTTTATATATGTAGCTCTATTTTTTGTTGTTATTTGGAACAAAGAAAATGGTATATGAGTATCAGCTGATACTCATAAATTATGCCAAAACAACGAAGGAATTTTAAAAATTAAATATATAAAATTTCATTAACACCTCTTCTCAACTTGTTTTTATCCCAATCCAATATTAAAATTTATTATGCAATCTATAGGATAACTATGAGATGAAGTCAAAATCCTATCTAATTCATTTACTAGTTGGGTTGATAATAGTTATATTAATAACTAATTAATAGGGAGAAACACTTACAATACTTCATACCCATTTGGATTTTGTATGCCCAAGCTCATCCCATTCACAAGAAAAAAAGGTGATCCTTATAAAAAAAATGGCCATTTTCTTGGATGTGTAGACAAAAAGTGGTGTTAGCTAAAAATGAAAACTAAGAACTAAGCTAAACTAGGCCCTAATCTAACACACCTGTTCTCTACCTCTGATTGAGGAGGATAAAAAGGGAGAAAGAGTATTATACCTACACATACCTACAAGCTCAAATGTTCTTCCCTTGTTCCTTTGGATGTTTTTAAGATAGTTTTTATATTGCTTTAGATTTGTGGGATGAGTTGGACAACACCTCCCCTTGTTGAATGATGATTTTTGCTTGATGGAATGCTTGATGATTAAGAGCTTTCTTAGAAATGTTTTAGCAGAACTTAGTTGCAATTTCATAAGTTGGTTTCCAAGAGGGTGGTGAGTCAAATTTATAGGTTGTGGGAGGAAGAATGAAGGGTGGAGATTGATCCATGTAAGATGTGGATGAATGGTGGAGAATTGGTGAGAAGGATGGAGAATTCTAGAATTAAATAATTCTAGAAATCTAGAGAAGCCTCCTTTGAATTTTAATTCAATGGAGGGAGTAAAATATATTTTAAATTTTGAATCAAGGGAGGGAAGTTTGAAGAGGCTTCTAGAAATAGAAGCCTCTAGATTTAGAGGTGGAACATTTGATTGGGCTAGGATTAGGTGAGACTAATTATGATTAGGGAGGTGATTTGATGGTGAATCTAGGTGCAGGATAGGTGTAGAGTAGGTGGTAGGTGAGTAGGAATTTTTAATTCCTAGAAAATAGATAACATGGATTAATGATAGGATAATAAGAAAGTAATAATGGATTAAATGATTAAAGGATGAGATGGGATTATTGGGTGAATAAATGGAAATAAGTGAGGTATGATAATATAGATAATAATAATTAATCTCATGATTAATTATTATATGATTAGTGATGGGGTGATTAACATTGTATAATAAGTATGTTATTTGTTAAATTGGCATGTCAACATTTTACATGTCTATATTTTCCCCCTGTTTGAATAGGTTATTTGCGTAATAATGACCGTTCAAAGAAAATATGATGGTGACAGGATAGATAGTGATGGTGATGCCCCCTCGATGGGTTAGATGGAAAAGAGGAAACGAGTGCGGGTAAGCCTCTTGAAAAGAGGAGAGAATTAAGTTGGTGGATGAGTAAAGATTAGAGGATGAGAAGATTAGAGGATGTATAGAGGATGTAGGACTATAGGGTAAGAAGATTGGAAGATTCAAAGGATTAGAAGATGTGAAGAATTGGGTATGAGAGGATTAGAGTATTAAGGATTCAGAGAAACAAAATTATAGGATAAAAAGATTGGAGGATTCATAGGATTAGAATGATTTGAAGGCATTGAATTAGATGATTAAAAGATTGAGGATTTGAAGGAATATGAGTAGAGGACTATATGAGTAGGATATTGAAGGATTAGGAGATATTAGATTTTAGAATAAAGGATGCCCAAGAGTAGGGTGAAGATATAGGATTAGAAGATGCTCCTGTCAGGGGATTAGGTTTTTGAAGAGTTTTGTAGAATGGTAGGATGCCCCCGTCAAGGGGTACAAGATTGATCATAGGATGCTTGGATTGGAAGGTGAATAAGATTTTTGGTGATGAAAGGGATCAATTTTGGATGATAGGATGGTTGATGAAGCAATTTATGAAATAATGAGTTTGATTGATTAATAAGAGGGTATTAGAAGATGACCCAGCCAAGGGGTGAGAATTTTGGATGCGAGTGTGGTATGCCTTTGGATTTAGATATGAATGAAAGTATTTGATTGGATAGGGGGATAAGAAGGTTGGATAGTTAGTGTTGATGTGGATTAGATGTGGATGATGATAGGGCTATCTAAGATGATGATAGAAGGGGGTGTGTTACCATAAAGTGCCCATCTGTGATCATCATTAGCAATTAGAGTGATAATGAGCGATAAAGCAAGGTGCAGTAAGATATAAAGATCAATGATGCTTAAATTGCCGAATGACGGGTGTCCTCATATCATCGGTCATATGAATTACAAAAAAGAGGGTCCTTGTATCATTGTACCATGCAAAATAAAAAGAAACCAAAGGGGCCTCATATCATCGGCCATAATGAAAAAGCAGTACATGCATTAAAATACAAACATCCACAAATACTGCATGCAGAAAAAGGGATTTTTAAATGGAATTGATGGATGTGGGTATATAAAATTTTATCGATTTGTGTGAGGTTTCTACGATTTTTAATTATAAAGTTTGGGTTTTTTATAATTCTTTATTTTTTTGGATTTTTTTATAAGTTTTTGGTTTTTTTGGATATTTTCTAATGTTGTGATTTTTTGGATTTTTTAGAATTTTTTATAATGTTGTGATTTTTTGAAATTTTTATTTTTTTTTAATTTTTAATAATTTTTTGGAGTTTTTGGATTTTGGATTATATATATATATTTTTATTTTTTGGAGTTTTACAATTTTTTGGGTGATGGACAGGGAAATTCAGGTCAGGGTAGGAACAAATGTGACGAAAAAAGACGTAAATGGGGTGGATAGAACAACCACGTGAGAGTGTTTTAGGGCTATCGCGGTCGGGTATAAAAGGGCCTCGGGGAACCATTTGATCAAGTCATTTTCGTCTACGCATAGATAGAGAGAGGAGATATTTTAAGAGAGAACAATGGCCGTTTGCAAGGATTGATTGATCATTGAGCGGACCCAGTGAAGTAGTTGCCAGTGATTGATAGTCGATGGATCTGTGCAGTGAGTGCCCTGTGATTTTTTTGGTTTTTAATTTTGCGTGTTTTTTAGGAATTTTTAGGTGTTTAGGGTAATTGTACGTGCACTAAGGGGGTAGAAAGTGGAACCTATGCACCATGAAATGGCACCTATGTGCCAAAAATCGATGTGAACCTATGCATCGTTGTAGGGGGTAGGACAAAATGTGGCTGCCTATGTGCCTAGGGAGAAACATGTTTTGGTGCCTATGCACTTGGGAGGGGGTATGGATTAGTGTGTATAGCTCTAGATTAGTGAACCTATGCATAGATTTTAGCGCATGTGTAATGAATAATAACACTTATGTTGAGAGGGAAGAAAAGTGGTGCCTATGTGTCGAGTGGGAGAAATAAATGGTGCCTATGTCATAAAGTGGTGCCTATGATATGAAGTGACACCTATGTTGTGTTTTGGCGCCTATGAGGGAATAGTGGCACCTATGCATGGCTCAAGGTTTTTTGAGGGGTGAAATTATTAAAATGTGGTAAATGATGGGTGGGATTTAACAAGTGTGGTTTGATGTGTGCATGTAGTGTTGGATATCGTGTAGGTGAGGCATCGGTGTTTAGTTGCCTTGAGGTGATTATTAGGGGGATTTGACGAGGAGACGGTGGAGGATGAGGCTTCACTCTTACACGTGCTTGGGTTATTTCATGTGGTGAGGATGTCACTGATGCAACTAGATTGAGGTTTATTAATGGTGTTAGCGGACCAATGTTACTTAGAGATGAGCACTTTCTGGCTACATACATGAGAGATGACAATGGCATTAGAGAATGTCTACCATATATATCAGATTCTTGTGAGGGGGAGCAGGTGGTATGGCATAGGGGGAGGCCTAAAACATGATTAAGGTTGTTGATGGATGTAGATGATGCACCCGATTGCGGATTGACTTGGGACTATATTTTAGAGAGGAGTATATAGAGCAGGTTCTGATGTTATTATGCTCTTTGATCATTTTTAGTGTCACTACGTTAGTATCAGGCCCTGGTAGAGGAGATGCATTATTATGAGGGTATCGTGGCTCATGAGTTGCTAGAAATGTGTTGATATCTAGAGTATCTAGCTGATACTCATAAATTATGCAAATGGTATATAGTGAATGGTTATTTGGTAGCAATGATTGTTCAAAGAAAGAGAGATGGCGAGATAGATAGTGAGGGTGATGCCCCCTTGAGGGAAGGTGAAGAGGAAATGAGTCGAGTGAACCGCTCAAAAAGATGAAAGACCCAAGTTAGCATATGAGTGAAGATTGGAGGATGAGAAGATTTGAGGATATAGAGGATGAGGAATAAAGAGTGAGAATATTTGAGGATTCAGATGATTAGAGGATTGAGGATTCAGAGGAACAAAATTATAGGATAAGAAGATTGGAGGATTGAGAGGATTAGAAGATTTGAATAAGTGTATTAGAGGATTAGAAGAGTGAGGATGTGGAGGAATGGGATTATAGGACTAGAGGAGTGCGAGATTGAAGGATTAGGAGATATTAGATTGATAATAAAGGATGCCCCGGATAAGGGTGAAGATTTAGGATTGTTGGATTAGAGGATGCCCTAGTCGAGGGGTTAGGTTTGGATGATTTGGGATTATACGATGCCCCAAACAAGGGGTGAGGATTGAAGATTTTTTATTTACATTTGAGGATGGTGGATTTTTCAAGCTTAGAAGATTGAGGATGTTTGGATGAGGGAATAAGAAATGGTGTTTAGATTGATTTTTATGACAGAATGTGATGAGAATTTATGAAATGATGAGTTTGATTGATAATAGGATATTAGAAGATGCCCCAGCCAAGGGGTGAGGATTTTGGATGTGAAAGGGTATGATTTGGGTGTGGGTATTAATTAAAGGATTGATTGGATAGGAGGACGAGGAGGTTAGATAGAGAGTGTTGATTAGGATTAGATGTGGATGATGATATGTTATCTAATATGATGATAGAAGGGGGTGTGCTATAGAGGTTTATTGATGGCGTTAGCGGAGTGATGGTACTTAGAAATGAGCACTTTTTGGCTACATACAGGAGAGATGACGGTGACATTAGAGGATGTCTACCATATATATCAGATTATTGTGAAGGGGGAGTGGGTGGTATGGCATATAGGGAGGCCTAAAGTACAATTAATTTTGTTGATGGATGTAGATGATTCACCTAATTGCGGATTGAATTGGGACTATATTTTAGAGAGGAGTATATGGAGCGAGTTCTGATGCTATTATGCTCCCTGACCAATTTTATTTTATTACCAGATGGTCGAGGTTGTTATTGCAACATTGGGTTTGGAGATGTGGTGCACTCGATGTGGTAGTATCAGATAGTATTTATGTGGGATCTTGCGTTATTGGCACACTTATACCGTGACTTACACATGGTATCCTACCGAGGTGGCAATAGTACTAGAGAAGGCATCCTACTACATATTTGGAGTTATGACCATATAACTATGGGTAGGCTAATCAGTATCTGGAAATAGTGATGGCTTAGTGATCCTTCATTATATAGATGACACATACACATGGGCAGGAGAGAGAATCTAAGGGAGATGGATTGGTATAAGTAGAGGATAAATGAGTTGTAGGTGAGGGATATTACATGATAGTCATATTGATAGTATGAGGCATGGGATGGACACTAGGTTCACCTGAGTAGGATCCAAACATCATATTACTTGATGGGGGGCCATCCATACAAGGTAGAGCGATATTGGCCAAATTACATTTTTTGGTAGTTTGGCATCATGCAAGACATCCCTACAGGTTGCCATGTGTTCACACATACTACATGGGAGTCTAAGGATTGGGGTGCACCGATTCTAGCATATGTAGTTAGAGCTAGTTTTGATGATGTACATGTTGTCCCATGGGTACCATTACCATATGTGGCAGACCCAGGGACAATACATGGGTATGATGAGTGGTGTGAGGGGATCAGGCCGACCAGACTTACACTGCTACTAGGAAGGATGAGATTTTTACATGGGTGTAGATAGGTATATAGGGGGATGCCACAGGGGTAGTTATTAGTGGTGTATAGACTAGAAGGAGAGGTAGAGGAGGAGTTATAGTGGTCACCACAAGTTATTATATTGGGTGAACCTCAAGTCCAGTAGCTAGTGGCTCATTCACCCATATAGGATGCACTGGGCCAGAGTCCGGATAGACATGAGGTGGATGTGATGGAGGTGGATGATTTTATGGGACCATTACAAACTATTATTCCACCACGTGTTGATATAGCAGGACCATATGGTATAGGTGTTATAAGTACAGGGCTCTCAGGGTCATGTGGGGAAGGTCCATCAAGGTCAGCTAATACATGTGCCAAGTTACATGCTTGGATTAATAGGTTAGAGGCCAAGGCCCATGCACAAGCCATTGAGATAGTAGGGTTGCGAGTGAAAGGTATATCTCACTTAAGAGAGATAAATAATTTGAGACGAGTAGCTAGCATGTTTGCAGTGTTTGTGGGTCAGGAGGTAGAGTGGAGGGATGCAGATATTACTCGCTTACAATGGGATTTGATTCAGATACATCAGGCAGTCGATGGGTTGGATAGGAGAGATATCATGATATATGGAACTGAGACAGGTACCATCATCACAACAGTGTTATTACGTTAGTATCAATACCTAGTAGAGGAGATGCATTATTATGAGTGTATCGTGGCTCATGATCTTCCATAAGTGCATTGATATCTAAAGTATCTAGCTAAGGGGAGATCAGCACAGTCGATGGCTTCAGGGAGTACAACCAGTTTCTTGTAACTGAGACCAGATGGAGATGATACATGCAATTTGGCACAATGATGAGACAAATTTATACTTGTCCCATATGGGTGGCTATTTTGTATTTCTTGATGACCAGGATGGTCGTATATTTGATGTATATACATTTATTATTCATGATGTATTATTATTTATCTAATGATCATGATGAGTTATCATGATGTATAATGTGTAGGCATTTGATGATAGTAATGATGGCATAAGTTGATGCTTTTATTGTTTATGAGTTTAGATTTGATTTTTTTTATGATGTGATGATGTATTATTTTGGATAGGTTA
Source organism: Taxus chinensis (assembly GCA_019776745.2). Taxonomy (NCBI): domain Eukaryota; kingdom Viridiplantae; phylum Streptophyta; class Pinopsida; order Cupressales; family Taxaceae; genus Taxus; species Taxus chinensis. Next base: position 280,809,555 of record CM034146.1, on the reverse strand, counting down.
TACATTTGATATGGTTATTTAGAAGATGTGGTGTTATAGTTTTTACTATGATGATGTTGTTGTGTTATTATTTTGATGTTCGTATGATGAGACATATGTATTATGACGATGATGTTATTTTATTATGTTGACAATCATGTGTGATATTTGATATATTAGATGAGTTGATATGGATGTTGTGATACCATGCTTTATATTTATTATTGCTTATGATGTTACTTATGATGATGTATTGATGAATGAATAATGATTAGTGTTATATTATGGTGGATATTTAATTGTGGATGAGTTTAGTTGTGAGCTTATTATAATGTGATGATGTATTAGATGATATGTGGATGTGGTATAGTTTTATATGTATTAATGGAATTATAGTTATAGGATGTTATATATATGTGATGATGATGTTTTTAGATGAGGAATTTATAATGAATTTTTGATTGAGTTAGGTGATGATGTGATGATTATGGGATATGTATAATGATTATGATAGTTTTTTAGGTTTTGATGTATTATTTATGGATGATGATGGTAATAGCATTAGATGTTATATGATTAGATGTGATGATGTTTATTTATTATGGTTTTTTGATGAAGTGTGATGTTTAGATGGATGGATGTCATGGTTTATTATGAGATGTACTATTGTGTATAATAGTTTGTAGTTTTTTATTTTTTATGTGGATGATGAGATAATTTATTTACATATGGTGAATTTGATAGATATTTACAATGTTATTAAAGAGAAATTAAAATGGAACTTGAATTGTACAAATATTTACAACATAACCGTTACATGAAACGAGGTAGAATATAAGAGAGAAAGGGAAGGTGATTGCAAAGGGGAAAGGATAATGATAGTAGGTGGATAGGGGGAGGGATGGAGAGAAATGAAAGCCTCAAGATCTTACAAGGGGTGCATTTCTTGACATTTTTCTTAGATTATTCTTAGTGTTGTATTTCCCTAAAATGTGTCTATATACAATATGACCATAGCTAGGATCATAATAGTATTCCTAGTAATGATATATTCATTGCTTCGTAGTGAGCATCAAAAGAATCCTAGATTTAGGATAGTAGGAAAAATTATGTGGATACAAATGTAAATATGAGAAGGGATGAAGGGGTTTTCCCCCAGTGTGTTGGTTGTATTTGTAGGGCACTAGTGGACATAAGATTGAGTTTACCTTAGTGCCTGAAATTGGTTTTCACCATGGTACTTTCCCAAGGTGCCATTGAAGTGATTTTAACCATTGGATGGATTATTTTTATCATATTTTTTTTATTATTATTTTTTATTTGTTGATTTTTTTTTTTTGGGATGTGAGAACTTAGGTGTAGAAGTGCTTGAGATGCATAATATTCATGGGCTCGTCTGACTCATACCCATCTTAATTAGCAATATTATAAGCACCTGAGTTGAATTTTTCGATGAAGATGTAAGGTTTCAGCTAGTTGGGTTCAAAATTGCCTTTCTTTTCATGGTCGGCATTAGTATTACGTTGGTTTTCCTTAAGGACTAGGTCACCAGATTCAAATTCACAGGTTTTGATGCACTTTTTGTAGTGTCTATGGAGGTTATTTTGATAAGCATTGAAGTTATCTAGGGAGTGAAGGCATTTCTCATCTAGTAACTCGAGTTCTTGTAGGTGATGCACTCGATAGTCCTCATCGTCAATGAGGTGTTGGAGAGAAACACAGAGGGAAGGGAACTCGATCTCAATGGGAAGGATTGCTTCAATGCCAAAAACAAAAGGGTATGGATTAGAGACATTGGTTGTATGGATGGATGTGTGATAGGCCCACAAGGCAGGGTATATTTGTGTATTCCAATATCGTCTTTCTTGACTGACAATATTTTTCAGGATGTATTTTAGCATTTTATTGGGTGCTTCAGATTGGCCATTGCCTTGTGGGTAACATGGCATGGATAATTTGAGCTTGATGTGGAAATGGTCACAGATTTCATAAACCTCTCAATTTTTTAAGGATTTTCCATTGTTGGTTATAAGAGTAAATGGAATACCATAATGGAAAATGATGTGGTTAAGGATTAACTTGGATATTTGTTTTCTGGTAACATAGGTAAGTGGGATGGCTTCGATCCATTTAATGAAGTATTTTATACCAGTAATAATAAACTTGTGACCATCGGATGAGGTGGGATTTAATATTTCCATGAGATCGATACCCCAGGTGGAAAAGGGCCATGGAGTAATAATAGGTTGTAAAGCTTGGTATGGCACATTGATAAGGTTGGCATGTTTCTAGCATGGGACACATTTGCATATGTACATACATGCATCATTATCCATAGTAGTCTAGTATTAGTCAATATGCAGAAGTGTTTTAGCAAGTACCACACCACTGGTGTGAGCACTGCAAATGCCATCATGAACTTCCTTAAGTGTTGATTCAACCTCTTGAGAATTAAGGAATTGCAACAAAGTTCCGTCAAAGCCTCTATGATAAAGGTTGTTTCCAAGGATGGTGAATCAGGAGGTGCATTGGATAAAGGATTTTTGATGGTTTCGGGGAAGGTTGGGTGAAAATGTGTAGTCGTGGAGGTGGGTGTAGATATCATGGTACCATGGGGAATTAGGTCCAACAATCTCACATACCATCTAAAATTTAGGGACATCATAGACTGAAACCATAATTTGTTTAACTAAGAACTGTGAATTAGGAGCATCTAAAGGCATGTCTAGTAGAGAACCAATGGTTATCATTGCATCTGCTGATTTTTTGCTTTCCTGGGGGACCTGTTCAAACTGAATGTGTTGGAAGTACATCTTGAAATTGTCCACCATTCACTTGTAAGGAACTAGTTTGTCATATTTAGTAGAATATTCATCATTAACCTACTTGATTATTAGCTATAAGTCACCAAAGACATTGAGATTTTTTAGGATCCATTGGATGACCATTCTTATTCCAGTTATGAGTGCCTCATATTCAGCTATATTATTGGTGTAAGGAAAGGTGAGCTAAAAATCCTTAGGGATTAGATCTCCTTGGGGTGTAATAAAGATAATACCTACTCTTGAGTCGTGACATGTAAAAAATCCATCAAAGTATAATGTCCACATGTTTGACTCTCCAATGGTCAATATAGATTCATTTGGAACCATGTATTAAGTGGTGTGGAATAAGAGACTGGAGCTTTTGCTAATTGATATACTAGTACTTTTCCTTTGATAGCCTTTTGATTAACATATTTGATATCAAACTCACTCAATAGCATGATCCATTTAGCCATATGTCCTTTCTAATATGTTTTTGAAAGTAGATATTTGAACGGACATTCCTTGGCTATGAGATTGACGGTATTATTGAGCATATAATGCCATAAATTTCAAGAAGAAAAGACAATGGCAAGACATGCCTTTTCCATAGGATTTTAATTGAGCTCATAGGCAAATAGTCTTTGGCTAAGATGATAAATGACATATTCTTTTTTGTGGTCATCATGTTGCACTAAGAGAGATCCCAAGGTGTGCTGAGTAGCTGAAATGTAGAGGAGGAGAGGAATTCTCATAGTAGGAGGGACTATGACTGGACAATGCATTAGATATTCCTTGAGTTTGTCAAAATAGGCTTGGCATTCTTCATTCCAATGGAATACTATTCCTTTTTTGAGAAAATGATGAATTGGATGGCATTTGTTAATGAGTTTTTCTATAAATATTCTGATAGCTTGGATTTTACATTGTAGGCTTCTGAGTTGTTTTATATTTATAGGTGAGGGAATTTCAACCATAACTAATTTTTTCTGAGTCAATTTTGATTCTGTGTCGTGAGACAATAAAATTGAGTAGCTTGTCAGATGTAACACCTAAAACACATTTCTTAGGATTAACCCGAACTTTGTATTCCCAGATTCGTTCAAAGATGCGGTGAAGAACCATGGGATGTTCTTCTCTAGTCTTATATTTCCCAAAAATTTCAACGACATAATATTGAACAATGTCGTGCATCATATCATGGAATATGACAGTCACGACACATTGATAAGTGGCTCTAGAATTTTTAATACCAAAATGCATGACTTGGTAGGAAAATATACCCTATGATGTGGTGATGGTGGTCTTATGTTAATCTTCTTCATCCATTTGGATCTAATTATATCTGGAGAACCCTTCCATGAGGGATAACATTTTGTGCCTAGTTGTAGAGTTTATAATCATGTTGCTATTTGGTAAGGGAAAGTCATCTTTTGGGAAAACCTTGTTAATGTCATGGAAGTCTTTATAAATACGGATGCCCCCATTCTTTTTTCCTACTGCGATGATGTTGGAGATCTAACTATAATATTTAATGGGTCAAATGAAACCAATTCCAAGTAGATTCTGTAATTCTTCTTTGATAAATAAGGAAACCTTTGGATGCATCTTACGTAGTTTTTACTTAACTAGCTTTGCATCTTTACACACCATGAGATTGTGAACCACTAGAGATGGATCAAGACTAGGAATATATACATAGGACCATGCGAATATGTCTAAGAATTCCTTTAGGAGTGTTGTAAAGGTATATTTCTCTTCAACTAATAAGGATTCCCCCAAACTTGAGGATATTGGGGTCTTCTTCAGTGTCGATAAAATTTCAATGGTTTCCTCAATTAATGATGTTTATCTGTCCTTCAACATTTCAAGAGTCAAAAGAAGTTAATCCATAGTCAGATCTTGTTTGGGATTTGGGGGATCTTAGAAGAATGCTACAACGGGATCCTCCTCATCGATATAATAAGAAGAGGTAGGATAAGGGATATTGGATTCAGATTGATTGGATATGGTAAACTCATGTTCTCTAAAGTAGGCATCAATGTTTAAACATACTTGGAAACATTTCTTATGATCGTCAGCAGGTATATTATCTCAAGTTCCCATGAACTCAAGAATTACCTCATCATTTTCAAACATATCAAGAGAGATATGTTTAGATTATTAGTCCCACTAGATGAGTTGAGGGTAGGTGAGAGCAACATTGATGGAGAAAATGACGATGTCATGAAAGAGATTGGTGGCGGTGAGGTATTCGTATTAGTTATAGACAGAACTAGTTTCGATGGTGTCTATGGCCTCCTTAGTTTTTTCGGTTCTATCACTATGGTCATTATGGATAATCTCACCAGGTGGATGATACCCTAGTCTACGACCATCAAGGTTAGGGACAAGGATAGGAAGTTAAAGGATGCATTCTTCCCAGTAACCTAGTCATCGTCCAAAGTATCCCATATGAGTTGGCATGCATTTAGTGATCAAATATTCATTCTTCAAGAAATAAGAAAATATAGAGTCATCGATGATCCATGTGGTGTCAGATGACTCGAGGAACTCATTAGCAAGGTACCAAAAATGGATAAAAATGGAAGATCCTAATGAATTTTTTCTTTTTAACTTTACATATGTTACACCTGCCACACTATTTAGGTAATAGTGGTAGTTGTTCAATGCTAAAGGTTTGATATTCCCCGCACTGTGTGGATTTTAGTTTGAGTTTAGGAGCAGGTAGAAGAGGGGAGGATACAAATGGAGTGGGTAGGAGAGGATCAGATGATGATGAGGCATTATGGGAGGTGAAGGGAAGACTATCAACTGAAATATATGGAGTAGTGAATGATGATGAAGATGGAGATTGTGATGGCACAATTTCGGCAATAGGACAATATGGTTCTCGATAACCTTGTGTTTCAAGTGCTTGGAAACACTGGAATGTTTGGGATCACCATGGATGGTGACATCTACACCAGCATGATCAATTCGAGGCACTAGTGTAATGTATATGGTATGGCATGCATTTCATGGAACCATGGTTTACTAAGCAATATATTATATGGGAATTGGATTTCCATGACATGTACTAGGGTGGAGAGCATGACATCCCTACATTGATAGGAAGATATAAAGTTCCCACATATTTTTGTTCAATATTATCATATGCTTTAATAGTAATTATATCTTGTCTTAGATCCAATTCATTATACCTCAATCATTGGATGAGAGATAGGGTAAAAATATTAACTCTAGATTCATTGTCCACTAGTAATTTTTTGATGTGAGTGTGTTCAATATGTTCCTCAATGTATAGAGGAAGATTATGTGTTAGGAAATGTAGTGGTAGGTATTTCTGTGTGAAGGTGAGTGACAATTTTGGATGGGGGTAAAGATGAGAAACATGGGCTTGGAATTGGGTGGGATCAATGTCATTTAGGATGTGTGTTTCTTGAAGGGTGTAATAAAGGATATATTTATGTATAGATGATGTTTTGAGAAGATCCATAATGGATATTTGTGCGAGGGTTTTCTCAAGTTGGTCAATGATGTTGTACTAAGATTTCAGTGGCAGATTTGAGGAAGATGTAGTGGCTCATTGGACCACTACATGGCTCTTGTTAGTGGCAACTACACATTGAGGGATTTGTGAAGGTCTTTTACCTTTGATAATGGCTACTTGATGTGGGCAATGGTGGATGTGGATAACAAGAGACTCATTTTGGAATGGTATGTTGTGGTAGTTGATGTGGTTAGAATTTTGGGTGGATGACTCAAGGTTTTTTCCAGACTTTTGTTGACCCTGATTTGAAGCGCGGGTCTGACCATGATTAGGAAGCAGATTTTGATAGATCACAAGCTTCTGATTTTGAGAGGAGGAAGAGGCACTATCCTTGATTTCAATTTAACCCCTGTCGATTAGATCTTGGATATGGGTTTTTAGTTTCATATACCTATTGGTAGCATGACCCTTGATTTTTTAAAATTTGTAGTACTCCTTTTCCTTGAACCACGAGGGTTTAGGTCGAGATTCATCAATTGCCTAAGATTTGGGGAAAACAACCATATTAGTAGTAACTATTGTTTCAAGGATTTTTTTGATAGAATCGCTAAGGGGGGTTTATATTCTTTGTTTTCGATCTTTGGTGGAGCAAGGTTGACCTTTGGGGATGGATATAGCAGCGGATTTATGGACATGCTCGACATGTTCCGTTTTCGTCACTCCATCGCCGACGACATTTTTATTCTTATTAAAGTATTTGGGATTCGTATATGTCAAATGTTGACTGGATTGATTGTAGTTATCATGGGAATAAAACTTAATGAGGCCTTTAATGACAAGGGATTTTTCAATTTGCATTCCCTTCTTTATGATGTCATCAAAGGTATTAATGCAATGGAATTGGAGATGGAAAGCTAACTCTTGGTGGAAATTTGTGATGAAAATGGTGACCAATTATTTTTCATGGATAGGCAACAAAATTTGGCTGGAAAGGGGTCACCATTGTTGTAAGAAGGACAAGAATCTTTCACCATTGTGTTTTTTAGTGTTACATTGGTCGATCATGTTGATATCGTGTTCCACATTATAAGAGAAGTGTTTGAAAAACTTTTTGGTCAAGTCAGAGAATGTAGTAACAAAAAATTTAAGTAGGTGAAGGAACCATTCAAATGCAGTACCACCTAGACTTCTTGAAAATAATCTCAATAGGTAGGATTCGTCATAGGCTACTTCTTGACATAGCATGTAAAACTCCTTGACACACTCACGGGGATGGAATTTTCCCTTGTATTTTTCAAATTTAGGTGGTTTAAATTATGGTGGAAAAGGGACCCGTAGGATATCACGGTCAAATGGATAAGGATAAAGTTCTTAAAACGTGTATTATCATACCTGTTTAGCGAGTTGCAACCCCTAAAGTGTTTCCTTAATAGAATTTATTTCTTGCTCCAAGTTAGGTTATTGAGGACCGATGGGTGGTGGATTGAAATTGGGTTTTTAGGAATGTTAGGATACATGGTCATTTGATGGCTGTGAGACAAGTTGGGAGGCTAATTAGGAAATTTGGTTACTCATTTGTTGCAGTTGAGTCAATACGACTTCCTTTGATACACGAGGATTATTTGTGTTCTCTATGAAATCTTGTTTGTGTGCAACATGATGGTTATTTGGATTGCGATGTTGTAGGGATGGTGGTTTTTGTCTAATGCATTCACTCTCATCATGGAGGATACTATGAAGTTAGTCGTGAGTATAATCAGGAGGAATTTTTACTCCCATATGATATAATTGGAGTAATAGAGAGTCTTTTTATCAACAAAGTGATTAAGCATCTCTCATCTTCTTCCTCCTATGAAATGAATACTTGAATCATCATCACTACTGGTGTTGACCATTATTTCCTCATCTTCTCCTTAAGTATGGTTTTCTTCTGCATTGGCATCCTAAAAATTGTGCTTAAATATGTCATGTCCTATTTCTTGGTGGGTGTTTTCATTGTCATTTCCTAATTTGAATTGAGTAACTATTCTCTTATGTTTCATTTGACCCTAGTGGGATTAAGATGAATGAATGGGATGAAGGTGTGGTAAATTGAGAGATACGTGGATGAGGAAATAATAAGATATCTTAATTAAATGATGTATAATCTTAATAATCAAACCTTTTTTGGGGGGGTAAAGAAATTGAGGAGGTATTAAGAAGATGGAAAAAATATTTTACTTGATAGCATAGGGCTTTGGATGTTCCTTGATGTAAGGGCTTAGAGGAATAGGGTAAGTGATAAGGATGTTTTGTTTGTGTGCAAGGTGTTGATTAAAAAGATTAGATTATTTACTTTAATAAGAAATCATAGATGGGATTTTTAGGTATGAAAATCATTTGTGTTGATTTCAGTGAAGATGTAAGTGTTATTACAAAAAGTAGCACCCTAGGACTTGCACATTACATATCCCTACTTTTTTCTAACATAGGACCATCTCTTAAGTTGTGGGACTTGCTACTTGATATGGAACTCTGACGAAGGTTAGCTTCCTCTACCTAAATCTAATTCTAAACTACTCCTAGAAGGGAAAATTCAGCTAACTAATCCTAATCTAACCATGTCAAGGGACCAGGGAGAAAGAGAGGGTTAGAAAGAAGCTTAGAAATGAAATCCTACACTAAAGAAGTGATAACACCAGAAAAAGGGGGTTGGGACACTCTCAAATGGATGAAAATGGGAGAGAATGGAGGTAGAGAGGGTGGAAAAATCACCACAAACCACAACAACACTCAATGCACCAATTTCATAAGCACAACATCATTTAGGTTTACAATGAAAGCAAAATATGGACGAACATACCTAAAAGTGTGAAGAAGAGGCAAGAGAATGTAATAAACAAAGTTAGGGCAGTGAGATAACCAATACAACATAAATTGTATTGCTTCAAATTGTTGCACAGACCATTACATTGAGAAAAGGAGGAAAGATTCATGATTACAATGCCAAGAAATGAGGCTTGGAACTCTAACATTTACCCAGTAGCTAAGAAGAAGAGAGCATCATTTCAAAAATGTCTAACCCAAAAATTGAGCTCTCTTTTACAATATATAGAAGAAATAATGAGAGGGAGAAAAGGGACTCGAATCTAGATCCAACCACAATAAAATTCATGTCTTCATTAATGTGTTTTTAACTGCCTGGGACATTGCATTTTCGGCTGAGATGTTTTCTTTGTTTTCTAATCACTAACCCACATACTTTCCATATTTTATGATTTCATGATGAGGATCTTGGAAATACATTTCTAGAAAGTCCAAATTCTTGAAAAATGGAGAACTTGGGAGAAATATATGGCCATTTGGGTTTACAAAGTAGCTATGCTTGAGTTCCCATTACTTCAAGCTCCCTCGAGCTCAAATCTTGAACTACTCTCCTTTGTATTGCCTTAGTTTTGTGGGGTTAAGGGATGTCTTTGTTCCAACCTGGGTTTACGAACCCCCATAGATTCACAGCTAGTTTGCTCCATGTCCCCACAACAATCTCTGCCTTGGTCTTTCTTTGCGGGCTTTCGTATTTGCTCTACTATGGATTTTCAGCCCCCAACAAATTTGTAGCAAGCACAAGTCATTTCCCCACACAAATATCCTCTTTCACCTTTTCCTGTGGGATTTTGGAATTGCTTTGCTCCATTTTCTAAACGGGCATCACTTTGAAGTAATGCTACATCATATCCCTGCATCAATCTTGCTTTCCTTTTGCATTATAGGTTTTCAATCTTGTTTTACTTCATATTTTTGACCCCCCACTGCTTCACAGTAGTACAGAGTCAAATCTATGCATTTCTCTTTGATTTTGGCCTTATTTGTGAGTTTTTAGGGTGAATTTACTTCGGTCCCTTTTGTGTTCTTTACTTCATAGTAATATTGAGTCACATTTCTAGGTTACTCGCCTTTGCCTTTTCTTGTTTTGCGGGTTTGTAGAACTGTTTTACTTAGTTACTTTTTGCAATAGAGTAACATCAAATTTCCACAAAGAAGGCAGCTATACAAATTGCGTTTTTGGAGTAACTTTTCTTTTACTTTTAAGAAGTAAGACAACTTTTTTTCTCCACATTACTCCTCCAACCCGCCAATGAGCTCACCGAGTGGATTTTTAACCCTTTATCCAAACTTCAAATTTGGCTAAGTATACAACTCTGAAGCCAAGGGAGAAGGGGAATGCATCCAAATGATTCCAAATGGTTCCAAGTTCCTAAACAACATGAAAAATACTTGAAATTTACAGATTCTTTCTTAGAACCCCCATCAACCACTCAAGTCCATTTTTTTCAAGTTGTCCATTTTTACAAGGGGGTAAAAATGGATAACAGTAAGGATGTGGTGAGTGTTGTGATTAAAAGAGATACGTAATAAGTTTTGGGATCTCTTGGACCTAGGTAAGTATGGGGATACCAATCAAAAACATTAAAATATTGTGATGATGAGTGGGGTGATCGTTTAGATTGGGTAAGATGGTATAAATTACATGGATAAGATAGGGATATATTAAGTGGATTTTTTGAGATGTATTTTGTGAAATGGGGGGATGTTTATAAATATACTTTTGTAGCTTCTAAAATTTTATTGATTAGGTGGAAATGTTTATTAGTTATTTGATTTATATTAATAGGGTGATTGTGAAAGGGGTGAATGATAGTAGGTAAGTGAAAGATAAATGGTGCGTGATCAAAGTTTTCATTATTATAAATTTTATTGATTAGGTGGAAAGGTTTGATAGTTATTTGGATTTGTATTTATAGGATGACGTGAAAGGTGTGAGTGATGGTAGGTGGGTGATGGATAAAAATATGGTCAAAAGTAAATGGTGAATGATGTGTGATCAAAATTTAGGTCAAATTTCGTAGTCAAAATGGATGGATGATAGGTTTATGGATTGATTAAAGGGATTGTTGTGAGGTTTGTATATAGGTTTTGACAAAACACTCGGGAAATCATAAACATGCAATCAAAACCTAGTTATTCAAATGGGATTGCAACCAAAATCTAGCTCGCTTTTAATACCACACACTGACGGGTGTTACACAATTATCTCTCCACTTATGTTTCAATGTGGGGTCACCTAGCGAGTGATCTTGGGAAGTGTGGCTTCCTTTCACTATAGTTTTATATGCATTCAGAAAATTTCCTAGTCTTGGATATACGTGCTCACTAGGGGCATCCCTGATAGACCTTGTTGTATGTGGGGTCCAATTCCATATTGCAATGATGATGTTTGAGGCCTGGGTATTAGGACAGGGAAGCCCCTCACTTCACACCACTCTTAAAATAAGCAAGCGCTTTGCCAATAATGATAGTTGTCCAATAATTTGTGTACCCCCAAGAACACATGGTGTGTCTATGTGCATGGAGGTGAATCTAATGGTCATGAGACCCCTAGAACTACGGTAAGTGCATGGATGTCACTTTCACGTCGCGTTACCCCATAAAAAACAAAAAGGGAAGGAAGGATAGCCACGTTTGATCCTTAAGATCATCCTAAGATGCGAGAGGAGAGCATACATGGTGTTTCCTTTGGGATAAAAACAAGAAAACATGTAGAACACACAAAAAATGATGTATGTAAAATAATAATTGAAATTTAATGAAAAAAGATTATATTATATAATGGGGTCTTCAAGAAGATGTCCTGCAAAACAAAGGATTAGTAGTTTTTTATTTAGCCCTGATATTCTTGGATTGATTGTGCTTCAAAACAAGATGGGTTATTATTCTTTAATTAGCCAAAAACCCTGCAACCATAAAAATTTAGTATAGATGTAATGTAAGTATTAACACAGACAGAGTTTCCGCTTGTTCTTGTAATATTTCTATAAAAATAGAATGTGAAATCCTGTAAAACACCACCAAAACACCCAAAAATATAGTTAGAATGATTAGTACTAATGTAAAAATTTAACCTACCAAAGGTGTTAATTGCCAGAGAAAAGGCACTACTTCAAGTCAAAGGCTCCAAAGTAACGCAAAGGCCCTATCACAAGAAAAAGGTGCCATTACAGAAAAAAAGCATTAAACTATCAAAAAAGGTGCTAAATTATTAGCAAAGGCACCAAAACATAAAAACACAATGTTAGTAGAGTTAACTTTTCAAAGAGAAAGCATAGGCACTAAAATACAAACAAAGGTGTTAGAAGAAAGACAAAGGAATTGATCTTGTAAAGTCAGAATGTTAGCAACAAAGGTGTTAGAATAAATACAAAGGCATTGATCCTACACAGTCAGAATGTTAGCAACAAAGGTGCTAAATTGTCTACAAAGGTGCCACGAGTTTGAAAAAGATGCTAATACATAAGCCTGCAACCATAGAAATCAATATAAAGCACAAAGGAACTAATGTTAGGTCAAAGGCACCATTTCTCACAGCATAGGTGCTGAAAGACAGGGTATAGGCGCCAATATGGAAAATTGTCACAAAAATTCAAATTTTTAAGGTGTAAACCGAAACGATTTTTTTTTCAAATTTGGACAACGTGTTCTAAATATGAAATTTTATTAAAAACAAGAAATATTTTTGGGGGTAAGCCCCATGATGGGTGCCAAAATTTAGACAAAATGTGGTGTTAGTTAAAAATGCAAATTAAGGACTAAACCAAACTAGTTCCTAATCTAACACACAAATTATCTACCTCTGATTGAGCAGGATAAAAGGGGGAGAGAGTGTTATACCTGCACTTACCTATAAGCTCCAATGCTCTTCACTTGTTTCTTTGGATGTGCTCAATATTATTATTATATTGCTTCATATTTGTGGTATGAGTTAGACATCACCTCCCCTTGTTGAATGATTATTTTCACTTGATGGAATGCTTGATGATTGAGATATTTCTTAGAAATATTTTGGTAGCACTTAGTTGTAATTTCATAAGTTGGTTTCCATGAGGGTGGTGAGCCAAATTTACAGGTTTTAAGAGGAAGAATAAAGGGTGGAGATTGATCCATGCAAGATGTGGATCAATGGTGGAGAATTGGTGGGAAGGATGGAAAATTCTATAATTAAATAATTCTATAAATTTAGAGAATCCTTCATTAAATTTTTAATTCAATGGAGGGAGGAAAATATATTTAAATTTTTGAATAAAATGAGGGAAGTTTGGAGAGGCTTCTAGAAATAGAAGTTTCTAGATTTAGAGGTGAAGCATTTGATTAGGCAATTATTAGGTGACATTAATTGTGATTAGGGAAGTGATTTGATAGAGAAGCTAGGTGTAGAGTAGGTGGTAGGTGAGTAGGAATTTTTAATTCCTAGGATTTAGATAATGGTGATTAATAATAGGATAATAAGATATTAATAATGGATTAAATGATTAAAGGATGAGATGGGATTATTGGGTGAGTAAAATGGGAATAATTGATGTATGATAATAGAGATAATAATATTTAATTTCACAATTAATTATTATATGGTTAGTGATGGGGGGATTAACATTGTATAATGAGTATGATCATGTCAACATTTAACATGTTGACAAGATGTCTACAACTTTACGTGCATAATGATAGAATTTTACTTAATGTATTTCTACATAGCTTGGCCAATTTTGCATCAGTATGGTTTCATGGTTTACCTTGAGAATATATTGATAACTAATGAAAATTACAAAAATTATTAAACTTGAATTTTTTGATCTTATACTACTAATGATACTATATTTGAGTATTTGGAGGCTATCCGCTAACATCGTAATGAGTCTATCCATGCATATTTTTCATGATTTACACATCTAGTATGCCAATTAGAGTTTGATCCAAGTTATAAGGAATAACATAACATGTATTTCCAAGGTTTAGTAACTCCTTTCCCCACATCATTTCTTAACCAATAAAGTGGGTCTAATTCTCAATTCATAGTAAAATTAGTAACTAATGAAGAGGGTTCATTAGATGAACATCTTAAGTTAGTTGAGGCTCTTACATCTAAGACCCTTAAGGAATTTTCATATGCACGTCCACCTATGCAAGGTCCCCATATCTCAGATACCTTTTATTCTTCTTCTTATGTGTTTACAACCATAATTCATTCAACTTAAAATGAAAAACAATATTCACCTAAGAAAAGGCTTAACCATGATCCTACTATACACTGCGATATTGATACACCTACAAATATCTTATGTAATTTACTTGAAAATAAGCTAGATACATTACCTAAAACAATGATATAGATTTATACTATCTCGAGGGAGATAACTTTACATATTTTAATGCATAAATAGACATGACACAAAAAGTGTTGGAATTTACATGATCATATCCAATATATCTGTTATCACAAAAAATTAGTACCCTAGGATTTACACATTACAAATCCCTATTTTTTGCTAATACGGGACCATATCTCAAGTTGTGGAACCATATTAGCAAAAAATATAGAAGAAGAGAGCAACATTTCAAAAATTTCCAACCCCAAAAAATGAGCTCTCTTTTACAAGATATAAAAGAAAGAATGAGAGACTCAAATATGCATCCAACCACAAAAAAACTCATTAAATGGCTTGGAAACATCATGGAGAACCCTCCAAAGTCCATGCCTCCATTAATGTGTTTTCAACTACCTGGGATGCTGCATTTTGAGATGAGATGTTTTATTTGTTTTCTTCTAACAAAACCCACCTAATTTCCATATTCTTTTATTTCATGATGAATATCTTGGAAAGAATTTTCTAGAAATTACAATTTCTCAAAAAATCGAGCACCTTGGAGAAAGATATGGCCATTCAGGTTTACAAAGTAGCTCTACTTGGGTTTGTGAGTTCCCATTACTTCAAGCTCCCTTGAGCTCAAATCCCACTCTTCTCTCCTTTACATCGCCTTAGTTTTGTGGGGTTTGGGGATGCCTTTACTCCAACTCGAGTTTACAAGACCCCATAGCTTCACAGCTAGTGTGGGTCGTGTCCCCACAACACTTTCTACCTTGGTCCTACTTTGCAGGATTTTGTAGTTGCTCTACTTCAGATTTTTGACCCCCAACTACTTTGCAGCAAGCATGAGTTATTTCCTTGCACAACTCTCCTCTTTTTCCTTCTCTAACGAGATTTTTGAATTACTTTTCTTGGTTTTTAAAACAAGCATTACTTTGAAGTAATGCCACGTCAAATCCCTGCATCACTCTTACTTTCCTTTTGCATTGCGGGTTTTTGGCCTTGTTTTACTTCAAATTTTTTACCCCCCACCAATTCGCAGTACTGCTGAGTCAAATCTCAACATTTCTCTTTACTTTTGGCCTTCTTTGCGGGTTTTTAGGATGACTTTACTTCGGGACCTTAGATGTGCTTTGCTTTGCAATAATGTTGAGTCACATTTATGAGTTACTCACCTTCACCCTTTCTTGTTTTGTGGGTTTGTAGAACTGCTTTACTTAATTACTTTTTGTAGTAGAGTAACGTTGAATTTTCGCAACGAAGGTAGCTATGTGAATTGGGTTTTTGGAGTAACTTTTCTTAGTTACTTTTAAGAAGCAAGGAAACTTTTTTTCTCCACATTACTCCTCCAACTCGCCCATGAGCTCACTGAGCTGATTTTTAACCCTTTCTCTAAACTTAAAATTTGGATAAGTATGGAACTTTGAAGCCAAGGGGGAACGTGAATGCATCCAAACAATTCCAAATGGTTCTAAGTGCCTCAGCAACATTAAAAATACCTAAAATTTATAGATTCTTCATTGGAACCCCCATCAACCACTCAAGTCCAATTTTTCCAAGTTGTCCATTTATATCTGGGGGTAAAAATGGATTAAAATTTGGTGACTTACATGGACATCTTTCTACTAGATGATTTGATGAGTGGCCTTGAAGCATCCATTGTGTATGGAGTCAGCTTGATGATATGAAATATGATCTAAACTTGAAGAATAACTCCTGAGCCACTTGAAGCATCACTTGAACTTGAATTCAATATATTTATTGAATTGACCAATCACATCATAAAAACCTTCTAAACAAATTTTTATGTGAGTGGAAAATTGTTTTGAATATGAAATTTTATCTCTTTCCTCTGCAAGTGATTTTTTGAGATTGAATGCATGCATCTAAAACTTGTTTCAAATCTAATTTCTTTGCCAAGTTTTGAAGAAAATTAAACTGAATAATGATAAAGGATGTAGCATTGCAGAAGTCTGAAACACATGTTGATTTGATGGATACACTTGGAACTGTTAAAACCTTTCTTTCCCAAACACTTCCTTCAATGACCTGAAATGTACTATGCAAGAGCAAAAAAACAACACAAAAACTATATATAAAAAGGGAAGATCATACATGTTCCAAGTGGAAACATGCAAATTGTGCACAAGCACTTATTCTGCTGAAAGAAAACCTACATACTCTACTTTAACCAAAGGAAAAGGAAACTCAAACAAATCTTGAAAATGGAAGGGAGAAGTAACTTCCCTTCCTCCCAAATTGAGACCATGTGACTGATTTGGAAATTAACATGGTCATGGATAAGAGTAATAAACTGAATAGAAGTTTGTTTCTCACCCTATTCTTCAAACTATCAGCTGGAAATAGGAAAAATACCTCTTTTAGTTACTCTACATTTGGATTTGAGAGGTAATGCAATTGATCCTTGGTACATTGAAGCTCTTCCTTGTGCTCTAAAATAAGCATGACTGGTGGAAACTCTATTTTTCTTGGCTCTAAAATAGGTAAATATATAATTGAGTAAGGGGATTTGGGGACCAATGTGTTGATCCTAATGATTTTCCCATCTCTCTGAAGCTCAACTCCATGAGTGGAGTCATCCTATAGACTTTCTTGAATGAAGTTGTTTGCAAGCTAATATGAATTTTGTGGTGCCTCAACAAACAACTCATTCTCTTCCTTGATGATTGATTTGGAATTTTGTCATCATCTTTCTTCTTCTCTTCAACATGAAACTCCTCATGACTGGTTGAGCATCTAATGGAGTTCTTGGTGAATCACTACAACTATTTGAAGCTAGTTGCTTACTTGGGAGTTTCTCCTCCTTAGCTTGAAGACCAAATTGATCTGCATGTCTAATTTCCTCATCCAACATGAAGTTTGAAAGGTCAAATTCTTCTATTTGCTGTTCTTGAGGACTGTTATGGGCAGCATGGTCTTCTTGGATGCTCTCCTCCATGACGGGTCCATTAATGAAATCATATTCAACAAAAGATGAAGGAAAAGAGAAACCTAAATTTTCATTACCAAAAGAAAGAAGAAAGCTTTCTATGATTTATTTTTCATGTAGAACCTTTGAATCTGATTTGTTCTCCTCCATGTGTTCATCTTCATTTGGATTTGGAGTTGATTCTTCCTTCTCTTCTGACTTTGAAAACTAAGATAAATTAGCAACCTCTGTGAATATGGTGCCAACATGCACACTACATTCAAAGCATAAGGGTTGTTGATCATCTGCTTCTTGTTCTTGTTCCTATGAAAAGTTAGCTTCTACCTCTTGTTTCTTAATCCCAATTTTTTTAAAGGCCTAGTCATTAATGGCATTTGACCGAATTTTAACTTGGAAGCCCAATTCTTCAAATTTTGCATAATTTCTTCTTTTCTATGCTCCTCAAATTGTTTCCCTCCTTGACTGATTTTTTGATTTTTTTCTTCCCAAAATGGATTTGGGAATGCGAGAGAAGGGATGGGATGGGTTACAACATGATTTTGTAAATTTTTAA
The DNA here is from genome assembly GCA_019776745.2 of Taxus chinensis. Taxonomy (NCBI): domain Eukaryota; kingdom Viridiplantae; phylum Streptophyta; class Pinopsida; order Cupressales; family Taxaceae; genus Taxus; species Taxus chinensis. Next base: position 280,791,599 of record CM034146.1, on the reverse strand, counting down.
GTGGAAGGGGAGGTTTATTTTCTTCTTTCTGTGGAGGGGAAGGAATTTTGGAAGGGAAAATGGCAAAGAAATGAAGGTGTGATGGAAGGAAAAAAGATGGAGAAGTGGAATCCAAAATGGGGGCAATAGGTAGAAAGATAGGGATATGAATCTCAAGATGAGATGGTGTAGGTTGGGAAAGAGGAATGGGTGGGCTGTGAGATGGTAGTGTACGAATTCCCCATTGACAGGGCTTCCTAACACTAGATTCATAAGCCTCCATAATTTTAACCCACTCTACAACTTGAGTCATTATGTCAATTATAAATTGTAGCTTTTGCTGAGGATTGAACTTACTTGGTATAAGACCAACATGTTGTCTATTTTTTCCCCATGGAAAAAATAAACAACTTGGGAAATTAGACCCGGGTAGTTGATAGAGTTTCAAGGATGAATATCGAGTTTTCAGGCAATTTCTCATATTTTGGAAGCATTTACAGTGATTTTGAGGACTTGGGATCATTTGTAGTATATTTTCCTCTTCTAGGTTTTCATACTTGGTCAATTTTAGAGAAAATAAGGAAAATTGTGAAATTTGGTTCTTGGGGCACTTCTTCATTTTTAAAAATCTCTACACAAGGAAAAATCCAAGGACTTAATCAAAAAAAGATCAAAATTGGAAAAAAAGAGTTTCGGGCAAAGGACAATGTATTGCGGATCCTAGGGGTGCGGGTGGAACCAAGGTTCCTGGAACCTATTTTTGGCCCTCAATGCTAAGGACAAAATGACTCCAATGTATTGCGGCAATATTGGCCGCCAAAGTAAAAAGTGGTACAAGTGCCTTGGGGACTCTAGTTCTTTAAAAGGCTGAAATGGCCAAAATACAAAGGATTTGGCTCAGGGTCAATCTATTGCGGAAGATTTAGGTTTTCGAGGCCCAGTCGATACAAGTTATTGTGGGTCATGAGTTCCCCGCTTTTCTGAAATGTCTACAGTACATTGGAGTTGGGTGGAGGTTGTTTAGTGTGGAAAAAATAGACTTTGGAAGCCTTGACAGAACAAGTTCTTTCAGGTCAGATGTTCCTCGCATCCCTGGAAATTCCAAAATACAAAGGAGGTCGGGGATATTGTGTATTGAGGGCATGGATTAGGCCCACAAGACCTAAAAGGAACAAGTTTTGTGGGGACGTGAGTTCCCCGCGGAGCTGATATATTTACAATCAATGTGTTGCGGGTGGAACAATGGATGCGGGCTTGAAGCCAGTGCGGGGAACATGGAGATTGGTGGCCCAAAAGGAACAAGTTCCGCAGGGAAGTGAGTTCCCCATGGAGGAAAAATACTCACAAATAAGGTGGAGGGCATAGTATGTTGCAGACAGTGTAGATATTTTGGGCCCAAATGACCTATATGGCCCAATTCCTTGGAGACTCTAGTTCCCCACACCCAATGTTGACCCGCAAGTCAAAGAAAAAGGAAAATAGGGTATTGCGTGTATGTAGGGTTGTGGATGCACAAGGCGTTAGAGGCATAAGTTCCACAAGTTTCAAAGAACCCTGCCTTATTTGCATATCCGCAAAATAAAGAAAATGAAGCCCGAGACTAATTTAAACTATGAAGATAGATTGGGAGCGAGCCTAAAGAGGTTGGGTTTTGGGCAAGTTTGACCTCCCTGACCCACATTAGCATAGCTCGAGCTCCTGCGGACCAAATCTCACAAAATGTATATCGTTGGATTCTTTTTATTGAGCCCAACACTCAAAAATCATAAAAAAAATGGAGATTATTTGGAGTAGGTGGGGAAAAACAGTAAAAAATAGTCCAAGATAATAAATGTAGTTCTAGGTTACCCAATAGCTAAAACTTAATGTAGAATGATCATTTTTCCTCCTCCATAAGGAAAAATACATTGGGGAATGAGTTTATAGGTATTCCATGTTGTTTTCTATGAAATTAATGAATGTTGTTTGTGGGAAAAGATAAAATTTTGGGATTTTCATCCCTCCTCTCTCTCTCTCATCACTTTTATATATTGTAAGTTCTCATTTTTTAGAAGGGGGGGCATTTTTAGATGTGAGGAAACTATGTCCATCTGATTTCTCAACATTTAATGAGTTGTAGGCCTCATGTTTGGACATCTTACATGGTGATCCTTGCCTCTTATCCTCTCTTGTAATGGATTGTGCATTCCTGAAGCAATTTCGAAGATCTATTTTGAAGCTTAACTACCTTCAACCTATGCAATCATTTTATTACATGGCTCTTATCGTCCTATTGAAGGTGTGCATGTGTTTTGTGCATAATTTCTCTTCTCAGGTTCAAATGTTGTTGTGCACTTGGAGTAATCACTGGTAGTTTGGAGACACGTTGCAATGCACAACCGTGACGTTCTCCATTTGGATAACAAACCTCATTCTATGAGAGGTATACTTTTCTCCTCATTCTTCTCTCATTGGAATGTCTCCAGCCCATCTTTAATTCATGCTTCACTTCTCCACGTCTTCCAGGTTTCCTTTTATTCATGAATTCTTGCAGTCATGGCTTCACTTTGCGTCCCTGGGATTCACATCTAGAGGAAACAACTCTAGTTAGTTGCAATCCAATTCCCAAGAGTAGTTTCAAAGTTCATTCCCAGGAATAGCTAGAGGAAACCGATCTCTAGTTCCATACTATGGATGAAAATCAATCAGTGGGCATATCCCAACAAGCTAAGAAAAAATCCCATGTTGCCTCAGAATTCATGGTCTATCATGATCATATCCAGGGTGTAATTTTGAGCTCTAACAGTTTGGAGCATGAAAGTGTGTGAAAAGTATTTCAAAGCTACATTTTTTACAGGTGTAGAAATGCTGAGTTTACAAAGGAAGATCCTAAGGATGATGGAAAATATGGTGTAGTCTAGTGAGATCTCAGCCTCAAGATGAAGGCATTCAAGATTGGATATCTAGGGGCACTTGTCCATGGGAAGGCCCCTTTCCATATCATCTCGGCCCACAGGAAAAACTTGGTTTCAGTTTTGAGATACTACCACAACTCGAGCAGTTGATAATGGAGATAGAAGATTATGAATCAAATGTTGGTTCATCATGTCAATGGTAGAAACCTGTATTATCATCCTATAGCCCTCCACTAATCCCACAGTCACTTCCATCTAAACCTAAGATCTAATTCCCAAGTTTCACACCTGATGCCCCCATTGTGAGACCCACTTATCCATCTTCTACTCTTCCAACTCATCTCAGTTTCTCTACTCATTTCCCTTCTAGGAAACAATCCCATCCACCAGAGAAAATTTGTAAACCCCTTCCACCATCTCCACCATCAAGATTGCAAAGTTTTTAATGGCCCCACCAACCACTCCTCTCACTTACCCAGGCAGATCCATGAGATGGAGATGAACATGGCACAGACTAGAATCACATGTACAGTGAAGGAATCCATGATTGGTTTTAGAAGATCCAAACAAAGAAAAAAGATAAAAAAAATTGGGAGGTTGGCTCTAAACTTTGGAATAAAAAAAATCCTCTACTGGTCAAGCCTTCGGAGGGGGCTAAGTTTGGAGAAGAAAATGTGATAAAGTTTGATTCAGTTGCATTAGTTCTAGAGCAAGAACATGTTGAAGATGATCAACAATTAGAGTTTTCAGAATGCAGTGTTCACGAGGGAACTTTGTTTTCAAAAAATGTTGATCAAACACAACTCGTAAAATCATCAGGGAAAGGGGAGAAACAACTCAGAATCCAAAAGAAGAGGAGCACAATCATTAGGAATAGGTAGAGGAAGTCAGCCATCTCTAGAGGTCTATCTCAATTCTCAGTCACATAGTTGAGAGACAGTCCCATGTTCCCTAAGAATTCATGGCCTATCATGATCATATCTAGGGTAAAATTTTGAGCTCCAACACGACCCATGGATAAGGAATCTTGAAACCAATCTTGACTGCCTTCATAGTCTTCTCAATCCTCACCTATACCATTTTTAACTCTATTTCATGAATATTTCTTTGTAAATCAACATCTCTAGGTGTAGGATGGCCTCCAAAATATGCATATCCTGTCCCTTGAACAACTCCATAGTTTGGTAAATGACCAAACTGATTTGCATCTTGCTCATATGGGTATGCATATTGATTTTGATTTTTCTCATAAAGCTAATCTGGAGGTGTGTTGTAATAGCTTGGAGATGGATTTAAATGGCATTGTTGCTACTGAAAATGGGAATTCCATGATGGGAATGAATTCATGATTGCAAAAATTCATGAATGGTAGAAAATGGAAAGATATGGAAGAAAAAAAGATGAAAGGAAAATGAATGAAAATGAATGGAAGAAGGGGAAGGTATGCAACTCAAAAAATGGATTGGTTAGATCAACAAATTCACCAGATGTGTTGTAGTTTTTTGATGAGGCTTTGCTTAATTACTTTTCTCAGGATTTAGGAGGGGCTTTACTTCTTAGTAAACATGAGTCATTCCCTTGCATTGTACTTCTTCCTTTTGTTTTTTGTGGGTTCACGACATGACTTGGCTTACAGGTTTAGGAACCCCACCTACTTCATAGTTCACACCTTTCATTTTTCCGCTTGCTTTAACCATTTTATGGGGTTCAAGAGTGTCTTTTCTTAGCTTGGGATTGTATTATTGTTTTACTTAACTGTTGGCAAGAGTCACACCCCTGAGTTACTCTTAACTCGTTTGCCTTGTTTTGCAGGATCTTGAGCCTTCGTTGCTTTAAGATCACCTTTTCTTCTTATTGCAAAGTCTCCAAAGGCTATAATTTTACCAAGAACACATAAAATTGGAAAATGATGAAAATTAAGCTTTCAATTATTTTCCCACCGGGCATGCCAAAACTGTTATCACAAAAAAGTAGCACCCTATGATTTACACATTACAGATCCCTACTTTTTGCTAACATGGTACCATCTCTCAACTTGTGGGACTTGTTACTTGAGATGGACCTCCAGAGAACGATGGATTCCTCTACCTAAATCTAATTCTAAACTACTCCTAGAAGGGAAAATACAACTAACTAATCATAATCTAACCATGCCAAGGGATCAGAGAGAGAGAGAGAGAGAGAGAGAGAGAGAGAGGGTTAGAAATATGCATATAAATGAAATCCTACACTAAAGAGGTGATAAAACCAAAAAAGGGGGTTGAGACACTCTCAAATGGATGAAAACGGGAGAGAATGGAGATGGAGAGGATGGAAAAAGCACCATAGACCACAAAAACACTCAATGCACCAATTTTATAAGCATAACATCATTGAAGTTTGCAATGAGAACAAAATGTACATAGCCATACCTGCAAGTGTGAAGGAGAGGTGAGAAAATGCAATAAACAAAGATAGGGCATTGAGATAACCACAAAACTTAAATTTTATTTCTTAATATTTTTGCACAGACCATTACATTGAGAGAGGGAGGCAAGATTCATCATTACAATGCCCAAAAATGAGGCTTGGAACTCTAACATTCACCTAGCAGCTGAGAAGAAGAGAGCATCATTTCAAAAATTTCCAACCCCCAAAAATGAGCTCTCTTTAGAAGAAATAATGAGAGAGAAAAAAGGGACTCGAATCTATATCCATCCACCAACAAAATTCATTAAATTGCTTGTAAACATCATGGAGAACCCACCAAATCTCATGCCTCCATTAATGTGTTTTCAACTTCTTGGGATGTTGCATTTTGAGCTGAGATGTTTTCTTTGTTTTATACTCACCAATCCCACCTAATTTCCATATTTTATTATTTCATGATGAAAATCTTGGAAAGACATTTCTAGAAAGTCTAATTTCTCAAAAACAGAGCACTTGGGAGAAAGATATGGCCATTATGAAAGAGTTGACAGATTATATCAGAAACTATGCACCACGATGAAGTTGTACTCTGGTTGAATCATAATGGCTCCAACATAATCACAAGGAAGAATCAATCAATAACTGAATAACTTGCATGATAGAACAAAGCTTGCATGTGTAGAGAAAAGACATGGGAGTGTCTTGGCATGCTCATAAATGTCAAATGAAGGGATACATATAGGGTGTTGAGTAACCCTAGTGCATGACTTAATAGCAAACCCTAAACCTAGTCCTAAACCTAACCCATGTGAGATGAACCTCCATATGTGAGTGGAGGACACATAGGATAACTCACACCAACACCCCCCCTTCATCGAAGTTGGGGTAGTAGCTATGATGAGTCAGATGAAAAGAGAAGACACTCCTAAACAACTAAGAAAGATGTGTCAATGGGGCCTGACAACTAAAGGCTTGATAAGGTGCCCATATACAAACAACATCTTCCTAGAAAAAGAAGAAAAAAAAGGACTACATAGCCCGAAGAAGATGAGCAACTGCAGAAGACCTCACCCCAAGAAGAGACCATAAGTGAAGAAAGTTCATCTCAGTGAAGGGCTTGGTAAATAAATTTGCAATCTGATTAGTTGTCTGAATGTACTGAATGTCGATGATACCATCATGAATAAGCTCTCATATGAAGTGCATATGGATCTCAATGCGCTTCGTCTGCTGATGCTGAATTAGATTTTTGTAAATAGAGATAGTGCTCATGTTATCACAATAGATAATGGTAGGCTGCCGAAGGTGAATGCCAAACTCTGTCAGAACACCCTATAGCCAAATAGCTTTTGTGGCAGCGTTAAATACTCCTCTGTATTATGCCTATGTAGATGATATCACAATTGCATTATGCTTCTTGTTAGACCAATTAATAGGACCTGAACCAAGAGAGAAACTGTAGCCAGAAGTAGATTTCTAATGATCTAAGTCACTGGCCCAATCAAAATCTGTGAACCCAATCAAGTCAATATCTACCCCTCCATGATAGCGAATACCATCAGTATAAGTTCCACGAACATAATGAAGGATCCGTTTAGCTACTTTCTAATGTAGCTCATGTGGATCCTACATGAATCTAGACACGATCCCAACAACATACGATAAATTCAGTCGAGTGTGAGTCAAGTAAATCAAGCTCCCCACCAACTATCGATAAAGGGTACCATCAACCAAGGGAGTAAAGCAATCAGAAACCAACTTAACCCTAGAAAGAAAAGGAGTAGGAGAAGACTTGCAATCAGACATCTGAAAACAAGCTAGCAAATCAAGAGCATACTTAGGTTACGAAATCAAAATTCTCGAGTCAGATTGTGAAATTTGGATCCCAAGAAAGTAATAAAGCACACCTAAGTCAGTCATGGAAAACCTGTTGGAAAATATGGTCTTCACAAAATCAATGATAGAGGAAGAGCTTCTAGTGATCAACAAGTCATCAATATAGAGAACAAGAATGAGTATGGAGTCATCTTTCCGTAGAATATAAAAATTTGGATCAGAGTGACACCTAGTAAACCCTGATGTAAGTAAAAATGAGTCCATCTTGGCATACCAAGCCCGAGGGGCTTGTTTAAGACCATAAAGAGACTTCTTTAACTTACAAACAAGGGAGGGATCATGGACATAACCCGGAGGTTGTTCCATGTAGATCTCTTCCTCTAGGTCACCATGTAGATCTCTTCCTCTAGGTCACCACGAAGGAAGGCACTCTTAATGTCCATTTGATGGACTTTTCATCTATTTTCTGTGGTAATGGCTAGGGTCATTCGAATAGAAGTCATCTTTGTAACCAGAGCAAAGGTTTCAATATAATCAACCCTAGCTATCTGGGAGAAACCCTTAGCTACTAATCACGCTTTAAATTTTTTGACGTCTCCATCTACTCCATACTTTGTTTGGAACACCCACTTACACTGAATGATTTTTCTTCCTTTCGGAAGAGGATTGAGATCCCAAGTATCATTCTTCATGAGAGAGGAATAATCCTCATCCATGGTAGAATCCCATTCAAGAATACCAAAAGCCTCCCATAAATACTGTGGATCAGAAGTAGAGGTGAAGAAAGAGTGGGGTCTAACGAAATCTGAGCGAGTACGTCTCATATCCGAAGTGTCTCCAACTAAATCTCTAGCACTCTGCAAATTTTTCCTAGCCCAAAGAGGACCAGAAGGATCAAGCTCAAATTCAGAAGATTATTCACTTGAGTGAGAAGGGACATAGTCCTTTTCATCACTAGAATCAGAAGACTCAGAGGTCTGATGGTCAGGAGGATCAGGAAGAGGAGCACGCTCAACAAAATCATCATTTGATGAGTTAGAATTTGAATCAACGAGCTGAAGAACCTTAATAGGTGAAGTAGAAGTTGAAGAAGACTCATAGAACTTACCACTTCTCTCAATATACAGCTCATGAGAAGTAGGATTCATCAATTGACATCCCTTCACACCATCAGGATACCCTACAAAGATATAAGGTTTGGATTGTGGTTCTAAGGCCTTGCGTTTCTTCTTGGGAATCAGAGCCATAGCCTTGGATCTGAAGACTCGAAAGTGCCCAACATCAGGCTTGCATCTAAACCAGACTTCAAAGGGTGTCATCTTTCTTAATGCCTTGTGTGGAACACTGTTCTGAATGTAATTTTCACAATTCACTGCTTCAGCCCAATACTGTGGAGGAAGAGACTTCGAGTGAATCATACAAGTGGCCATCTCCTTCAGAGTATGGTTCTTTCTTTCTATGAATCCATTCTATGAAGGGTTATAAGCAACTGTATGCTGCAAAGAGATCCCTTCAGAAGTATAGAAATCCATGAACCTATTGTTTACATATTCACCTCCATTGTCAGTTCAAAGAACCTTGATAGACCATTATGCTTGTTTCTCAGCAAAAGCCTTAAAGTCCTAAAATTTTTCAAAGACTTCAGACTTAAGCTTAAGAAAATATACCCAAGTATATCGTGAATAGTCATCAATGAAGGTTAGCACATAAAGAGCTCTAGTAAACAAAGGAGAAGGAAATGGACCAGAAATATTACTATGAACAAGATCCAAGGGATGAGTAGCTCTCCAGGATTTCCTTTGTCAAAATTCTTTTCAGGATGCTTTCCAAGGGTACAACCCTCACAAAGACCCTTAGAAAACTTGATGTGGGGTAACCCGTTGACCATTTTGTTTTGGCTCAATTGTTCAAGGTAGCGATAGTTTAGATGTCCAAAACACTCATGTCATAGCTTACTAACCTCATTTTCATGAGTGAGCAAGGCAGTGGGCGTATAATTAGAAGTAAAGTGGGAGAAGGTGTATAACTGTGAACGGTGATCTGCCTTTCCCTCAGCCACTATAGTGTCATGTTAAGCTCACGAATAATCACCGAGTTAGGACCAAATTCTAATCGCATTCCTTCACCAAGGTAGGTAATTTGATAAACTGATAGGAGATTGGTAGAGAGATCAGGAACACTCAACACTTGGTTGAACGTTCCCCCATCCATCTCTACCGATCCACTACCAGAAACTGACACTGTCATGTCATTACCCATCGTGATTTGCAACATACCACAAGGCTCGATGTTAGAGATCTCAACATGAAAAGAAGCCATGTGGTGCGAGGCACTAGAATCTATAATCCACGTCGATGATGGAGAAAATTTGGCAACAAGGGCCTTTCCTTTCTTCTTATCATTTTTAGAACCTTTTGCAGCAGAAGACTCGGCTTTCGGAGCATTTTATTTTATGGATTCAGGAACACTTATTTTATTCTTCTCAAGTAAATGAGATAAGTGATCAATCTGTTTCTAAAAACAGTGGTGCTCATCATGACCAGGCTTCTTGCAATAGGAACACAAAACTTTATTTTATGTGCCTTAGGCTCAGAAGTCGAAGTGTTTATGTTATTTTTAGGTTTGGTCTTGGTTTCTTTCTTAGGTTGATCCTTTGTTTCTTTCTTCTTTTCAGTCTTCTTTCCCTAGCTAGTGCTTGCTACAAGGGCATGTGACTTGGACTTGAGAGACCCCATTTGAATGAGTTTGTCCTGTTCTCGAATGAGTTGGGATGAAAAATAGTAAAAGAGGGCATTTTCCAATCATTGCCCAAGGCAGCTTTGGTAGTGTAAAAATTTAACACGAAGACAAAATATTCAGGACCTAACTTAGAGAGAATTGACAAGACCAGTTGAGAATCTTTCTTCTCTACTCGACATTCCTTTAACAACAATCTAGTGTGGAAAAACTTCGAGAAGAATTGTAGGTCTTCAAAATCACTAGGATTTAACCCTAGTTGTTCATTTTCCAACTCACGCACTCTCATGTCATCATGTTGTCCAAAAATTTCATCTAACGTTGTCCACATAGACTTAGGTGTTTCAGACAACTCAATATGGAAGAGCAAGTCAGGAGAAATGGACATGCAAAGAAGACCTAAAGCTTCATCACTGTGGTTTAACCACTTAGATTTTTCAGGTTCATCGTCTAGTTCAGTCTCAGTTCCCATGGTGATGTTGAATAACCATTTACCCCTTAGTTTCATTATTATTTTCGATCTCCATTCGAAAAAGTTGAATGGCATAAGCAAAGGAATTGAAAGTGCATCCATAGTGAAAAGAGAGAGAAGAAATGCATAAAAGAAACACAACCACCCATGACAATATAATAACCCCCTGCTTTTAGCACTTTATAGTTTAGTGTGTTGAATACAATCGGGTCCGAGTGTGCGTCGTAAAACACTTGGTAACTCACCTTGAAATCAACATAATAATGCGTAAGAGAGGAGACCACAATCATGTTTTGTAGAGCGTAGCAAAGTGAAACCGTAAACAAGCACAATAGCAAAAAACTAGGAAGGAGACGAAATCAAATCCTGGTTGTGAGAAAAAGCATCTCATGTCAAAAATGATACCCCCTTGCTACAAATTGTGGCAGATGCGCTCACTAGTCACAAGCAATAATAAGGGTAAAAAGAATACAATGGTTTAAACAAACTCAGAGGAGTTCTGATGATCTTCAAAACGCAGGAAAGGCATGCAGAAGACAAATAGGTGCTTAGAGTGTCACTGCACACTTGAGCGCACGATTATTAAAAAAATCGACAATGACATCTAAAAAATTATCGTTTAGAAATGTCCAATTTAGCTAATTTTAAAGCTATAGGAGTTAAAAAAAATGACAATTTAACGTTATTTTAAAGAACGATTTTAATTATCTAATCGTAAATTATAATTGCAAAAAAATAAAAATAAAAATTTAATTAATTACGATTATTCAATATCTAATTAAAAAATTAATTAAATATGATGAATTAATTAAGATTTTTTTTTTAAAATCCTAATTTAAAATATTGGAAACTACTTTCAAATTTTTTTTAAATGGAAAGTATTTAAAAACTTAAAAACTTTTAAGTTGGATTTTAAATACTTACCAAAAAACTGATTTTTTTTTTTTTAAAATAAAGTATTTTAAAGAAAGTAATTTAAATACTTACTAAAGAGGACTCCCATGTATTTTTTTAAAAGAATTTTAAAAAGATGATTGGATTTAAAAATAAATAAATAGAAAGTACCCGGCCCAGTAGCGGTTGCTAATATATCCTATCCCTATCCCCCCACTCATACCCAGTTGCCCATATCTCTATATTGACCAACCCCTGACCGACTCTATCAAGCTAGTCTCATAGAATCAATCGTACTCTCTCTATATCCCTATAAAGAAATACTTTTCCAAAACGTGAAAGACTTACCAAAAAAGTGCGTGAAAAAAAGAACACTTACCTTTTTTAAAAAACCACACAGATTTATTTGTTTTGTTTATTTAGCTGTGGCAGATTTATTTGTTTTGTTGTTTGACCACTGCAAGTTTCTTTCCAAAGCAAACAACAAGCACATTAGAGAGGGAGGAGGAAGGAGGGAGGAGGGACGTAGCCACAAGCAAGGTGCAAGGAAGTGAAGGAGGAGCCATGACCAACAAAGGAACATGATGGAAATCTGAGTTTTCACCTCCAATCACACCCACGGCCAGCAAATAGCAAACACACATCAAAGCAAACAGCAAGCACGTCCTCAGCAAACATGACCTCAAAAACATCCTCAGCAAGCAGCAAACATGAGCATCCAAAAAATAAATGTAGGCCAGAGAGGAGAGAAGGCTCGAGACAGCAAAAAAACCCCACAAATATTGCAGTCCAAAACGCCAAGAACACGATTTTTTTTATTTTTGACCTGAATCTCTGCAAAACCATGCAAAAAACAAAGAACATAGAGAGAAAAACTGAAAAATTTCCAAGAACAACTTGTTAAATACGTTAGCAATAAAATTCATAATCTAATGATTGAAAACTTACACTAGGAGTTTAAAAAAAATGAAAAACAAGAGTGATCACAGCTTCAAAAAAATGAGTGCACGTTTACCCAATCTAAAAGTGAAGAAGGAAAGAGAAAAAGTGAGTTAGGTGTGAAAGGGTTTGAAGGTTGCAAGATGTATTAGCGATCTCAATCAGTTGTGGAAACAACAATCACATTAGGAAGACATTATTCAATGGTGGTTAAGTGGGTGATTTCTCATCTTAGGGGGTTATAGCCTGCACTTATGGATTTGGTGATTTACTAGACAGTGGAGTGTCTTGGCATTCTCCTAAATGAATAGTGATTAATGGTCTACTAAATTAGGGTGTTGAGTAACTCCTCTTGAATGACTCGGTAGCTTTAATGTAAACCTAATTTTTATTTGAGTAATGACAATCCGAATATGTTTAGTGTGTTTTTTCCCCATATGAGGTTTCTCTCACCTATATACTTGTGTTACTGGTGTATTTCTCTCTTGATGTTATGAAGGTAATGAGATATGAAAGAGTAACTGCTATATCTAGGTTGTTGTTTGAACACATTAATAAAACCATGGTTAATTATGGTTATGTGGTTTAACCACATGTAAAAACCATCACTTTGACCTGTAGGTTGTTAGTAAACCGATTGTTCTGTAAAACTATCATGTGTTGCCTTGTAGATGTCAATTTTTGATGGGAACCCATGAAGTGTAAATCAATCATGAAATCCTTAACAATGAAATATTAAGATGGTTAGATTAATAAGTTCTATTAAGGAAAAAAATTATTTGAAGTATTAATGTAAACTAGAACTACCAATATTCACAAAAAAATAATAAATTTCTAAACCTTTCCTTCTTCTTTGTGGTCAAGGGGGGAATGTTATGTATACACTATTTGTCTTCGTGCTTTCACATTATCCTCTCACAGGAGCTTAAGCATGAATTTAATTGGAGTGAGATAAGTGTATATATATGATAGAAATTAATATCATCATTTGTATGTACGTGAGTTAATAATCACCATTAATCAAATTATTAAATAAAACAAAATCAAGTAAATTTATAGAGATTTATATTAAATGGAATTAAATAAAAAAATTCTATTATTACTTGTATGAGAGATATATGTGGTTTGGTGGTTGAAGTTGACTCCTTGTATAAAGGAGGTGGATCCTCTGAAATGAATGTAACCTAGGTGGATAAGAATAAAGGTGTCCAAATATGGATCCAAATCATCAGTTTTATTGGTGTATTAGGGTGGTGGAGGCATGTCAAAGTCAAGACCAATTATTTGTGGTAACTTCCCCATTTACTCACATTGATAGGTGAAAAACATGTGTCCAAACTAATCAGTTATAACTAACAACATCCTCCTTGGTTTGGAAACCTCATAGATGAAGTGTTGTGACACAGGACAATGCATATAAATCAAATTTTATTGATAGACAACACTAGGTTCTAAACTGTTTGAAAAAACATCTTAGATAATTTATAGAAGTTGCTTTTGAGAGAGACCATAAACCCAAAAAATATCCAGAGGACCTAATAACATAATTCTTCTTGTAAGGAAATGGGAAACGGACTCTACTAGTGGCATAGGGAACATAGGCTCAACCTGAAAAAGACTACCTTGTCCAAAGGCATCAAAGAGATAAGGTATCTTGGAATGTATTACTTGAAGTTGAAGAGTTGAGAGTAGGCTCACTTTAGAGAGGAAGCTCTGATGTAACCCGCCTAACAAAAGCTTTTTGGTTGGACTGAACGCCACCCACCTCCATCCATACATGGATTCCATGCAATTCATACCTCATTGAAACATGTCAGGAACGCAATCTACCATATTTTCCTTTGCTAAAACTTCCCCATCCATCAACACCCAAAGGACTTGTCCCCCAAACACTGCATCCTGCCATATTGGAGTTGCGTTTGGATCCACCCATAGAAGTGCCCACCCCCAGATAGGGTGTTGTATTTTTTAAGAAAGCATACTCCCAACCTGCTCCAAAATAAGAGAACTCAGGACTAATGTTTAGGCATCTACCTTCATATTTTGGAAAGTGCCAAGCATTTATGGCTCCACCATCTCCAGCACCTACATGCCAATAGCTGTCCATCCTCGTTTGAAGTATGCATCGTTACAAAATGGTGTGTCCATCGTAGATACCTTGAGGTTATTTAGAGAAATAATTCAATGAGGGGACCGTCTCATGTTTATGCAATTATTCCCCCCATGGAAGTGCATCATCCATGGTCTTGGTGAAGTAAATGTTCCTGGAGTGGAGTCCTCCTCTTCACAAGATGTCCTCGCCTACGATATGGGAGGCCATCTACACTTGCTACAAAACCCAGTAACAATTCCAGTATTCTCCTAAATCTTTTCTACAATGAATTGAGCTATTCCCATCTCTAGGACTTGGAGAATCCATGAATATTATTAACTGAAAATAGTGTTTTTTCAGTTACAGGGCTATTGATGCACTACCTAGTGGTAAACATATGAAAATAATGTGACATGTTCAATGGTGGTTAAGGTCAACCAAGTGTAGTCACGTGGACCCCTATTGACTCTAAGGTTTTCTTGAAACGAACGATCGTAAGGGTCCCAAAATTCCAAGGGGAGAGTAGTAAGATGAATCTAGACTCGAGAGGGACTGAAATTGGCAAAATCACTCTGGCCACCATCTAGTTCATAATTTTGGATATTAAGATAGTTCTTCATTTGTAATGGAATAGAACCATAGATACCACTACAAAACATTATATAGATCTGGTTCATCATTAAAGCATGAAATTAAGCGTGTCAACCAGTACAAGTGTTACCTTGATGTCTTACACTGTAAGCCCACTTCCATCTTGCACAACTCTCTGACAATCAGTTGTAAATGTAACCATTAATTTTCCTGTAAATATACATACTAAACCAAGGTATCAATGAGGTATTCATACCTTCTATTAAACTGACAAGATGATGGATGACCCTTCAAGTAAATGGATCAAAACCATTTTCTTTTAAGGGGTTAACTTACAAGGCTCTTGGTGAGCCTCACCAAATACGTTTTTTGCAGCCCAACTCATCACCAAAAACTATAATTTTATAGTGATCAATATGACCCCAAAGGTTTAATGAGTAAGTCAGATCATGATTTAAATGTAGAACAAAATCATTTTACTAGGTGTTGTGTCGAAGCCTTGGAATGAAATCGAGATGACCGTATGTGATATTCTTCACCACTCTTTTAGTCTCCCTATTGACCTTGATACACATGACGTCGGGTAGATGTTAAATTAGGTAAAAGAGTGGAGTTTTATTTTGGCTGAGACAATTGGAACCTACGTGGGAGTAAATGCTTATACCTTTAAGAGTTCACCTATTCTTATCCCTTATAATGATAATTCCAGGCAGGATCATCTAGTTCTAGGGGAGGGGGATGTAGTGCCCACTAGTTTCGCTCCATTTTATGTATGATGAAGTGCCCATGTTTTGTTTATGATCGAGACTATTTGGATTGACTATTATCATGACTACTTTCTTTGAATACTTATGATTTTATCGGACATATTATCACTGTGTTGCTAACTTGTCCTTGGTAGGATGATGTATGAGGCATACGATGCCAATTCACTACTTATGGACCATTAATTCAATTGGTATATATGATGATTTTTTGGAGACATTATTGATATAATATTTACATGATATTATTGCTTGATATATAAAGGTTATTATTGTTGATTTCTGACATGTGACATTGATATTATGAGTATTCCTAGTATAGAAAGTTATTGGATGATGATATAGTGGCAAAAAAATTGTATTTTAAATGATAATGTTGAGTTCTTGATATTGTTTTCATTTGGATTTGATATTTATATGTTGCTTATATCATTTTGGATGTTATGATATGGCCATGAGGCCGAAGGGGGTGTTGTTATTTTTCATGTTAAAATATCACAACAATGTCGGGGGATTGGAGACTAACCATATTGGAATTCCGTGTGAAATAAACAAGGTCACCATGGCAACTGTAATTGTTTGTGTGTTGTGTCGTGTTAGGATTTCCCATGGGGGGGATTTCCATTGTATGTGACCATGGGATATATGTGTTTTATTTAAGTGTTCCTTTTCATTAGTGTTGTATGTATTTTTATTTGTAATGTGTTCTTTTTTAAATTAATTTTAATGTGATAGTTTTAATGTGAGAGTCATATAGTTAAACTTTATTTAAATTTAATTGGGACATGGATTGTAATTAATAAAGTTGTTGAGTGTAAACAATAATGTTGGAAGAGTGTGTAATTTAATATGTAAGAATGTGTAAGAAAGATGTAAGAGTCTTGTAAGGTAGATTTTGGAATGTCAAACACTCCATCTTTTATGAAATTCGAATTTGACCTTGGAGACCAAATTTGGAGGCTTGTGGGACAAGTTAAACTTATCCCACACCTCTTAAAATGATCCACCAACCATGCCTATTTTTAATGCTTTTTGAAGTGACAATTTGTAAGTTTTAATTGCACTTCCCTTACATATTTTTAATGCAGTCCTTTTTGGAATATGGGTTGAATTGGAGTGTAAGTGATTTTGTCATGTTTAATTTATTGTGATTTGTTTGTTGATGTTGATTTTCTCTTGGGGATGAGGAAAAATGATATGGCATCCCACTTGGATCCACATCATCCTCTCTCTTTCCTTTCCTATAAAAGTGAAGCTTCTTGCTCATTTGGAGGTTGTTGAAACTTTATTCTTCCTCTTTGGGTCAAATTTTTTATTGTTGTTTAGAGTCTTAATTATGGAGGGAGTTTGGAAATTCATTTGCATACTTGGTGTTACTGTTTTGGACTGCATTTTGAGCATTGGAAGAGCATGTTATTTTGAGAACAAACTCTATTATGGAGAGGTAGGATCTTGCCCTTTTTAAATGTTATTTTTATTTCTCTTGCATGCATGTTTAAATGGTGAATGTGTCTTGTATTCTTGGTTGGTTGGGTAGAATGCTTAGGGTCTGGTGTAGGAGAAGGCTATGGGGATTTCATATGGGGGCATAAGGGATTGCCAATGGCACTGTTTTATTAAGGAGGGAGTTTTGGTTTTGGGATCAACCTTGGAAAAGAAACTACTTGCATTTCTTACTATGGGCGGGGGGCGGGGGGGGCATAAGGGATAAACTTGGGGGGCATAAGGAGGGGTTGGGAGATATAATGTTGATGGGGTTGATATGTTGATTTGTGGTATGCATTTTGGTGGATGCCCAATTCCAAATTGGGAGGCATAAGGAGTTCCCCATAGTTCTTGCGCTTGTTAGCTTGTTTGGACCAAGCCTATGTATTGAGTGTATGTTTGCAAATGTAGTTGGGAACTGATGTCTTGTTGGACTATGTATTTTATTAATGTTTTATGCAATTTGAATGTTGATTGTATGTGAAAGAAGCCTATGTTTCCATGTGTTGATATACATGCTCCATTTCAATATGGTTGGGGCTCGGGGGCCAATGAGGAAGGATGGCTTCTCCATTCTCATTGGATGTCTTGGTTGGGTGGAGAGCATTGTCTTTCCCCCCTTGTTGTGATCAAAGTTGAAAAGAAGAAGAAACTTGCATGCTGCTGTTTGGAGAAGGAATTTCATAGTTTGACAGTCATCTCCCTTTGAGTAATTTAATGTAACATTTCCCACCTTGAGTGGATGAGATGTATTGTATTTGTAATGTGAAGTTATTGAATCAGAACGGAAGATGAAATTGAAATTGAGAATGTAAAGAAGAAGTATATTTGATCTCTATTTTATTTTGGAAAGAAAATGTAAATGTTATTCCATGCTTTGTAAATTGAAATTTGATACCAATTCAAATTGGAAAAGAGATCAGTTGTAAAAGTGCTATTGAATTATGAATAGAGGAAAATTTGTAAGATGTAAATTGTTGATAAATTAAAGTTGCAATATCTATTCAAACTTGTAATGTATACTAGATTCAATCGTTGTCCAAGAATGAGATTCTGTTTGAATGAGAAATAAGAAAACAATGTTGTTATTGTATGCGTTGTATTTGAAAACAAATGAACAATGAAAGATTTCATTCCTTCTCAAAAGTGTAATACACATTAGATTTGAATTATTGTTGAAATTTAATTGTTGATTGAAAAGAAAAGAAAGAAGGAATGTGTGGGAAAGAAAGACAATGTGATAAGCTTGTAAAATGTATATTAATATTGATATAAAAAATGCATCTTAATTTAGAATTGAATGGATGATTTACCAAACAAATTCATTGGACAAATTTAGAAAACTATGCATACATCTAATGACCAAATTGTTACTCAAATTAAAAGAAACAGCTCACTGTTTTAAAACTCAAATGTGGCAATGCACATTTTAATAAAAAAGAGCAATTCGGTCTTACACCCAGAAATAAGTTATGAAACTTGAAATTCATGCTTAGGAATACTTAAGGAACCCAAATTCACTAAAACAGTCGAGAATGAATCTCTAAAACTCAAGGAATTTCAAATCGGAGCTTGCACGGTCGTTTTTCCCGCCAACTGTTGGAAAAATGCAAACTTGAATAAATGAACAAATTACCTTCACTA
Organism: Taxus chinensis; assembly: GCA_019776745.2. Classification (NCBI taxonomy): domain Eukaryota; kingdom Viridiplantae; phylum Streptophyta; class Pinopsida; order Cupressales; family Taxaceae; genus Taxus; species Taxus chinensis. The sequence continues at coordinate 280,772,864 of CM034146.1, read as the reverse complement.
AAACATTCTAAACCATCCCTAGACTGATCCTCCATGTTTTTTTGACATTTTGAGTGAAAGAGGAGTTCAAATTTAATTGAAACGAGAAGTTGTAAACTGTCAGTTCGCTAATTAGAAGCATGCAGATTGTTTTCATTAAATTGACCTAGTAAAATTTAGAAATTTCTGAAATTGGATATTCTTGTGCGAAGAGGGCATCGAGATATTTTTGAAAATTCCTTGTTTTCCCAAATCTGACATTCCTATCAAAAGTTATGGCCATTTGAAGTTTTACTTCAATTTGGCATTCAAAAAAAAAATAATACGATTTAATCTAACTATAGAAAAATTTAAATTTTGACCTTGGAAAGATTTCCCAAAAAATTTCACGGCCCCTGCCATCCTACAACCAATTGGGCCTACCATGTGGCACCCCAGGAGGGGCAGACTAATTTTTAAACTTGTTCCTTTTGAAAAATTTTACTTGGAAAAAAACTTCATTTTTCCCCCACTGACTCGAAGCCAATCAGTGGGCAACACATGTCCTCTAAGGGATGAGGCAGAGGCACGGTTCATTTTAAATTTTTATCACTTTGAAAATTTTAGGGAAAATCTACCTTTTTAACCCCACCGGCCCACGGCCAATGAAAACATGCCACATGGCACTCTAGGGTGGCGGCGGGTAGGGCGGAAGCCCCTTGAATTTTTTTTTTGGTTTTGGTGTTTGGGGAAAATTTCTTAGCTTCTCTCCACAGCCCGATTCCCTACCTCCCCCTTTATACTTGTCCTTTCATGGGTGCACGGACCCGTGCACCCATTTCTCCCCTTTTTCCTTTGTGGGTGCAAAGCGAAAAATTACCCCGCCGCTCCACTTTTCTCATCTTCCTTCTCCGCTTGGCGTAGGATCCGACACGTGTCCCCTAGGGACCTGTGGGGGCATGGAGAGTTTCTATCCTTTGAACCATGCATTGATAAAAATTCTCAGTGCCGCCTCGCGACCCACCTAACCACCCAAGGCGCTTTTCCCCTCCTTTTGCCACGTGTCCCTCTAGGGAAATTTTACCCTAGAAACTTTGCCCACTCATAACTAGAGTTCTGTAAGGAGTTAGAAGGACTTCGTTATATCACCGGAAAGGTGAAAAAATTTCCTATCCATTGGGAATGGTTTAGGAAAATTTTGGAAGTGTTTACTAGGAGAAAAATCTAGTTGAAGTTCCTATCCTATTAGAGAGCATGCATGGGGTAAATTGCTCCCAGAACCTAAGTAAAACATGTAACTCTAAATTTGGAACCTTGTGAACTTGATATAGGTTAAAAATGGAAAACTTGTATTTTGGTAATTAGGGTTTGTTCCAGAACCTATTAGTGCAAAATAATGTCTTGCAACTTAGTTGTAGACACTTCTAGTAAAAAAAAATTATTCCATAATTTTCTAGCTAACCCTAGGTTATTTCTTGGTCTCAAGTGGTTGAGTAAACGGGCACTACAAACACGTTCATTTATATTATCAACAGGATCTTGTTTGTTAAATGCTTACACTACACTTCTTTCTTACACCATTGATTATTTTAAATTGATTTCTTTGAGTGATTAGTTCACTTTCATGTTTATTTATTAAGGACATTGGCTACTTCAACTGCTTTATGCACTTGTGTGTCATATGTTCTTATTATTGTGTGGCATTGATTGATTTGATAGTTCCATGTCATTGTGTGTTGTATTCCTTGATTTCTTTTACTACTCTCTACACTTTTATGTTACATGCTTTGATTTTTGTGTGACATTGATTGATTTGACAAAAATTGATTGATTTGACTCTTATGTGTTCTTTTGTTTTCTATTCTTTGATTATTGTGTAACATTTATTGAATTGATTTCTCTTTGCACTTGTAATATTACTATGTAATATGGTATTCCTTGATTTCCGTAGACACTTGTTTGAGTTGTGATATTATCTACTATGATTTCTCCATGCACCGGTATGTTATTTGTTGTATTTTTCATATGTTTTTATCTTATGTTATGTTTAATTTGTGCACTTGTATGTTTTATGCTATGTTTCTTTGTGAAATTGTATGCTATATGATTTATTTTCTCATATAATATGAATATATATGCATGATTTCCATTATTTTTTTGTTTTATGCTCATTCACATTGAAGACATACTACCCCTCTTACTTCATATGAAACATTATTGATTACACCTTAAGAATGAAATAAACATCCTACAAAACATTACTTGTTGTATCTTTTGATAGGATCAAACATCTTATGATATATTGCTTAAATTGTTTGGTTTATTGTCATTAGATGCACTCTATAATGGCATACTTAGCTTATGACATACATTGATTTAATGCATGTCGCATCATGTATATATTTATTAGTACACTATATTGGCATGCTTGTTTGGCACACATTGTTGAATTACATATATAGTTCTATGCCCCATGGTTGAATTACACTATGATTATTTCTTGTTGACATCGCTTCTTATACACATAGGATTTTAGTATCTTTACTGGTATGATCTCTATTCATTACACATTTCTCCAAGAACATTTCTTGTTATACTCCACAGTTATGTCATTTCTTCTTACACACTTGGATTTACATCATTGTTTCTTGTATGCTTGTTTTTTTGTACACAAAATAACAACTAACATTCCTAATATTGGTCAAGTTTTTCACATCTTGTAATTCATGTCTTGTTATGATGGGATTATCATGTCATGTCTTAGGTCACTATGGATCAATTAGGTTTTGATTCTTGTGTTATGATCATGTTACTCATCTTATCATTTCTATATTATATTGTTGAATATTAGTAGAATATTTTCATGATATGTTTGAATCTATTGATGATACATATACATTTGTGCTTAAAATTATCTTATCTTATGTAACATTCACATTACTTTTGCTTGAATTCTTATCTATTACCATATCATGACATATTACACTCCTTTCATGATACACATTACTAGAATTACAATGCTTTAATCTTACGAATGCTAGAATATATGTGTTCTTACAAATAATTTGATCTTATGAATTATATACATTATACCATGTTAATTAATACACTAACTTTGATTTATATCATTGGTGATGTTCCTTGTTCAATTTTACATGACTTACACTTTCTCTATTGAGTTAAGTAATCTTTTGTAACATCTCTCATCTCAAAGTGGGGGCATATTATGGGATTTCTCTAACATATTTATGCATATTTTAGGTACAACACTTTATATGAAACTATATGATGATATGCAAAATTTAATTCTAATGGGATTTCTCTATGAAACTATATGAAACTATATGAAACTATATAGGATTTCTCTAACATTACATTATGACATTTACATAACTTCACTTAGTAGGCATAATTGCTAGAGAGAGATTCACTTAGTAGGCTCAATTTCTAGATAAAGGATTCACTTAACAAACGTAATTGATAGAGAGAGATTAACTTACTAATCTCAATCACTAAAGGTTACCTCACACAATATGATCAATTTCTAAAATTCTATCATGTTCAAATTGCTTTTCCATCATATATGACACTGGGGAAAACAAGTGTACACATTTCATGTTTTTTACTTCCAATTCATGTTATTTACCGATTTTATATAAGCATCTTGGTTGGAATTCAATACATGTTTTTTCAAGTGGCATGCATGTTCAGATGTATTAAAAATCACAAAATAAAATTGAGCACACACAATTCAGCCTCATGTATGCATTTTACTTATGGGAGTTTGTGTTTCAAGTTATTTATTTTAATCAAGAAAATTTGAATAACTATACTAAAATGGTGGAAGATGTAAATATCTAAATCTAGACCTTGATGGAATTTGGCAGCTAATACTTTTCATTTATCTCAACCCATTAATTATTGTGCACTTTAATGACTAGCTCATATATGCATCTTACTGAATTAGCACTCTTGGTCACTAGGTCACACTTATTACTCATTATTAACAAGTCAAAAAGCTACTTTTTAAATATAAAACATATCTTCAGATATCTTACTACTATGTCCAAGTAACATAATGTAATTTTCACCATGGTAGGATGAAGTATTCCATGGAAAACAAGCCATTTGGGTGGGTTTGTCCTAATATCGCAAATACACCTTCAAAACTATTAGCAATCACTTTTTCAAACTCACAAATTAGCTTTGTTGGCCTAGTGTTGATTGCTCTTAAAAAAATTCACAACGGTCACCTATAAAATCACATTTACACTACCCATTCAAATGTCCTTTAATCTCACATCTTTGGGAATACTTAGGATATTAGAATTAAAAAATAATTTTTAAATCACTCTCTCAAGCACATCATTCAACACTAAGTCTCTATACATCTTATATGGTTTCCCTATGCCATTTTACAAAGTAAAATCCTACACCAAAGATCATTACCAAGTGCCAAAGGTATTATTGTATGGGTCTTCATTCCCAAAACACAATTTGATGCACATATTGTACACATTCATTGAGTGGGGAACTGTGAGGTTTTTATGCCTCTTCAAAATATTTCTATGTAGGTGTTGGGGGGGAGTCAGCCCAATTAGAATAACCCTTTTTTTATTTATTCAAAGAGAGGAGTTAGGGTTTGAAGAAGAAATCCCTAATATGATACATAATTATGATCATGAATTTATGAACACATGAAGTGAAACTATACATAGAAAAGATCACTGTGTTAGAAGCAAGATTTGGTCAAACCCTGCATAAGACAAAGCCATCTACACAAGATAAATATGTTCATATGATTATTTCCTAGAAAACAAATCCACTATCCACTCAAGTTTTGACTCATGTACAATTCAATTACAATATGTGCATCCTTCCTATACACTCTCATATCACTATCATTCTATTTTTTTCATTAAATTGACACATTCACTTATCACCCTAAACTACACTTAATTCATCTAGCTTTCATGAGCTTATATGTTCCCATATTTAATCATGACATGAATTTAGGATGTGTGATTAATTGTATCACTTTATTTCTTGTTCTAAATCATATTTACACATAATTAATCATAAATTATACCAAGCCTAATTTTGATATTACACTTACAATTATAACAAAATATGAACAAGAATTTATTCAACAATACTTCAATAGTTTATGCACAAACACAATGAAACTACAATACTTATCTCATCATTCTATTTGTTTCATTTACTTTGGACAATAAAATATTGCACACAGTTGGTATATATAGTAATTCTATAAATCCAACAACGTCAATAATTATTACAATCGTTTCTAACTTGTTTTGCACCTAAGAATCTACATGCAATATAGTAACCCTTGAATTTACATATAAAGAACCCTGATATTTTATATAACCACTACTCAGTCATTAAATGTAATATATTCTTCCACTCATTGTGTCTAAATATGCTTCAAATGTTATTTTACACATTTAGTTTTCTATCCTAGTTAGAAAAATGTTGAGAATGCATCGACATTACACTCCAACATTGCATAAAACCTCTGTGTGTCATGATGTAAATCCCATTGTGCAAAATCATTGCACATGGTATTGTGCACAACCCTCAGTTTCACACAACATTCTAAAACACATTGCACAAATCCCACGCAATTCACATGTTCCTATAGACTTGAACACATTCGTCTATTCAAACTTCCTTACTCATTAGTGTTGCACAATATTGTATCAAATTAATAACTTACACAAAACAATGTGCACAAAATTACTCAAAGTTGAAACATTCCCAACATATAAAGATATAAAAAGCATAAATTAGGGAATATAAATAGAATAAAACCATTGTTACATGGTGAAATATGGTGAAACATGATGCTTAAATGTTGAAAAAAATAGGGAAGATCATTGTCAAGGCACTTAGAAAAATATGAGTTGAAAGCGTGGCTTGGATAGATTTTAAAAGAACAGATAGTTTTGGATACAAACATATCTAAGACAAATTATATCAAAACTAAATTTGTCTAGAGGTTATAAACTTGTTTGGGAGAGACCGTGTAGAGTTAAATTCTTTTTTGGAGGCTTACTTCGATTTGTACTTCTGATTTATGGCATTGGAATGCTATGTAATTAATTTGTTATGTAACTTAAATTGTCTTCTCCTCTTTCAAACCCTAGCTTCTATCACCTTGAAGATGAGAAACTATAGAAGGTGTTAACATTATGGGTTGGATTGGCTCCAACCATCCCTTAAAGGTTGATCATTTCCTATATAACACTACTCTAAAGAGGTCTCAAACCCACATTGTTATCTCACAAGCCTATGATGAGATTCAACTAGTAATAAAAATAAAATCACTTAACATGACACCCTCGATATGAATAAAAAAACAAGTTGACAACAAGAATTTTGATCTTTATATACTTCATATTTTTGCTCTTAGTTGATCTAGAATTGATATTAGAAGATGCGGTAATGTCTAGACGATTCCTAGATTATTTGAATAGCGTATTATGCGTTTTCTTAATCAGATGACACATTTTTTCCACTTAATCAATCCAAATATTGCTACTATCAACTAAAAAAAATTACCTATTCGAAATTATAACCATTGGGCATGTCAAGGACAAGTTTGTGACACGTGGAAAGGTTCGAGATTGGACCTTTCCAGGGTCCATGAACCCATCCAATGGTTATAAAACATAGAATTGAAATATGTGTGATATTTTTCTAGAATGTAAGCAAGAAAACACACACGCACACACACAAATGGTTATGGTGATGTAAAACTAAATAACAAAGTCAACCTAGAGGATTAGAGAGTGATTGGCAGATGACAAATGCATGAATAAGGGCTACAAAGCGGCTAGTCCATCCTAATGATATGTGAATGTATTTGAAATAAATTTGTTACATATTTAAGTCAATTTATCATGAGAGTTAATTTTCATTTGTTAACCAATTTTTTTTGTAATATTGTGTAAATTATTCAGGCTATATTGTGTGGGAAAAATGTATTTTCTAGTGCATGAAAAAAAGTTGATGGTTGAATAACGCACTTACAAACTTTCATCATAAAATACAATGTTTTTTTCAAATTGTATGAATTACACCAAAAATGTTGGAGTCCGATGAAATTTTTAGACTATAATGAATATATATGTAGTATTCAATATTCATTAAACATGAAGTACTCTCAACATTTTAAGTATAATGTAAATTATAAAACGTTATGATTTTTTTAAAAATAAATGTAGAAATTAAATAAGTTTATAGAAATATAAACTAAATTTACTTCATTTGGAGTCATAAGAAAATAAACATTAGACAAGCTCCCATTTACCTTCAAAGCAACAAATAATATATTTAATATTATCGCATGAAATAACTTTAAATATATAAAATTATAATCATGGTTTTAAATATAAAATATTATAGTCATAGTTTGACTACATGTTTATGTCATTTTCAACTTTAAATATAAAAATAATAGTCATAATTTTTAATATTAAATAATATAGTCATAGTTATATCTCCATAATACACCTTTATGTCATTTTCAATTATCTCGATCTCTAACATTTTTAACTAATCAATGTTATGTAAAATCATTTTTTACATTTTATTTGTTAATAAAATTACAAATTTTATATTACCGACATTATCAAATTGTTAAAAATATCAATTACACAAGTACTTACTCTCTACCAATATAAATTGTGTATAAAAATAAAATTGTCAAATGCCTCTCCAAATGTAAGGCACTATAAAAGATTCCTCTCTCAGTCTCATAAGAAGTATTTGAAATGGGTACAATTATTATACTCAGTTTGCTCGGTCATAACATTTTGTGGTACATTTCGTATTTTTCACGAGCTGAGTTAACCTTTTGAAAGTATTTGTGTGTGTTTCTCTCTTTAACACGTCATGTAAAGTGTACATCTCTTGATATGAAAATCTAAATCTGATATGATTGGATCATGGTACATAAAAAAGTAATGGCATATGACATTTTGAACCAATAACGGAGTTTATAATAAATGTCGGCAGCTCAATTGCTAGAGGTTCTTATTGCATGATATACATTTTCTAACATAATATATTGATTTTTTATAAAAGATACATGAAAATATATACATAGACACCTGGCTTTGGTTTTTTTTACAGCAGATAAACACGAATGTGTGTCACATTTATTTTTATTTGAATTCAACCATTACAAACCATACAAACTTAAATTAAAAAAAGAAAACCACACCCTAAAATAATCCACCAAATCTTCTGTCAAAGACGGCAACATAATTTCAATTCATATAAAATAATCCATCAAATATTCTCTGGCGAATGACAAGATAATTCTAATTCCGTTGAATGTTCCCCCTCACAAAAAAAGATGAATTAACTACGCACGTTGCTCAGGAATCAAGAGTTTTGCCATTGGAAAATAGACAGCAAACAAAACCAGAGGAAACACGGTCAACTCGAATCAAGGGGAAAATTTTCCTCTAACAATTTTAAAACCTTTCCTTCGAGATATTTTAATAATTAGGAGCGGGAGCGGCAAAAAGGGTTTGCGGCCAGGCGGGTCCCACATGCTTTGTTGGGGTTATCCAAATATACGTATCTCTGTACTTGTCCGCTCCCAATACATTTATATCACAGACATTCCTCGTAAAGCTAAAATCCCTGCCCGTTGATTGGTTCCCTTCTCTGCCAGCCACAAATGAATGTCTTTCTGTGGTTGAGCATGGAAGGAAAATTATGGACTGCAGACATCTTATATCGTAATAAGCGCCCGGTCTCATCGACAGGGGTTGTAACTTTGTGCTTCTTAAAGACAAAATACCAAAAGTAATGTGAATTTGTAGGGTACGGTATATAAAAATATGGAAAAATTTATGAGTCCACCCTCAATCCTGCCACCAAGCATTTGGAGGTTTAATATTGAGATTCAATTTCATTTTGAGTTGAGGCGAGGGAATCCAGTCTTTGCGGGAAACCAAATCTTGAACTTTGCCTTTGTGGCGCTTGTTTTTGTTTGCCCTTTGAACATTTGGTGGTGCCTTCGTAGTTTTTTTGTGGGACTGTGAGTTTCTTGTAACTCTATTATATTTTTGTTAATATAATATGCAGTTTTGTATGTCACATTTAAATTAAGTAATGAGGAATTTTACTCCATTTAATTTAAGTGTTATACTTATTTTTCCACTCTAGTCATACATTAGGGTGAACTTTAAAATATAGTGTTGTCTTTACTTGCTTGTTTTTTCCCTCCATATTAGGTTCTAAACATTTCATTCTCATAATTTTTTGTCTTTTGTATTTGGTTATATTGATATTCTATTTATTCATTCACTTGTGGCTCCGCTTTAACCTAAGTGTTTTGATCTTCATAGCAATAATTGTAAACAAAAAGTATCGCCCCCTAACATGAAATGAAAATTTAATTAATTGGAAGAATAGTTTATATTAGTTCTTAGATAAATATGGGTTTAGCTTGTAACTCCCCAAAATCTATCTTCTAATTCTCAATATTATAAATAAATTTTCAAAATAACACTTTAAATTATGTACAATTCTATTATAACAATGATTAAAAAAAATTAATAAATTTAAAATAAATAACATTATCGAAGGGTCCTTGCTTTATTGGTGAAGTTGTTTGGCTTTCAATTAGTCCACTAGGGATCAAGTCTTGATGAGTGCAAGGTATGGAGATACCCGACACGGAGAGTTGAAACGGTTGAGGCCAAGATCACCCCTTGGATGACTTTGAAAGCGTGGATGCCCCTTACTTGTAGCTGCTTAAGCTAACTTGAAGGTGATCACTAGTTTAGTTGTACGCTTACTTGAAATTGTAAATCTGCTATATACTTCTTTCACTAATTTAGTTGTACACTTATTCATAAGTGTAAATCTGCTATATGTTTCCTCCAAAACATGAGCAGAGATGCTGACAATCCATATAATTTAGTGCCCAAAGAAATACCCTACTCATTAAAAAAAAAATTTATTTATTATTAATATTTGTTTTAAATATATAAATATATTTATATTTATTTATAAAATGAGGGTCATATTTTAAATTTATTGGAAGCGATATTGATATCAATAAACATTAATTTTGTTTACGAAGTCCTCATAGGCTTAACTTTTGTGGAGAGTAGGTGCTTTGAAATATATTCAAGAGAATAAAAATAAGTTTATTCGATACCAAAGCCCCAAAGTGAATAAAATTGTGAAGGAGTTTTCCCTTTTTTAATGGGGGGCTATATGTGATGGTTTCCAATAATGATTTTTTTATTGGGTTAGGTTTTTATTCAAAACTTTTTAAATACATAGAATTAATATTAAAAAAACATTAATGGCGAATTGCTTGATCACTCTCCAATGGTTTATATAAAAGAACATAAATTTTCGGCGAACTTTCATATATATATATATATATACATATATATATATATATATAATATGGTTCATTTTGTTCATAAATAATTATAATATATTTTTCTCTTTTATTTTTAGATGTCAATTTTTAAAAAGTAATATTCTAATTCTAATATTAATGTAATTAAATTGATATCATTTTTTAGAAAATGTCATAAAATAATTAATATATTATATAAAATCCAAGCTAAAAGTCTGTAGATTGACATCTATTTGTATTTTCTAGATAAATAAGATATTTGTAGTGATATTTATTTTTTATTAGTGAACTTTAAATTACAAGTATTTTAGTCAACGCGCTAGAATCTTCTCTTTTTCATATGTCAATGGAATTTTTATAATGACAACTAAAAATTATAGTGTGGGGTTGTAATTTTCATACCTACATGATTGATTACTAAATTGAATAACAAATAATAGTGAGGGGTTGTCATTTTCGTACCTACATAATTGAATATTAAATTGAATTTGACATCCATTTAATTATTATATAATATATTCAATCATAAATAGACTTATATGTATATATATGGGAAATCAAATGATTTTTTATATAAATATGCATCTATACCCAATGATAGAATGGAAATTACAGAGAGTTGATGTACACTTGTTGAATAAATATATATATATCGACATCGAAACCTTCCTTAGACTACGCAGTGGCAATCAAGAAGACATCCAATTTAAGGAACGATCCCGACCCATCTATTTTGATTCTCTTTAAACTCTATCAATATTTAAAACCCCCTTTGCCATATGACCAGGGCGTTAATTCTCTGCCTATCCCCCGTGGAGATTCGCTGATACGAACGGTCTTTGACCGAAATGATTTGGTGAATTGAGTTGGTTTGCGTGGAGATGTGCGGGGAGGATAAGCATTGTGTACTTACCAGTGGGCCTGCCCCACAATTGATTACAACGAATCCTATCCACAGACTTATTTGTCCTTTTCTTTCCATGTTTCAATTCAGTGTGACAGCCAAGATTGGTTTTTGATTATATTCTTTATTGCACTACAAATAAACGCCCGGACCGAGCTGTTTGACATTATTTTCTCATACTCAGAAATCCATCTCAACCTCACTTGGCATCTTGTTCTCAGAATCCAGTCTTTTCTTCTGCACAGGCGTTGGATTATTTTCTGTGCAACCATTCTAGAGCAGGCAAGAGTTGCTTCAATCTCACCACAATGTTTAGGTGAGTTCAATTTTTTTTTTCTTTTTTTGTCTTTTATGATAGATTTAACGTTTTCACAGTTCATAGATTAGTGAACAATTTTTTTTTGTAGGAAAAATTGTGCTAAAGAAATTTGGCTCGACGTGTCAGTCGCTTCTCTTAAACTATCATCCAGAAGTGACACTATTTTTGACACAGTTTTAACCTAGAAGTGTTTGTTCACTATGTTTTCTTTTTTTACAATCTGCATGGTATTTTGTTAATAAAAACTTTGGACAAACTGTGCAGAATTTTCTATTGACATTTCGGATCCGTAATCTGAAATATTGATAGAAAAAGTCTATACACAGTTAATCCAGAAGCATTTTTAAGATACATGGACTAGGAAAATATTAACTCTTTGACATTTTGTGTTTGGTTGTTAACAGGAGACAGTTTCTGAGCAGGCTCTGCAATGCAGTTGCAGGAACAGGCCATGAATCTATCAGATTCTCCTCCAGTGAAGCAGGGAAAAGGTATTAATCTTACAAAACCAGTCTTTGAAGAGACAATAAAATTTCCATGGAATAGGTGTAAGATGTTTTTGTGAGCTGAAATGCTATGTAAAAACAGTGAATGTCAGATACTGTACAGACTGCAGTAATGGCGGACAGACTAGGAAAGCTACTCTGTCCTTACTCGTCTAGTGCGTGCCAATGAATGAACAATTATTTGTTTTTTTCCTGTTTTACGTGGCGTTGTTTCATTGGCGTGAGCAATTGATGTGATTGTGCAGGTTGGAGGGCAAGGTGGCACTGATAACAGGGGCGTCCAGCGGCATAGGAAAGGCCACCGCAACAGAATTCGTACGCCACGGTGCCAAAGTCGTCGTTGCTGACGTCAACGATGAGCTGGGCAAGGCGGCAGCCGGACAGCTCGGATCCAGCGCAGACTTCGTCCACTGCGACGTCCGCCAAGAAAGCCAGGTGTCAGACGCCGTGGACTACACCGTGTCGAAGCACGGCCAGCTGGACATCATGTACAGCAACGCCGGCGTCCCGGGGCCGATCGTGGCGGGCATAGCCGACGTGGACATGGCCGACTTCGACCACGTCATGAACATAAACGTGCGGGGCGCGTTCCTTGGCATGAAACACGCGGCAAGGGCCATGGTGCCACGTAAGCAAGGCTGCATTCTGTGTACGGCCAGCATAGCGGGGCTCATTGGCGGCGTGGCGCCTCACCCGTACGCCATTTCCAAGTTCGCGATACCGGGGCTGGTGAAGTCGGTGGCGAGCGAGCTGACTAGGCACGGCATACGTGTCAACTGCATATCGCCGTACGCCATCGCGACACCGTTCGCGCTGGAGGGGCTGAGGGAGTTGTATCCGGGGAGGTCGGACGATGACCTGGCAACATACCTGGACCAGTGTGGGGAGCTGAAAGTGACAGGTGTGAGGTGCGAGGTGAAGGACATAGCAAAGGCGGCGCTGTATCTTGCGTCGGAGGATGGGAGATATATTACGGGCCATAATTTGGTGGTGGATGGGGGATTTTCCGTCATAAAGCAATTCCTTATGCCAACTCCATAAAATATCGGTGGGGTATGGCAATTTATTATCATTGTTAGCAAATCAAAAATTGAAGGTTAGGGTTAGCGAAAACTTGTTTTGGCATGTCGGTCTAAACTTTACAATATTTGATGTTTATTGATAAAATATATACATATATTTTTGTCAATTATTCGGCACTCAATTTATGTGTCTTAATGCAGTTCTATCGTGGAAGGGATCTAGTGTGAGTTGGTTATTTAATTAATGTATGGAATATTCAAAGTGGTGGTTAGTTACCAATCTCAATTAGCTATAGAGAAGCTCACATCTCCTCAATAAATAAAGAGTATAACAAATTGAAGATAAAAAATTAAAAATTAGTAATCGTATGTGTACAATGTAATGTGAACGCCGAACGGTAATGTTATTTGTTTTAGAGGGATAGTTATTACTTTTGTAGTTGATGTTGATGATGGGTGTGATTGATTTTGTAAGTGTAGATATATAGATGAACCACTTCATTTAAAGGTTCTATTTCTACATTTCAAACTTGTTACAAATTCATACATATATATTTGCAAATCTCATATCATGAGTGCTAGTGTTCTCTAACTATTTTATTTGAACTAAACATGTTACATGAAGACTTTCGTACATGTGTGGATTTTATATCATGAGTGGTAGTCTTTTGTGGCCAATTTTTTCCCCACTAAACATCAATACATTTGATATCGTTTTGGATAGTTAATTACTTTTGTAATTTATGTGGTTTGTAATTATTTCGGGGAAATTGTGTTAGTGTCGCATCGCTTATTTGGTTGGTCTTTTGTGGAAAAAACCTTATTTGTACAGTTGATAAGGGGTGGGATTGATAGCGATAGTGTAGGAATGTAGATGAAACATTATATTTATTTGTTTTACATGTACATTTAAATTTGTTATAATTGCGTACATATACAGTTGCAAATCTTATATCATGACATCTAAACTAAACATGTATACATGAAGACCTTTGTACATTTGTAGATTTTATATCTGAAAGGTAGCCTTTTGTGGGCAATTTTATTTTCACTAAACATGAATACATTTGATACCCCTTAAACGACACTATCGTGTTGGTGATTGTTCCTATAACACCATTTACGAGGCCTTCACCAACACATAAATTAGCAATAAGCATGTTTTTTTGTTGTTGGCATAGCAAAAATTTGTGTTTCAGCTAATCATCATCGAGATATCATGTTGAGGCTCGCCTGTTACTTTCAACAATGGATTGGGTAATTGGAACGCTCAATGCTTTCAACATCTGAAGGTTGTGGGACTCCACGGGATCGTTTTTTGCAAACAAATGTGGTACGTCTTTAAAAATGTTGAGCTCCTACTGAGTTAGGTGTGAGTCATTGCGAGACATTAGGAGTTCCCAGTCCTCAATAAGAGGAGTTGAATCTCACATGTGGAGGAGTAAATTCTAGAATGAAACTTTTGCATTGGTTGTTCCTTGTTGTCGAAATATTATTTTCAATGTAATGGAAGAATGGAATCCCTTCCAAAGGCTAGCTCCATAGGGATTACTTGCATAAAGAGGATTGTTCGAAACTGGTGGTTTTTGGACGAGGTCGCCGAGGAGGATGACATATATGTTCCCAAATTCAGATTATTTTTAATGTGGGAAAGCTTCATATAGTCTGTTGTCAATTTTTCTTAGCAACTTTGGGCCGATGAAACTCATTCCATCAATAAGAATATATTCTATATGTTTTAGTGACTCTTGAAAAGATGATAATGCATGACCTTCAAGGGGTTTTGGTTCTTTAATTGGTATACAAAGGGATGCATGGATTGTGGATGTGGAGATGTTGAATGTTGAAACATTGGTAGCAGCGAGCAGAAGGAGAGGTGAGGGAGATGCGGTTGTTATTGGTGTGAATGAATTCCAGATTTTATTTATCATAAAGAATTTTCTTGTGCCAGTTGTTCCTTGAATTATCAATCTTAGTGGAGGTAGAAGGGTTTTGTTTATTGAATGGTGTAGTATGGTATCAAGAGCTAGTTGTTGTTTTGAAGACAAAGGAACTGTGGAAGATGCCGGTGTGGCCTGCATGCTAGTGGTTAATTGTGTTTGCCTTTTCTCTCTCGATGAATGATGAACCAATTATCTACAAATCAAGTGGAACATCATGTATGTTCCAATCATTGTGTATATCGAAATCTCGTTTCCCCAACATTTCAAGATTTTCAAAACCTGTGTTGTTTCCCAAATGAAGTTGTGTGAAGACCTGCCATTCATGCAATGGTTCGTGTTGAATACTGGATTCGACCTCAGAGTCAAAAATAACATCTGTAGCATGTCATGTATCTGCAATAGTGCGTAAAACATGCCACCGTCTGTAGTTGTGCTTGAACATGTTACCAGTAGATGTTTTAACCAATTGTTTTTTTGCCTAGATTAACTACACACACAATATGAAAAATTACAAATCCAATAGAGTACAATAAAAGAGTTTGATAGTTTATTAGTGAAAAATATCAAACATCAAAATTTTAGTAAAGCATGGTTTGAATATTACCTCTGTTCAGATTAATAATGAAGAATGTGTTGGCATAGCAGCTGATTAACACGATGAGATCCTTCTCTACTATCAGTTCGAGCTTTTGGTGTGATGGCAAATCGTACATGGTATCAGAGCTACACGACTTGCCGTCACACCAAAAGCTCAAACTGATGGTGGAGAGGGATCTCATCGTGTTAGACAATTGCTACACCAACACCCTCCCGCACGATGGAGCCAGGTATACACCTAGTCAGGCCCAACAACATTAGGAGGCAGTGACACTGGGAATTTCTCGGGAGGTCACCCATCCCAGCACTACTCTAGGGCTGGCGCGCTTAACTACCTGGTATTAGAGTTGCACGACTTGCCGTCACACCAAAAGCTCAAACTTATGGTGGAGAGGGATCTCGTCATGTTAAATAGTTGTTACGCCAATACCCTCCCGCACGATGAAGTCGGGTATACACCCAATCAGGCCCAACAACATTAGGGGGTACTAGTGACATCAGGAAATTCCCGGGAAGTCACCCATCCCAACATTACTCTAGGGTTGGCGTGCTTAACTGCCTGACTCTGATACCAAATGATTTACCGTCACACCAAAAGCTCGAACTGATGGTGGAGAGGGATCTCATCGTGTTAAACAGTTGCTACGCCAACACCCTCCCGCACGATGGAGCTGGGTATACACCCAATCAGGCCCAACAACATTAGGAGGCAATGACACCAAGAATTTCCTGGGAGGTCACCCATCCCAACACTACTCTGGGGCTGACGTGCTTAACTACCTGGTATCAGAGCTGCACGACTTGCTGTCACACCAAAAGCTTGAACTTATGGTGGAGAGGGATCTCATCGTGTTAAAAAATTGATATGCCAACAACGGCCACTGTGTTATTCCTTTCAAATATTAATTGAGTTTAGCGGTCCCTAAACATTTTCTTTGATATGAACCAAAATTCATGATCCCTCTCGAAGGAACGTAGTGCAAAAATTGGCTCCACCAAGTAATGTGCAGCTGATTTGAAACCATTATAATCACTAAAAATTACAATCATTCTAAATATGTAAAGATAGTGATTACTACGACAAGAGGTAATAAAAGGATCCTAATGGCCTCTAAGCTATATCACAAATTGTTAATCAATAGCTGAAATGGAAATTGAGAAATTCTTAAGCCTAGTGACTGCTAGAATTTTTCCTTGATATGAACGAATATGGATTATAATTTACAAAGATATATCTTATTATAAATAAATACGTCTTGAATCCTCTCAAAATTAAATTGTTGAGCCTATTGTTTGCTACGTTATTCCTTTCAATTAGTAATGAAGGATGGGGGTCACTAAGCATTTTCTTTGATACGAATAGAAAGTATCGATCCCTCTAGATGGAAAACATTGTTGGAATTGGCTTCACAAGGTAACGCTCAGACAATTTGTTAACATTTTAATCATTTACAATTACAATCGATCTAAAGATGTACATATAGTGATTACTATGATAAGAGGTAATGATATGTTCGTAGCGGTTGTTAAGCCATTCCATGATTTGTTATTCAACAACTATTTTGAAATTAAGAAATTGTTGAGCGTAGTGGTTGATACCCTTTTACTCTGATACTAACAAATATGGATTACAATTTTTAAATATATATCTTAGGAGAAATAAATAAGACTAGATGCCTCTCGACTGAATGTAGTGCAGTAATTGGGTCTGCCATGTGAAGTCTGCCTAATATGTGACACTTATAATTAATGAAAAACACTAACCACCTAAAGTTAAAAAGATAGTGGTTACAATGGAAAATGGTAATGATAAGAGCCCAACGACTGCTAAGCTTTACCATAGTTTGTTATTATATATAATCTCAAATTTAGAAATTGTGTGCCTATCAACCGTAAAGTTATTCCTTTGATACGAAGATAAAGTCTTGATCCATCTCGATGGAAAGTAGTGCAACAATTGGCTCCACCTGGTAACATGCGGCTAATTTGATACAATTATAGTCATTGACAATAACAATCGTTCTAAAGATATACTTCTAGTGATTACTACGACTAGAGGTAATGAAAGTATCGTAGCGGCCTCTAAGCTAGACCATGATTTGTTATTCAATAGTTATTTTGAAATTAAGAAATTGCAGCGATCGTTAGGCTTTTTCTTTGATATGAACACATACAACTTATAATTTAAAGAGATATATTTTAGGCAAAATACATAAGTCTTTATCTGTCTTGTTGAAATGTAGTGCTACAATTGGGTCCGACATGCAAAGTCCAACCAATACGATATAATTGTTATTATTGAAAAACAATATCGGTCCACAGTTGAACATATAGTGTTTACAATGAAAATTGGTAATCAGAGGAGCTTAGTGGCCACTAAGCTTAACCATTATTTGTTATCATATAAGTATTTTCAAATAAATACATTCTTGAGCCTAGCGTCCGCTACATTATTCTTTTCTACTAGTTATGGAGATTGAATCTTAATGGCCTTTAAGCTAGTCCATTCAATTGGTGTAAATTACCAAAAATTAATATTAAAAATTGTACATTCATATGTCAACTTAAATCCTCTCTCTCGCTAATATCTATGCTTTCAAATGTTTTCGTTCATGCAATCTACGCAAAGTGGATGGTTGTCAGACAATGGATAATCCTTCCAAAATATGTTGCGTGTTAATTGTCAAGAACAATTTTGTGTAGTTTTTGGTATTAATGTTTTGATCCACAAAATATGATTTATAGTAACCAGTTGAAGGTTAGATGTCATGTTCGGTCAAAGCCTAAAAGTAGCTAACGTTTACTTTGATTGCTTACCAATGATAAAAAGTAAAGTATTCTAGAGATTGGAGATCGCAAAGGCTAATACTTGCATTCATTAACATATGGTGAGAACAAAAATTAATCCATATGTGAAGTAAATTTTATTGATATATTCTACTCCAATTGCAGATACAATGTCTTCCATTGCTCGTAATCCATTCTTGGAAATTACATTCATTGAAGGCGCTGAGTGCTAGAAGAAAGGAGATGATGATTGTTTTGTTAAAGTCCATATCCCTGACAACTACTACAACGACCTATGGTTGTTTTTTTTTATAGATGACATACATGAGGAAATTAGAATGATTATATCCTCAACAATCATTGATTCAAGTAAATTGCGTGTTCAGGTCAAATGCATTGACTATGAAAATAATAAGTGTGTTATTGTGGTTATAGAGTTGGATGTTTCTTCATTCAAGAAACGGGAAATGGAAGCCTCAGAAGACAAAAGAAAATGTCAATACATGGATGGGATTTGGGGTTGTTAGTAGATAAAGAAAAAACTAACTATTTAAATACAGAAGACATTCACAATGGAATGCTTGCAGTACTTAGAAAATTGTATAGAGGTGATACAACCTTTTTTGTTTGTCATTTTTTGAATAGAAAAGGTTCACTTTCACCACATAAACATGCCAAGTTATTTACTATGTTGAGGAGAACATATTTGGCTGAATTGAAGCTCGATCCGTCTAGATCAAAGTTCCATGGGTTGAAAGAGAATACTAAATCAGTTGTATTATTGAAGAAAGTAACCACTATATTCACGAAAATAGAACCTTCAACTAAGAGCAGTTTGATTACTTTTTGTTCAATGGTGAAGTATTTTCAATTGATGTTTCCAGGTGCCATGTAGCACCTCCAGAGTATCAGTATCATCCTGTAGATGATGAGAATGTTGACCTTCTTGTGCACTCCATGTTGATAAATGTTATTCCTACATAGAGGGACGCAATTCTTCTTCCCTTCTTGGAGTCTACGAATAAGGTTGTGGAGCTCCAAGATCTGAAATAATTGGAAAGGGATGATGTTAAATTTTATATACTTGATGGCCAACATACAATATGTGCACAAAAAATATTTTGGGCTCAGATACTTACAAGTCTTTACATCAGAGGCTACAGTTTTGAAGGGCTCACATTCTTTCTGCAAATGCAACTAACGAAGCCATTACTAATATTTGCAAACAATAGAATGAAGTGAACAAAACTTGGATAGAAACCAAGTTTATTGATTTGTTGTACAAAGCTAGATCAGTTTGGAAATCACTTAGGATGTCCTCAACATCCCAGATTGGACAAAAAAAAAACATAGGAATGGAGGGTAATGTATTTTAATCTTATTGCATTTTTTATTAACATTTATCTTCCTTATATAAAAAATATAAAACATATGATTTTCCTTTGAATGCATAACTTTGAGAATCAATGCCTTTTAATTTTCAAAATGGACACAACCAACAATCTATACGACAAATGGGCTTTTCTATATTGTCAAATGATATATGGACTAAATGGACTACAAAATTTGATTTGTTTAGATCTAGTGGCCTTGCTTGTTCACCTATTAAAGATAATCAAGATAACTTTCAGCCTAATTCATTGGCAAGATTCACAGCCAATTCATTTAGGGTTGCTAGAGGAATGAACGATGAACAACTATGAGTACTAGTAGATAAAGTGGACAATAGGGGATGTCTTCTTAACTTGATCTATTTGCAGGAAGGTGTAAAGTAATTGAAACTTTGATTGTTATGATTAACTTGCTACATTGAGATAAAAAGAGAACAGAAAAAATGATGCTTAAAGTTCTATAATCTTTCCTAATGCATGCAAACATCTTGGTATTAGAACCATTGACCAAATGACCAGAATCTAATGAATTGAAAAATTTACAGCAGAATTTTATGATACACTAAAAAAGCCAAGGAGGATGAAACTATTAGTCCCCAATCTCGTGAAAATGGAAAGAAAAATTTAGTTTTTTGTTTTTTATAGGGGGAAAAAGTTAAACAAAAAATTACTGGCAGAACTAAGATCTAATCGAGGCTTATAAATTCATTGAACAACTGTTGATGCAAAAAAATAATAATGAATTTTCAGCCATAAGGATGGATGACACAAATATATTTACTTGAGATAAATGAAACAACTAAGTATTCAAACAAACACATTGCTATAGAGTAAGGATCCAAATCTTTCAATGTCTCAAACTTGTTATACTGATTGCTTCATTGAATATGCATAAGGAGGAGCATATTAATGGAGTCTAAAGAACAATGAATCGGAGATTACCATGTGCAATTGTGTCCATTGATAAATTGGTATGTAGACTACATTAAATAACTAGGGACAAAATGTCAATTTTTATACCAAAATATGAGTAATGCTAGTGAAAACACCGGATTAATTTAACAGTGTCTGTTTTGAAGATATGAGTGAGAAGTGCAATAATTTAAATTAACTTAGTCACCTAGGAAGTGAATTGTAAGAATTGATAACCGATTTTGGTTGCTGTGATGAATCATTTTACTCTTAGAAATCAACTCAAGGTGTCCCATGGAACTTGTAGCAGTGAACATAATGATTCCCATTTCATTTATCAATATTTTTCCAACCACTTTTTAACAACCAAACTTCAATTGGGATCATTTTCATTAAAAAACAATAAAAATTCATTAAGGGAGATAGATTTATTGATTTGGGGGTTTTGCATTGCCATCTTGGAGCCACGATTCCAAAGATGTTTAGAATCCTTGTGAAAATCCATTGAAAATTTTTCAAGTTATGACCTTATGACATTGAACACATTGAGATGAGGAATTCAGGTTTTAGGGATTTCTTACCTCATTATGGGTTGAGACCTTTAATTTTTTGGAGCTGGAGATGTTTCTTGCTTATATTCCACCCACCTACCCTTTCAAAAATAATAAATCCATTTTTTTGTGGCATATAGTGATCACAATCGAGCCTCTGAGTCCCAAAAGTCCATAGTAAGATGACTTCAGAATATTTGTTATCGGAGCTCCAGAGAAAAAGTTATGCCTCTTTTAAGATCAGGCGTTGGGGCTGTTCCACGCAGGCTCTCATAAGTTCTGCATTAAACCACTTTCCCTTTGAATTGTGAGTATTGTTTACTTCTAGGAACGATTGAACTGGGGTCAAGGGTTTTTGGGCTCGTGGGAAAAACATGATTTACTAAAGCAATGATACTCTATCTCTATTGAGACGGAATTTCAAAGCTATCAATCCACATCCCTTCACTACTTGTTCAACTCAGGTCCCTCGACCCATTCAACATATGGTCCTTCCCTCACAACACCAAATTGTGATATCACCTCTTGTTGTGTGGAATGATTTTAAAATACCGGGGTCATGGTTCCCGGCAATTCTTAAAACCACTGAGGTGCCCCGAACTTCCATTTGTCCGCAATATATTGGATCTGCTTCAATTCCTTAGAAAAACCATGTTAGTCGGGATTTTAGGTGACAAAAGCTATATGGATTTGGAACTTCACTGCGGATGTTCCTCAACTGTCGGGACCTGATTTTCCAGGAAATGTATTATTTCCTTAATTTTAGGAGATGGAAGTCTAGGATTTTAATAAGCCCTATTTAATCCATTTACGTTCCACCCACATCCCACTAGATGGACAATTAAAAATGGTTCCTTTTCCTTTTTTCAAATTTTCAGAAATTTTTCGCTAACTAAGATTTTTATAAAAAATGGGACTATATGGCTAAAATTACATGTGCACCCCAAAATCCAGATTGTCTTATTTTCTGTACCATTTCCTCTACTCCAAGTCTTTTAGAAATTGGCAAGTTCAATTCAAATTCATTAGGGGTAAATGAATGAATGAATAAAGAACTATCAGTACTAGAAGATAAAGTATAATCAGGGGATGTCTAGTTAATTGGCCCTATGTTAGGAAGGCTTAATAGCAGAGACATTTGATTCTTACTATTGGAGAATAAAAGGAGATAGAAAAATGAGAGAAAAAGTTCTACAATATTTTAAAGACAAACATCTAGATATTGATCTATTGACATCCTGTAGTGAATCCAATGTAATTAAAAAAATTAAATTGCATGAATCACACTACTGCCAGTTGTCTGTACTATTGGGTGAAGAGAGGAAAGGAAAGAGAAAATATGATTCCTGCATAGGGGAAAAAAATTTAAACAAAAAAAGGACCAGGTGGCAGAAGAAGTTCTTCCCATCGAGGCTCAGACAATATTAGAAAACTATGTGGTGTCAATGGAAGACAATATACTGGCAAAGGATGGAGGACACAAAATAATTTACTTGTCAATGTGCATACCCATTCCATCTTTCATCAACTCTATCAGCTATTCCTGCCACCAATCCTTTCAATGCAGAATGTGTTATCACTGATTTTTGTAATTTGTCTAGCGATATTTCTTCTGAAGAAATAATGGAGCTGCTAACAGTTATTGGAACCAGTGCGCTGGATTGTATTATTATTGTTCTCATACCAATTGAATATTCAAAAATGTTGAGAGAAACAGTAAAAAATACATGGAAAAGGTTAAAGACAATGAAGAATCAATTCTGGATGGATGTTACAGACTCTATGATAGTAGCGGGAAATTTAAAAGTTTGTGTCTTATGTACACAATAACTGGAGTGCACAACTGTGATGATAATCAATGATGGAAGAGAAGAATTCACTAGGGATTGGATGGAAAAACGTCCACAAAAATTGATAACTGCAAGCAAAATTGGCCTAAAAGGAAACAAACATCCTTTTCCTTTTCAACGATCATTTGAGTTTTGGTTTGATATGTTCACTTGATGTTGTTCCCAAGATTCTTTAGTATTAGTGTTATACGGTGGCAGTGTTGCACTGCATGCATTAGTTGAATCCAATCTATCTATTGTTTTTATTGTTGAGACACATAGTCAGGAAATGTTTTTGAAACATTACTATTCTCATATGAAGAAAGGTTCATACTGGAATACAACTCGAACATGTGATTATGTTAAAAGTATTTCAACCAAAAAAATCTACTTACACATTTCTTATTTACGTAGACAACCAAATAATAATAGGAATTGATGTACAAACCTCTCAACTTGACACTACACAGCCAACTCAACATGCTGATTGACCTTCAATCACTTCATAAATATGTTTAATGAGCTTTATTTTCAATTTCTATTTTTTTTCATTTTTTTTGACAATACTCAATGCTCACCAGCTCTGAACACATATGAGGAGAAATCAACCACATCATCCATGTATATGTAAGCAAATATTGGTATGTTAGTCGTGTGCATTTATAAATAGGAACCACTACTAAGCCCCACAAATTTATAAAAAAAATAATGGTTTATGCAGACCACTAACATCAAGAGAAAGTAACATTGGAGTGCACGGTGGTAACCAACATGAATATGCAGACATAACCAGGTATGTTAGCCATGCATATTTTTAAACATAACCATTTCTAAGGCTCACATAGTTATAGAAAAATGATATCAACTAATTCTAGAAGTGGAACCATTTTCAAAGAAGGAATTACCAAATAACCTATTTCAAAAGTTCATGGTGGCATCCAACGCTACATAGTTTGTAGTTACTAGGTTGTTGGTTATCTGCATAAACCATTAGTATCGACATAATGATACAAACATTAGAATCTATGCTTATTCCATCCAATGATGGCATAGCGGTCACTAATCCACATCAATATCTCAAAAGTGTTGTCTGCCAATGGGTGGTTCAACGGATATAAATGAACCCTAGTGGGTGCTATAATTCATTCAGAAGACATAGAACATTTTGATTTGTACTTACCATATTACCATGAAGACCAGTATGCTTTTCAATTATGCTTTCATTTGCCATAGCATGAAATTTTTTTGAATTGATTACTGTTGTTTGTAATACATATTGCATCAAAAAAACCAACAGCTAGTAAGGTCTATGCAAGCCAAGCCAGAAGCTCAGTCGGTAAGTAGTAGCTACCTAAAGTGCTAATATCGAATTTACCATTTTACCATGTAGTTCACTATGTTTTTTTCAAATACGTTTTAATTTTCCATAGAAATAGCTATATTAATAATATTAATATTGTTTGAAACAAATATTGCATCAAAGGATCCAGCTGTGGGTAAAGAAGATGCAATCCTACACGCAAGGCCCACCGGTAAGTGGTAGCCGCAAGCTAAAATGTTGATTTTTTCCATTGGTTAGAATTGATATGAGACCAATTTAAAAAAATTATTTACTTCCCTGCAGTTAGCCACAAGAATTACTTTCTTATTTTAGATTTGGAGGGCTTGTTGTATGAGAAAAACCAATCGCCCTCTAGGGACATCACATTCAAGTTTTACAAGGAGACTATCAACGTGCGAGGTGGCCTGAAAGATTTTATAAAGTCATTATCAACAAAATTTGAAATGGGATTCTGGTCAGACAAACTCACTCATGCTAATGTTGAAAAGTTGACAAAGGCCTTCAATAAAAAATTATCGACTGACTTGAATCCATTAATCACCTGGGGAAAAGAACATTGCAAAATAGTTGATGCAATTGTAATAAAATATCTAGAAAAGGTTTGGAGTAGAAACGATGTCCCCTACAATTCTGAAGACACAATGTGTATTACATTAGGTGCAAAGGGAAACCCTCCAACAAATTTTATGGTTGGGATGAAAAGCAGAGGAGAAAATTTCTCAAAAGATATGTGGTTGATGACCGATTTGTACAAAGACTTATCACTAATAGTGTCAAAGGGATTGAATGTGGTAGAGGGCATCAAATATTTGGAGTGAGTAAATGCTAAATAAAAAGTTAGCATTTCAAAATGTTATTGTGATGATACAACTTAACATTGTAAATAAAATACATTCATATGTTTTAGTGATGGTTCTGCATAACTATTTAAATTACGATTGTACGATTATAAGTTGGGAGAATTTAAATTTTCCCTGATTATAAGTTCAGAGTGTGAGTGTATAAGTTGCAAATGTGAATTAACAGAAAATATTTAATGTAACAAATCTTTGAGAAGTTTTTATTAATGAAATATGTATTCCTAAATTAATTATGAGCATGCTTAAATACTAGTTTTTGCTTTCAATATTAGAAAACATATACCACTTTCCAATGCAATGAAATAACTACAATACGGTATGTAAAGACTCGTCGCGCTGAAACATTACATTCTATTCAAATAAATTCTTCACAAAAAAATATTCGTAGTATAACAATAAATGATTGAGGAATGGTTACCCCCGTCATTATTTAGTTAATTCCAGTCGATATTGTTAGAATCATCGGCGAATAGGGGGGGATATTGAGAGAATAGAGTGGTTAATTGGTCAATACCCGTATCAAATATTTTAAATGCCGTTTATAGATGCCGAGAGGGCTCGCAGGACATCAACTAAGGGGATAGGATGTTTTACGACCTAGACCGCAGGGGGTTCTTCGGGCTGGTGGAGGTGATCCCGGTAATGGTGGATTGGATAAGAAGGTGGAGGAGCAGAGCACAAATCCTAGGGTTCCAAATATCCGTCAAGAAATTTGCTTGGGATGGGTGAGAAAAAAAAAAGAAAATAACAGTGTTATTTTTCGGTGACGGTCTATACTATAGGGCTCTATATTTGGTATCAGAGCGACTGAATTAAAATGAGATCTTCTATCAAAGATTATATTGGCAGTAAAGCTTCCATTATATGTTGGTCTCCAGTATTTGTATTCAAAGATTAGTAATTATAATTGATCCTACTATAAAATATATATTTCTGAGTTCATGTGGATTAAGGCACTATTCCCTGTGTTATCATCGAGAACCCTGTAGTGAATGAATTATTTTTATGTCCCAAAGAGAAAACTATCACAAGAAGGCATCTAAATCCTACTAGAGTTTAACAGAAAGTATACCTTCAATCCTCCCACACTGTACTAATGGAAAATCGAAGAACATGGACCAATAGCGTGTGAAATATCCACTCGACGGCTCCAATGGTTTATTTGATTGTCTCCATGTTAAATCAAGTTTTTAGACTAAGACAGCGATGTCTAACAGATGTTAGAGGAGTTCCAGAGGGGACATGAGGGTTTATTTATAACTCCATGGTTTCTAGATCTTCTAAAATCAAGGACTACAAATTCGAACTATTCGCAAAACTGCCATTTGGGTCATTTTCCCCTATCCTACCCTTCCATCTATGGTATGCATCCGGAGTGATTTTGGTAATGGTTTTGGGCAAGTTCATCAAATATATTTCGTTGGAAATAACGCAAATGGGGTCTGCATTCATCTATTGTCAGTATATTCGTTGAAATCAATTTGAGCAAGGGATTACCGGATCAGATTCAGTGTTGCAGTTGGTCATTTTTAGGGAGACTCCACATATTAGATTATAAGAAGTTTTACTACACTCTATATCCTGGCGTGGATGTATGCAGAAGGAAATTTAGGTGATCTTTTAACCATGCATGTGAATGCCTTGATCAATAGAAATCTTACAATCTTGGTGAATAGAATGGATTGATTTTCTCTCAAGCGGAGGGGGCTCTGATATATGCATAATTTTGTATCCGCTTCGAATTTTAAGGATGTTCCAAATATATTCGACCCCCTGTGAATAAAGTCTCAATAGTGATTTTTGATAATGAGATGGTGAACTCTAGACCCTCATCATGATAGTAGGCGGAACGAAAAGGGGACATACTAACAGCCATAGTTTCCAGAATCCACGTGTAGGATTTCGATGTAGGATCAAGTAGGTGGTTTTGCTTCATTCAATATCTAAATTACCTTGCACTAGATGAAATCAGTTGAGGTTTAGTCAAATGGTTTGAAGTAAAAAAGTTTTTAGAAATTTTCCAAAAGGGTCGAATGGGGCAGCATTGAGGATTACTTTCCATCACAGGGTGGGAAGTAATTGTTTGTCTTAGGATGTTACAATTATTCTAATGCTTTTGGAAGTTCGTCTTTAATTGTACTTTTGTAATAGTTGTTGGATTTTAAAGCCTATTTCTTTCTAGAGGATCTGGCCATCTTGTATAGTCAAAAGGAGTTACGGTGTCCCTAGTTATTCCACTGTATCATTAGAATTAATCAGAATTTATGAGTGATTATTATCTATTTTTTTTGCCATTTGTCAGTTTCGTCCGACACCATTTGATTTTTGATATAACAATGTAGAAAGGGGACTTGTCATTTTATTTTTGATAAGTTGAGTCACTGTCCTGAACCATTTTAAAGGTGTTTATTTTTTTTCATTTACAGATATGAACACAGTACAACACTCAAACTGTATCCTAATTGATACAAAGATTTGTGGGATATTGTTGCATGTAAACCCTCCAGAAGAAATCTTCGGCAAATGCAGATGAAGTTAGCAAAATGGGAAAGAAGATATCGAAAGGCTACAATGAAAATTGGATTGGGTCTATCAAATTCATATTTGCATCATCTTAAAAAAGTCCTCTCACACAATTTGGGAGACATTTCAACATAGAAATGTGGACATTGACGAGAAATTCAAAGCACAAGCTGTTTTAAAGAAGATGATTGCCTTCATTCCTTCAAGATCGGCTTGGAAGGTTGACAACATGGTGGAACATATTAGTAAGTTTCATTCTATTTACAATCTTACTAGCAGGAATACAGATGTAGATCACTCTTGATGACAATGCTAAAGCAATATTACTCAATATAGCATGCCTCCATGCTATTCTAACTATGGTATTCTAACATTTTAGCTAAAATAATATCACAATTTTGATTGAACTTACCCCTTTCGCATTGCTAGGATGTCACTTTACGAAAAGAGAATCATGTTTGTCAAAATCCAGAGGAAAATAGCCAATGTAGCGGTAAGAAACAAGATAAAAAAGTATCTTACATCTTGATTTGGTCAATATACCCTGGTATCATGGCTTATAACCCCTATTCCAACCACTAAGAAGATCACCCCATTCACCTCTGCAATGTCTCGACAATCTATTCAAAAAGCTTGTCATCAAATTACAAGAAAAGACCTTAAGTGGTTATCTAAGGATTCACACCTCTTAATCACTTGGTAATTCACTAAATGTGGTTGGTAAGGCCTAATCATGATTAGCAATTCTAATTCTAAAAAATGGGGCTTTTAGTCCCACATGCACCAAAAATACAAGTTTTCTCTATTAAGGATAATTTTTATTGGAGGATGGAGGCATCGGAGGCCTGGATACTTAGAAATCATGCTTCTGCATTAGTCATCTCATATGACATAGGCCACATATGAGATATAGCCAAGTGGCATTCCTGTGGGTGTGAAGCCTTCAATGGGGTTCAGTTGATGTGCTTTAAAAAATTACCAGTTTGTAGTTTTCAATGGGAGTGGAAATTTCATCATTGAGGGGGGGAACTATGATCAACCATTTGATTTCCCTCTTAGTTCCATTAGGCCCATGTTAGGTAATTCAAGAATATTAGTATGTGATTAGTTCCTATTTACCCTATGGAAAATCATATTAAAGAACAGCATAACATAGTAAAAGGCAACTATCATGATGTTACATTGACTAGACTTAGAACCTTAGCTCAGATGGATGTTCAATGCGTGTTAGCTTTCCTTGTTTAGTCATGCAATTTTCTTTGTAAAGTTTACGGTGTCATCATTTGGCACGCTTGCTAGGAGAATACCCCATGTGCATTCCCTTTTTAGAGTGATTGGTTAACTAAGTTTCAAGAGTGATTCCTTTCAAGTTTATAGATTAGTTTCATGCTTCCCAGATTAATTTCAAGTTTTCTAGATTAAAATTCCCAAGCATCGCTATGAGTACTAATAAAGAAGTTTAGATTAGTTTCAAAGTTCTTCTACATTCAGTTTTCAAAGTGTGTGCCAAGATCATGATTGTGCTAAGTAGGTGTTTCAAGCTACAGAGGAAGTGGTAGAAAGTTCTAGTATTTTATGTTCCATGTAAACATTCAAGGGGGTTAAATGTATCAGGAAATTGTCAATAATAATGTTTACCATTATATGATTGGACCCTGGTTAGTCGTAATTCTAGTTAATTAAGTAATATTGTTAAATATAATAACAATATTATGTACATGGTTATTTGGTTATACCTGTATCACTATTTACGGGTTTATTATTTATAATACATCCTATTTTATAGGATGTGCACACGTTACCTACATTTTTGTTACCTATTTTCTTGGCTATTTAATATCCCAATGTAATGTGTGAGATAACATAGAAGAAATATATCAAGAATATATTATCTTGAGAAAACATTATTGTGTTATTTTCCTGTGATGATCTAGACTTAGTTCTATACAAATAAATTCTTCATAAAAAATATGCATACTTTAACAATAAGAAATGAGGAACACCTTTAGAGTTTACCTTTGTCACCACCCACAACCATTTGATTTTTGATATAACAATATCGAAAGGGATTTTTTATTTTATTTTATAATTGATTCACTACCCTTAACCATTTGATTTTTTTTTCATTTTCATATACGGACTCATGCAACATGAAACTAATCATATTTGATATAAAAAATGTTTTGGCACACACCCTCCACAAGGCATATTTGGAATTCAAATAGTTACAAACATTTTGCGACATCAAGCTCAAAAAAAATATTTATTTTATTAGACCTAATATGAAAGAATTCTTGCAATGGTGCAAAAAACATTTCAACATAGCAATATGGGCATCAGCGAGAAAGTCAAATTTTGACGACTTGATGCGTTCATTCCTTAAAAACATCAGCTTGGAGGTTGCAAGCTTTGAGTTAATATTTACACAGGAAGATTACATTGAGACCAAATGCTCTGATTATGAAGGTTCTGGGAATCCCAAATTATATCTCAAGAATCTTATCTCCGTTTTGTCACGATTTCTTGTATCATACGATTGTAAAAATATAGTGCTTGTAGATGACTCTTTAGAGAAAAATAAGTTTAATTATGTTGCAAAGTACATAATTTTTGAAACATTTAACATATATTCTAAGTCAGAAGACACATACTTGTTAGATTGTTTGTGGCCTATGTTGCAACCAGTGAAAGATGTTGAAGATGTTCGGGATTATATTAGATCACAAAAATAATTATAGGGAGCTTTATTATGTTTTTAATTGTTGATTTGGAAGCCCATCTTTGGAAATAGTGTTACATTATAAATTCAAATTATTCATCAAATGTTTTACTATAATTCTACCTACCTTTAGTAAAGGAATTCCAATTTATTTCATAGCTATATTTAAATACTAAAATATATATGGGATATTTTTACAATTAATTTTAAATAAGTTTGTATCCATATTTGAATATGATTTTTTTTATGTCATCACTCTTATAGTTGATTTTACATATAAATTTAAATATGAAAATATATTTGGTATGGTTTTACAATTAATTACATTCTCCTACAATGGATCATCACCCTCTACTAATTTCTTCATAACATCTCTATAAATTATCTAGTTACACTGAGGTTCAATCACACCATAATAAATGAAGTAAATATGAGATCTAAATTTAAATATGAAAATATATGGAATGGTTTTACAGTTAATTACATTCTCCTAAATTGAATATTTTCCCTCTTTAAGTTTCTTCATAACATCTCTGGTAACTATCTGGTTGCCCCAAGGTTCAATTGAACCATAGTAATTTAATCTAGAAGTGTCTCACATCTTGTGAATGTCATTAGCCTAGTGGCTACTTGATATATGATATTTGAAATATTCAAATTTTCATAGTTTAATCTTAAAAACATCTTAAAATTGATAAGAGCATTATTCCAAAGCAATCATTAAGCCTAAAAGCCATTAGCCATTATAAAATAGAACATGTATATGTTGTATACGGGCTTGTGGCCTTGAGGAATTATTTCTCAGATCAATGTTAGATTCCCTAAAATCATTAAATGTTTTTTCACAGATTCATAAATTTAAATCGTGACTAGATATATTGGACTTCAGGAGGAGAATTAAAGGATTCCAACATTTTGATTTTTAGATTTTAATATATGTGAATTTTGACTACAGTTAATTCCAATATAGATGTTTTTGGATTCTAATATATGTGATTCTTGATTCCAATATATGAAATTTTGCAATCCAATATGTGCGATTTTGTAATCCAATATGTGTGATTTTGGAGTGTAGATAATTCCAATATTTGACATTTTAGAATGCAAAAATAGTAATATTGGATTCCAGTATTGGCTATATTTTTTTGCTGCTAGGACTAGAATAAGTCCCAATTTAGTGAAATAAGCATTTAAATATAATATTTCATATAGCATAGTCTTAAGTTTTATACAACATGTTAAAACACTTTATTGAGCATTGAGTAAAATTTGGAATGATGATTTAATGTTTGGTTTGGGTTGAAGGGGCTAATAAACCTTTTGTTAGTTATTAATATCATGTCCACAAACTTGAGAAACTTGTTTTACTTTTATTAGCCTACTTTATTTGTAAGAAAGTGATCATTTAATGTTTGGTTACAATCTTGGGTTAGATAGTTCAAAACAATAATCTAAACCTCTACTAGACTTGGATATTCAAGGATTTTGCATGTGATAATAGTTTGGAGAGGATCCAACTTAGTTTTTTGTTGTGTTTGGAGGTATTTTTGAGCCCACTACATTTGGAGGCTTAACTATTTTTGGCTAGGTTTTATTTGGATTGAAAAATATTTTGGCTATTACGTAGTTTGTCATGCAATTACTCTTATTGATTGTGGTTGTATTTTGTGGTGCTCAAGACATGTTGATTGTGAATGGTAACCATCAATTCCATTGGCTTGTTTTTGAAAGATATGGAATTTGTATTTTCAATCAGGTACGTGATTCTTGTTTGTGTGTGATTGTTTGATTATGGGAGTTATTCGGTCATTCAAAGCTCATTCTAGTATGTAGTTGTTTCTTTCATCATCTAGAAGTTTCAATTGAATTAAAAATTTCTATATTTTGAGTTTATGCTGATATAGATGACCAAGTTGTGGGAAATAACTTTATTTTATATTTAAGTGAGCCCTAAATAGCACTGTTGTTAGGTCATTCTAGTCATTAGTTGTGTGGAATAAGTGATTTTTGAGCTCAAATTTTGTTAATGTGTTAAAATTGATTTGAGAGACAATTTTTGAGTTGCTAAAATTGTGTTTTGTTTTAAAATCAAAGCTTAAGACATGACTTAGGGTATTTTATTCAAGCCTAAAATATGTATTTTTGTAATACATAAAGTTTCACCACATAAAAATTGACAATCAAATGACCATCACCACAAATTAGAAAATGTGCAGAATGACAGTCATTTTGATGTCGAATTCAAGCTCATCATAAAATTTTCTAGAATGGCACTTCCCAAAAGAGTGAAGGATTATGTACAATTTTTGCGGTTTCATCTTTCACTTTGTTTAGTTGAATTTTATTATGATAATATTAGTACAAAATAGTGTATGATAATTTTAGAATATTTTTTGGAACTCATTTTTGTGGGACTATTGTGTTATAAATATATGAATGAAATAATTGTTTTTTTTTTCAGAACAAGGTCAACATTTGACATGATTGTGTTTTAGATGAACCGGTATTTTTTCTCCACTTGGTGTGTGATTTAAGCTAAAGAGTTATTTTGTCATTTTTTGGTTTATGCCCTACATGGGTTTCTTATGAAAGTGTTGGGATAAGATTTATCATAGTTTTATTACCTCTTTGAAGAGTGATTGATGTGATTTGGTGACTTTGATATAGATTGTAGTATGAAATGATAATGAGTTTAATGTTTCATTTTGTTGTGAACTCACTATGAATGAAATATGTGCCTTAAGAATGTTATGTAGAGGTTACCTAACATTTGGAGAAGATTTCTTTCATTATGTTGAAAGGATATAAGAAACTTTTTACAAACAATTAATTTGTATATTATTATGGTCTTATGAAAATTGTTGTTTGTTGACTGCCTTGAGAGCCTTTCCATGGACATGAAACATAGTTTTTCATTTGAATTTCATTTCATAAGCTATGGTGATTTCTTTTGTTTATTATTGTTGTTTATGCTTTCCTTCTTGACATGATTCTCACATCCTATGCCTTTTTGGTTTCAAGTTATCAAGTGAATCATGCTAGTGTATGCCTAGATATGAGTTACCCTACAAAGTGTTAGATTTATCAAATAAATCAATTTCAAATCATGATACCAATAACTATGGGCTTATGTCAACATTGTATGTGTGAGGGAAATAATAAGGTTCTTTCCTTGAATAAAGCAGGTTAACTCCTGAATCTAGATCTACAATCACAAAAATTAGGGAAATTTTAGTATATTTGTGTGGTTAGGGGACCTACCTCAGTCAGATCCCTAGCACTTTTTAAGGTTGATAATATAACATGAGAAAATACATATAAATGATAAATGAAATATATTTTGTTAAGAGGAAATTATCTTACAGAAGTTCATTTTCCTCTTAATGTCGTATGATTTTGATTTATTTTAAAAGTAAAAAGAGGATTTTGAGAGCTTTCTGAAAAGTGGTCACAATAAGGATTATAAATAGTATCAAGGAAGATATGGTGATCAGAAGTTGACCTTGCAAGTTTGAACAAGTCTTTCAAATATATATATATATATATATATATATATATATATAATAATATAATGGTCAATTTTGTTTATAATTTTTTTTATTTAAAATTTTCAAATGCCAATTTTAAAAGAGTAATATTCTAATTCTATAATAAATGTTGGAGATTATTTTTTTATTTTTTTAACAAATTTGAAATATTAATGTAATTAAATTGATTTCATTTTTATCTATTTTTTAAAGTCATAAAATAATTGATTAATGTGTTATATAAAATCCAAGATAAAGGCCTCTAGATTGATATCTATATGTATTTTCTAGATAAATAAGACATTTGTACTAATATTTATTATATATTAGTGAACTTTAAATTATAAGTGTTTTAGTCAACGTGTTAGGATCTTCTCTTTTTCATGTCAATGAAATTTATATAATGACAACAAAAAATTATAGTGTGGGGTTGTAATTTTCATACCTACATAATTGATTATTAAATTGAGTTTGACATCCATTTAATTATTATATAATATATTAAAATCATAAATAGACTTAGAATTGTTTATTTTATCGATGGGAAATCAAATGATTTTATACAGGTATCGACATCTCTGCCCCATGATAGGATGGAGATTATATAGAGTTGATGTACACTTGTTAAATAAGTGTATATCTATATCGAAGCCTTATTTTGGCTAAGAAACGATGACTAAGAGCATCCAATCCTCAATGTCATCTGGATAAAAATCCCAACCCTATTCATTTTAACTCTCTTGTCAGGTATCTAGTTTACACTACATGAGCTGTTCTAATATTTAAAGCCCCATTTCCCATATGACTAGGGCGTTAATTCTCTTGATTGGATGTGGGTAGATTCCTATACAAGAGGCTATCTTGGCAATAGGATTGCATGACCACGCATGACTCCCATACATATATACCATACAATCCACCCCCACATGCTAACCCATCGCCTTCCCGCGTGGCACCAAATTTCCTGGAATTAATTGTTACCACAAGAAATCATCGCTAGGAAAGTGACGCGGTTTAAGGTGAGATGGCACATTGCTGACAAGTTAGACGGGACGTGGCTAAACGAATCTCCAACCCAGGAGGAAGGCAGAGTCCCATTATTTTAGTCCTCGTTTCTGCCATTTTCTTCATTCTGTCGTCTCCCTCCCTCTCCATTACATTTTGATAGCTTGTGGTTTGCATTTGCACAACCAAAGATTACAAATATTACAGAGGCATAACCATTGAATTTTGATAGCTCGGGTGAGGTTTGTTTACAACAAGTTCAACGAGGTTTGCAGCATCTCGGGTGAGTTTTGTTCACACCAACTCGGGCGAGGTTCATTCGCAGCAGATCGAGCGAGGTTCATAACAACTTTCCCACGGTTGGCTCAGGTAATTTTTTTACAGAATCCATTTCTTCCATTAAAAATAATAATTTTCGTGTGGGTACTTTTTTTTATAGACTCCACCATTTTGACATAGTTCCTTTGTTAAATGGTCTTACCCATTAGCCATTTAACCTTTGTTTGTTTCCTCAAAGATATTGTCATTAACATCTTCCTTGAAACTACTTATTTCAAGCTAAAACATCAATAAACACTTACGGGTAAGTGCACCAAGTTGGGGGGCCAAAAGGGGGTTTTAAGTGGACGCATTTTTCTGAAAAAAAAATCAACTTGTACGAGTTTTTCGAAATAGTTGCACTCAAAATTGGAAGATATTGTAGAAATATGAATCGTAACATTTTGAGTCTAGTTTCTAAGCTAAATTTTATTGAAAACGGATAAGTTTAAGTGGGTCAAACAACTAAAATACCAACATATACTCCTGTTTTTGTTAAAAAACATAATAGAGTGACTTTCGTGTCCCCCACCATTTTTTGAGCACCATTTAGTATTTTTGAAAACCCTTTGGTAGAAAGATATCTAGGAGCATCTAGTTTGGGCTCCATTTTTTATAGATTTTTTTAGCGAATATTTTTTTATTTATGATTTTTCTAGTACAAAAATTTTATGTTTTGAAAAATAACGGAGCTCCAACTGTGCCCCCCCCCCTAACTACCTCAAAAAAGATCAAAAATTAGTTTTTTTTTAATATGTATAGAATTATACCTAGTTTGGGTTAGTATAATTTTTTTTAAATTTCGATCACCCAAAAAAAAGATACACCATGAAAGATAGACATATTTACACTTCAAAAAGTAGCTATAAAAAGGCATAGTTAGAAAATAAATAATATGGAAACCTTATATTAGTTAGAAAATTTTAAAAATTATATTTTTAGAAAGAAGAGACTTTGCTCTACATTGTGGCATAATTTTTTAAAAATTGATCGATTGTTTTAGTTTGATTTATCATAAAGGAAGTGGAGTTTTTACATTTTCTTGTAAAAACACGTTATTTGCAGTGTTTGTACAGGTCCATGCCTCAGGCTTGGGGATCCAAACCGGATCCCAAGCCTTGAGGCATGGCTTGGGAAAAGAGAAAACACAAAATGCATACGTGTTACATAACGCGTATGCGTTATGTGTAGTATAAACATAACGCATATGCGTTTTGTGTAGTATAAACATTATGCATGATTTTGACATGCTTCTATTTACATAAATAAATATTTAAGTATAAGAAATAATAAAATATAAATAATAATAAATGAAAAACTTATAAATAATAATAAATGAAAAATATTTAAATGAAAAGTTTTTCATTTATTATTATTTATATTTTATTATTTCTTATACTTTAAATTTATTTATGTAAATATAATAAATTAGGGTCACTCTGCACCTTATAGAACTAGTCTCACAGCTCCATGAGTCACGTTTTAGGGGATATTTTTTATAGTATAATCTGGTCAGTATGTAGGTAATTTTTCAATATTTTAGCATTCAACCTAAATATTTTAGCGTTTAAATTCTTCTATGAAAAACCTAAGCCCTAGGTCATAAACCTAAACCCTAAACAATAAACCCTGAGCCCTAACCCCTAAACCGTAAACCTTAAATCTTGAACCATGATCCATAGACCTTAAAACATAAACCCTAAACCCTAAGCCATAAACCCTAAACCTTAAACATTCATCCCTTACCCATGAGCCCTAAACCCTAAGCCATATTCCCTAAACCCTGAGATCCATAAGCCCTAAACACTAAACCATGAACCATGGCCTACGAGCCCTAAATGCTAAACCCTAAATGCTAAAGCATAAAAACTAAATCATAAAACCTAAACCCTGACGCCTAAACCCTAAACCCTAAACCCTAAACCTTAAACACTAAATCCTAAACCATAAACACTAAATCCTAAGCCTTAAACCCTACACCCTTATCCATAAGCCCTAAAATCAAAACCTTAAACCCTAGACCATATATCCTAATTCCTAAGCCCTAAAACCTAAACCCTAAACCCTAACACCTAAACCCTAAACTTCGAGCCTTAAACCATAACCCCTAAAATTTAGTCCCTAAACGTTAAATCCTAAACCCTAAACCATAAACCATAAACCATAAACCATAAAATCCTAAACCCTAAACCCTAAACCCTAAACACTAAATCTTTAACCATAAACCATAAACCCTTATCCCTAAACACTAAATCCTTAACCTGAAACCCTAAACCCTAGACCCCAAACCCCTAAACCTGATCCTTAAATCCTTAACCATCGAAACTGTAAAATCTAAACCCTAAACCCTAAACACCTAAACCCTAAACCTAAACCTTAAATCCTAAACCATAACCCTAAACCTTAAACCCTAAACCTTGAACTCTATGAGCCTTAAACCCTGAACCATGAGCCCTAAACCATGAACCATATTTCATCAATATTT
Organism: Taxus chinensis; assembly: GCA_019776745.2. Classification (NCBI taxonomy): domain Eukaryota; kingdom Viridiplantae; phylum Streptophyta; class Pinopsida; order Cupressales; family Taxaceae; genus Taxus; species Taxus chinensis. Next base: position 280,734,946 of record CM034146.1, on the reverse strand, counting down.
CCTATTCTCGTGTACCTGATAACTATCATTGAGTTTGATTATATAACTACCTTGTTTATGAGATGTGGGATAAGTAACTAAATAGATATGACATCTACTTTGTGCCTTGAAATGCATATATTACACATCTCTTCCAAACTTGTTTCTCCCCCACATATACTTGAGCTCTTGAATGTAAACTTCTTCACACTCTGAAACAAAGTTCACATTTCTCATATTTCCATGTATGGTATTATGTAAGACAAGGTGACTCATTAGAAGTTGGAAAAAATTACCAATCACAACACATAAATTAATCTCAAAAGGAAGAAAAGAAACATAGAGAATATACCAATGTGGAGGTGTACGATCATAATTTAATTTCCTGCAATATCCTCTCCTCTAGAGAAAGAGAAAGTTTAATTCTTGCTACTGGAATGGATAGTAAATTTTAAAAAGCTTCCTAAAGTGTTCAAAATAAGCATAGACAATAAGGGAATGGATGATAACACAAAGGGGTTGTCAATCACCTAGTAAATCTTTCTTGTTTAGTTATGAATGAGAGTCACCTGGCCTACGACTTAGTGACCTTCCCATTCATTGATAATTACTTATATGATAAACCCATTGATGCTTTCAAAAGTGCCTTAAAATATGATAGGGGTAGTCATCAAGCCTAGATGAAGGGTGTGATGTAATGTTCCAAACAACTTGAAATTTGATACAAATTTAGAGGTTTGTAACCTAAACCCTTAACAAATATCTCTATCATTATAAAACTGGAAGCCAAGTAACGATGTCTCGCTGTAACCATAGGACCAAAATAATAAATTCAATCAAGTGGAACTCCACCATCTAAACAACTCAGGAATATTAGTCATGTATACACCTAAAGTTTCCTATATTTTGAACAAATAAAGAGATAAATTGTTGACCCTATGTATGAATGTTCTACCTAAAATCCTCATCTCATCTAAGCCCTTTTCAGCCCTGAATACTATCTCAATTAGCTGATAAGAATACTAACCCACGAAACATTACACCAGTAAAATGATTTCCCATGTCCATGGGCATAAGGACCATAGATACCTGTAGTGAATATTTTAATGAATCAATTGGACCATAGATCCCTAAAGCATAAACCACCTTAAAGGCATCTACCGAAGTCAGTTGAACCCTAGGCATCTATCAATTGTTGATCCCTAAGCCCTTTGAAGGTTCTACCTATGCAGCAAATGAACCCTTCTCTAGCCCTGAATCTCTATCATTTCTAAGTAACTTAATGGCCTAAATTTCAAAACATTCAAAGAAATCACTAATGATGCCTAAACCTTGATGTTCTAAAAGATAAATCATCAACCTTACAACCTTGAGCCCTAAACCCTAATCTCTAAACCCTGGATGGCACTAAACCCTAAACACTAAACACTAAACCTCATCAAGCCTTAAACACTAAACCATGTTCCCTAAACTCCTAAACGCCTTAACCCTTAAAACCTAAACCATAAAAACTTAATCCTTAAACCCCAAAACTTTAATTTTCTTGTAACCATAAACCCTGAGCCCTAAGACGTTAAAGCTTATAGCCCTAAACTCATAAACCCTAAACCATAAAATTTAAACCGTCAAACTATAAACCGTAAACCGTTACTATATAAACCCTAAACATTTCTAGTACCATGTGGAAACCCGTAATCCCTAAACTCTAAACCCTAAGCCCTAAATCCTGTTATCCTAAACCCTAAACCCTAAGCCCTAAATCCTAAATCCAAAACCCTAAACCCTAATGAGACAGTAACCCCTAAACCCTAAACCTAGTGGGCTCAAACCTCAACCCTAAACCCTAGGCCTTAAGATAAGTTTATGCCAAAAACCTAAGGAATGAACTCTTAATTACTATACCCTAAACGCTGAAAACATAAACCCTGAGCCCTAAACCATAAACCCTAAACATCTCAACCCTAAGCCCTAAACTCTTAAGCCTTGATGGCTCCTAAACCCTAAACCCTAAATCTCTTAGCACGTGAACCCTCAAACCCTGAACCCTCCAACCTTTAAACCACTTAAATACTAACTCCCACATAAACCCTGAATTATAAACCCTAAACCCTGAAACCTAATGCCCGAGTAAACCCTCAACTTTGAGCCCTAAACTCTAAACCGTAAACCTTAAATCCATCAACACTAAACTGCTAAAAACGTTTGGAGACCATGGTGGTCCTAAACCTTGAACCCTAAAACACTTGTTAACCCTCGAATGTCTTTATCCGTAAAATCTAAATCCTAAACCTATGGGGACCATAAACCCTAAACCCTTCAACCTTGACCCTAAACCCTAGAAGAGATGAACACTTGAGCCCTAAACCCTAAACCCTTTGGTCCTCAACACTTGATAAACCCTAGGACCTCATGGAAACCGCTATGAACCCTAAAGATTTTGAACCTTAAACCCTAAAATGCCTGAACACCATGAATTCCATTAAACAATATGAAACCTTAAACCTGTAAACTCTAAACAAGTTAAGTCCTAAACCCTACAACCCTGAAACCCTAAACCTTGAGCTTGTGAACCAAGTGAAACCCTAAATCATAAACCCTCAAAATTCAAAGTCATAAACCCTATCATGGTGAAACCAAGTTCTTAGTGAACCCTATGGAATAGTAGTTTAAAGTGATCACCTCAACCCATTTGGTTTTTATGAGAGACTAAACTTCCTTTCGAACCTTAAAAGGCTTTTTTGACCATGAATTTGAATGTTAAACAATGAACACCCCAGAACAACGCTAATTTGACCTAGTCATTATTAATTAGTTTAAGGACCATGGTAACTCATGCTAAATTATCCTAAACCATGGACATCGTTAGTTTCCATAAGATACATTGCAACTCTAAACCATGATGCTGTAATCATGAAACCTGAGTCTTGAAAGCAATGATAGATTTTATGAGCCCTAAGAACTAAACCGTGAGGAGGATGAAGCCCTACAACTTAAATTGATACACCTAGACTTTCCTAAGAATTGAGCTATCTGATGAGTGGAAAAGGATAGAAACTTGATCTAATTCAGCTTGGTACAATTCTAACTGTGTCTTGATTCAACACCTAGTATGGACTAAAGCATACACCTGAAACTATGAAACCTTAACACTGTAACCCTTGTGAGCCTCTAGGATAGGAAACCCATTCATGTAACCCTAAATCATTAATCTGCTAACCTTGATTGCTTCTTCTTTAGTAAGATCATAAACTATAAATCCTGGACCATAATTGTATGATGCTCACTAAACCAACTGATGCCCCAAATTCAAAACCCTAAAACTTCAAGCAGTGAGGGCCTACAAAACAAATGATAGAAGGGTTAACCCTTATAAATTGGACTATATGTTGTCACATAAACAAAATCGACTAGCATTATATAGTGCCTTGTTTTCTAATCTAACATTTGATATTGAAATGTATGAACTAATTGAGTAAGTACATGATCTTGCAAATTAATTGATTGAAAAACCTAGGTGCTCTCTAGATTGACTTGTTAGAGCTACGAACCACTTCCATAAGGTGCAGATCGTGACCCTAATTTCTTATATTTACTAAAATAAATTAAAGCATAAGCTCAAAGTCTTTATGTAGAAATATTATATTAAGCATCATGTTTTTTGGAGATATTTAATAGTCAAATAAATGAAAAACATTTAATTAGAGAAAATTTACTTTTATAAATGTTTCAGATTCTTGAAAGACTTAATGGCAGCTCCGACTATGCAGGATGAATACCCAGTTACATCAAACGTTATCAATTAGAATTTTCTGTTAAATTACCTTTACTCGAATTCCATGGCTCTAGGCTTGCTCCATAGCATAATGGATTTGTGGCCCCAACTCCTAGGCACTGAGCTATATGCTAAAGATACATGACGATCTGAGAGATAGACGTTTTAAAATCTGTAAAAATAGGTATAATTATGCTATTCTTAGATAAATAAAAATATGTAAACGATTGACTATTTCAAAAAAATCCTGAATAAGTTATATACTATTCGGAAGTAAATAAACTTGTATCTACGATCATGGTATAAAGTTTTAAAAATGATTCGATTAATCTTAAGTTGACCATTGTAGGACATGGATCCTAACTATGCATGAGTTTTAGGCATTTTCTTACCCTTAAACACTTATAGTTGATCATTCCTGTAGGTCCATCCTTCATGTTTGAGCTTGAAATTGGCCTTATTTTGTTTAGGCCCATCTTTAGATTCTTTGACAAGTGAAAATCAAAACACTTAGATATATTTTGATGCTAGTTAGATGATGAGGCCATAAATTGACCATAAATTACCATTATTTTGTCCTTCCAAGTTACCTTTGAAAGTGGATATAAATGTAATCTAGGAACTTATAATTTTCTTAAGATAGAATATACGATATATATCTTGTTCATTCTTTAGAAATATTTTTGTTATCTATTTTGTTGACTAATCCTATTGATTATTTGGCAAAAGATGCAAAGTCTTATGTATGTAGGCCATAAAGGAAAGACAATGCTAGTATTGGGAAAAGTAGAATTGATCATTAATGGTAACCATTTAAAATCAAATATGATTTCATATTCAGAAATTCATCTCAAAAATTATGCATGTTCAAAACAAGAATCATCTCAATCTGAGATCGTATGCAAAATTTATAGTTTTTTTAAGTTAGCTCCAGAACTCGCAGAGTTAGTTCCGAAACTCGCAGACCCCCTTTAGTTCCGGAACTTGATGTCACAATTTAGTTTCAGGAACTAATATCAGATTCCAAATAGAAATTAATGAGGAGGTTAATTATGTTCATAGACAAATCAGATTTAGTTCTGTCACACATTCATATTTAGTTCCAGGTTTTGCATAATGAAGGAAATTAGCTTTAGTTCCAGCTATGCATATCAACAGAATCCATAAAGTGTTTGAGAGTGCTAAAAGTTGTAGACAGAAATAGAAAATTCCAATGGAAAATATGACAGAGGGTTTTTGTTCATAATAATGTCATTTAACAAAAACCTTGCATTCATATTTTTATAGGTTTCTACCAATGAAGAACATCTAACTTTTACAAGAGCTGCAATCCGAGGAAAATTGTATCAGACGAGTGCTAAAAGTTCCAATAAACAGAAACAAAAAAGTTCAAACTTGAAAATATGAAAGAGGTTTTTGTTCATAGAATTTTAGATTTATTGACTAAAACCTGCATTCATATTGACAACATGGATTCCGTTACTTGCATGAAGAATGTTCTAACTTTTAGTGAGCTACAGTCTGAGGAAACGTGTATCAGATTGAGTGACTGAAAGTTCCATAAACAAAAACAGAAAAGTCAAATGGAAAATATGAGAGAGGTTTTTGTTTATAGACAAGGTGTTTAATAATAAAACTCATTCAGATTTGCTACAAGGTTTTACTCTATGAAGAGAGATCTAAATTTTAGTGAGCTGCAGTCCGACAAAAAGTATATCAGACGAGCACTAAAAGTTCCATAAACAGAAACATAAAAAGTCAAATGGAAAATCTGAGAGAGGTGTTTATTCATAGACATGTGTTTAACAAAAACCCTCATTCCGATTTTCAACAGGCTTTATACAATGAAGATAGATCTAACTTTTAGTGAACTGCATAGTCTTGAGGAAAAAGCATATTAGACAAGTGTCAAAAGTTCCACAATAAAAAACAACAAAGTCAAATGGAAAATCTGAGAAAGGTATTTGGTCAAAATCATATTTTGAGGAAAAACCTCCTTCTAATAATGTAGGAGAATAAAATCATTGCTGATTCTTGTTACCAAAAAGCAAGGAGAAGATTTGGGAGCAAATCTTCCTAAAATAAGTGAGATAATACTTTGACTCTAATAATATATCTTGTCTCCATATTTTGTGGAGATGGAGATCTTAGTTGTTAGTTATTAGAATAAAGATAAGATCAGATTGTATCTCCCAAAATAAGGAGTTGGTTGACATGCATAAATTATAAATGCAACCTTCCACACTCAGATATGTAATGTTTTACCACCAAGTAATGAATATGTTCTTTTTAATATTCTCTTCCAATCATTCTAAGGAAGATGGATCTGTAGACGATTTTATTTTGTAGTGTAAGTTGATTAAAATCTGAATGCGAAAAACAAGGAGAAGATGGAAGCAAATTTCCTAAATCTTTTTTGACTCCAATTATATCTCTCTCCATATTTTGTGGAAATAGGATTAGAATAAAGATAAGATCAGATTGTATCTCCCAAAATAAGGAGTTGGTTGGACCACTCAACCTTCTAAATATGTAAAGATGGATCTCGAAGCATGGTTTAGATCCTCTTCCATTTCATTCTAAAGACACATGTACATGTATTATTTGTGATAATATAATTTGTGTTTATTTATTTTTTCTATAATTATTATCTTGTTGTGTTGTTCTTATCTTTATATTGTAACATTCAGTATGTTGTAAATCTGCAGGTGTTTCATTTAATCTTTCTTATTTCCAATTCAGCAATTTCAATTTATGCATGTGTGTTTTATTCTTGAAATTATGATTTCATTTATGCAAGTGTGTTTACATTTCTACAAGTGTGGATTTAAATTTATACATGTGTGTTTTCAATTTATGCAAGTTTGGATTGTGTTTAAGGGAGCTGCTTTCCAAGATCTTCTTCTCTTAATGCATACAACCTTCAGACACCAACCCGGATTGACATTATTAATGGCAAGGATTTACGACTCCTCATCATTTTGGCGCCGTTTCCGGGTGAATAACACGTATTACTCAGGAGATACAAAATTATTATAACAATATTATGCCAAACTCCCAATATATATTACCTTTCTACAACAATAATATTTGACAGGAAGTATTTGGTAAGTAATTTTGGAAGACTTACCATCTATTTCTTACAAGTATAGGAAAATTCCTCCCATTTAGTGTTAACATGGTAGAAAAACTTTCACACTTGTCAATATGTAATCTGCCCACAAACTAAATCTGTGTAGCATAAAATGACTTCTGATGTTTGATCAAGAAGGTCTAATGATCCAGAACGAAAGAAATCAGATCTTCCAATGGTAGAATCTGCAGGTCTTCCACAAACCTAAATATGAAGTAGGAATCCAGTTAATGAAATATTCACTCATGTGGTTTTCTAGATCACCACAAACCTTTTTAAGACCCACTATGTTTTTCCAGTAGTAGTTTACAACTGAAGCTCATATTATTGTACAAATATGACCACAAACAAAAATTAGGTTACTCTGAACATATGTAACACAATGATAGTGGAAGCATTTCTAATTAACTTCATCCATATTTAGAAAATATGCAACTAAAGCCTAAATACATGGCCACTCATTGCTAAATGGACCCATGAGAGGATATTGACTATCCTCTTTCCTCGCATAATAAAATTCAATCCTCTGATATCATGTTGCTTACTTAGAAAAATGTGAACATTCAGGCTCAGTCTGAAATTCCCCCCTTAATTTTGAATCATGACATCAGTATTCCATTGATAAGCAATGCCTGTGAATATCAAGTGCAGGAAATTTTTTGACGATTTTAACATGCCACTTTGATGAATTTTCAAAGTTGTTCTTGGTACCAGTGATGAAAATAAACTTGAGTAATAACACTATAAATCAATGAGCACTATGTGAGGAATGTCACTTATAAATAACTCAACTCTTTATTTCCTGACAACACTACATGGGGCTTTGAAGATTACTATGGTGATTCTAAACCAAGTTAAGCTAAATAAAGACCATAGAAATTGTCATACACATTTTTTGGAATATCTTCTTAGAGTTACTGTTAGTGCGAAATCGCAACACCCCTAGATGATTTCTAAAGATCTGATTTTTTAAGGTAAAATCATATGGTGTGATTGCATAACATGGAGCTTTTCCTAACGTGTGGGACTTTTGGAATTGGAAAAGCTCTCCAGAATAAAGGCTAGTTCCTTATTCCTCTGTTTAGGTGCATACGTGAGGATTTACAGAGGATTTATAAAAATACCTAGTTCTAAGACTTACCAAGGAGACATGGATAAAAGAGTAAAAAAATGAGAAATAACTAAACTACTCAGGTGATGCACCAAAGGGATGATGAATACTTAGTTTTCCTTCGATACAAACCAATAAAATGCATACAATAAACAAACATACACAACCATATATCTAATGATAGACCAAATAGAAGTAAAAGGAACAACAAGGATCTAAGATCAATCACAAATGTATCTTATTGCTCTAATAGATTGATACATTTCATTATAGAATAGTCGAAAGGTAGAAACACATTACAATTTTAAAAGAAGGCATGAACCCCACAAATCCTTTGCTAGAAGGAGAAGAAATCCTACTAAACTAAGAATATCCAGCCCTTTACAATGAATCATGTCCCCGTATTTATAGAAATCGATCTGAAGAGAAGAAAAATGGAGAGAGAACAAGAAAACACGAGTCAAAGCTCAACCACCGCTGTTAATGTTTTTTGCTGAAATTTGCCTCTTGAATCCATCTTTACTGCATCGATCCTTGATTTGGTGCCTTGAAGGAAGAGGCAACGACGAAAATAGATCGAATTCGACCTAGTTGTTGAGATTGATGATCCTGTATTGAAAGCTCGAAGACATTTTTCCATTTTTCTTCCACCTACCCTCTTAACAATTAAAGTTTTAGACTCCCATGGTGTAAATGAGGTTGAGATATTTCCAGCGATATCAGATTCACAATCTCTTGAGCCCTGAGTCAAAATATATGCCCTTTTGAAGTTTTGCATCGATTTTGTTCAAATAGGTGGGAAAATGACTTGAAAATGGGTCCCTCTTTTGATTGGGACACATGGCAGCCATATTGGACCAAAAATTTGGGTCCACAGCCCGTGGAATTTACCTTTTAGTCCTTTGCGCAAAAAACACAAAAACTCAAAAACCTCCGCTGCCCTGAAACTCCGTTTGGACACGTGGCTCCTTTTGGTTGGCTACAAAACGCGTTTCTATTTTTACCTTTATGAATTTTGGAAAAAAGGAAAATTTTTCACTTTTCTCCCTGATGCCCCGCCTTGGCTTTGACTCAGGTTTGTATGTTGACTTTTTCCCTCTTGGGTGGAGTCGCGGGTCTTTTTATAACTTTTACCCCTTTTGAGGCAAATGGCGAAAATCTAACCTTTTCCGTGACTCCCCGCTTTCCCTTAGGAAACGTGTCACTCTGGTGCTTTCTCATGGAATCTCTTTTCCATTTTCTCCTTGAAATAGTGTACTTGAGATAGCTGGAAGCCTCCGCTGGCCTGTTAATTCTTTGACAATTCAACTAACTCTGACCCCTTTGAGGACTATGTGGAGGCACCACGCATGATTGTAAATCCAACCCAAAGTTTTCCTTTGGAGGAGCGTTAGGTTGACACTTTTCTACCTCCGCTACTTTATGGACTGTTCAACGGTCCTTATTACTTTTTAGATTTTGAGCTACGTGGCGGCCTCACGCTCATTTGGGGTTCCGGCCGGGGATTGACTCTTGGAAATGCACTAGGCTGACACACAACACTCTTCGCTTGCACTTATATACTTAACCAATTTCGAAGCTTTCATTTTGACCATGTTTGACCCTTGACTATGTGGAGGGCTGGCGCAAGTTTGGTCTTCTCCTTTTGGATTCACCCTTGAATCAGCGTCGTTAAGGCTCGAGGACCTTTCTGCTTCTTCCTCCATACTTAGTCATTTTTTTCCCTTTTCCTGAACCAATTCAAGCCCAAGGAATTCGAATATTTGCCGTTCATCCTTCTTCTGGCTTCTTTGTAGCATTGATCCTTATTGTCTAACCCTATTATTTTATAGTTCTGCTTACCTATAACTTGGAGGATGGATTTAAGATGTAGAAATGACCTGATATAGTCATTTTCTTTCTGTACATGGTCCTTTGATCTTTCTTAGCCTCTGCCACTCCATTGTTGAATCTTCTTGCAACCAATTTATAGGATCTGGATGAGTTTTCTTGGGTTCCTTCAAGTGGAGTCGTGATTCGATCCAATATTTCACCCGAGGGCAAAATATGGATAATAATTTGGCGACTCATGGGGACATCTGCCTGCTAGATGAAGAGATCAGTTACCTTGTCATATATGTTGGGCATGGAGTCAAGAATAACATTTCAATACTAGTTCTACCTCTGGTTCACAAGCCCGGCCGCTTGCATCCTCAAATTTTATAAGAAAATCCTGAAATGAAGATTTTTGAGAGTAGAAAATTGTTTCAACTCTAGGGCTTCGTCTATTTTTCTGAATGAATTGCATAAGAGCAACAAAACTGTAGATCAAGAATTTAGCGCTTGTTACCTGTCCAAGTTAATGTACCAAACTAAACACAAAAACCTTGAAAAACTCAAATGAAATTGATACCCGATGGACAAGATCCGAAGATGTAGACTGATAAGGAAGCCGATGTAGATAAGACGGGCGCACACGAGCAATTCTGCACAGTAGATCCAAGAAACCTGCAAGACACCAGTACTTTACAGAAAAAGACCACGTTAAAAGGTATTTAGGTGGGCTGCCCGAGAAGCGGGTCTGGGAAGCGATAAGCTCCCTCGGCAGATGTCAGTCCATGTTTTCAGTTAAGAAAAGAAGCATACATGATAAAAGATGTACATACAGGACTAGATTTTCTGATCAAAGTAATAAATAGAGTCAAAACAGCAGACAGAAAGTGACAGAAAACAAGAAAATGTGAAAACAAAGCTGGATTTGTGTTACCTGTGTCTTTTTACCTACCTGTGGAAACTGTGATCAGCGTCGACTGGTAGAATCGGCGTCGACTGGTTCGAATCGGCGTCGACTGGTTCAGATCATCGGCAATCGACTGGTAGAATCGGCGTCGACTGATGTAGAATCGGCGTCGACTGGTGTCAGATCGGCGTCGATCCGATGCAGACGTGCAAGAAGGTTTGGGAAACGGAAAACAAAGGCAAGATTGCCAACATCCGTTGGATCTACAGAAGCCAGAGAGATACTAGCCAGGGCTCCACCTGTGCTGGATGTAGGAACAGAGTCACCAGAAAATCAATGGAGACGTACGATGTCGATGTGATAAGAACAGAGTAACGGTGCTCCTCTCAGGGATTGATATGGACAAGATTCGCTCTCACTCGATAGATAATGCTCAAACTTGATGTTCGGAACTCTCTCGTTCTCTCTCTTACAATCTGTGTCTCTTTCAATCTGTGTCTAACCAGAACTGAGTTCTGGGCTTCTATTTGTAATCGGCGCCGACCGAGATTAAATCGGTGCCGTTCCGAAAAATCGGCGTCGACCGAGTACCGGTCGGCGCCGATCGGGGAACAGACTCCCGAAATGGCCAAATGGAGCGATTTCTGGGAAGATGAGAATGACCCTATCATCTCAAGTACGGGAGATATCCCGCGACTCGGTTTGGGAGGAGGAGAAATAGGGGGGATATATGGATAAAATAGATATGGGGTAGATAAGTGGTTAGGATATATGTAAAAAGGTGTAATTAAATAGTTAATATTTAATTACTTATGGGTGAAACAAAATGGGGTGAATTAAACTTAGGATAGGTGTTTAAATCACAAATTGATTAATACTCCAAGGGGGTAGTGGTGATATAAACGTGCCCCAGGTTACCTGAGAAGGTAAACGAATGTGAGGGACACTAAATTGAGTAACCAATTTTAAGTGTCTACATTTTGCCCCTTTTTGTCAAGTAACTTGCGATAAGCAAGGTTGTGAGACAAAAACAAGGAGGTGGAAGAAAAGAAGAAAAAGTGATGATGTGATCCCCCTCAAACTAGGGATGGGATGGGTGATAGAACAGACGATCCCAAGTTTGAAAGAGGTAGATGAAAACGCAGGATGCCCTAGCCGGATGTCTGGAGTAGATCTGATCATTAATGATGCACAAAAATAAATAAAGAGGCAGCAACCTAAAGAACTCACATTGGTAGGGAAGTCTAGACGGTCTCCTCATGAGACGACGTTAGTACCTACAGACCCATGAGTGTAAGGAGGGCTGCAAAATAGTCAGCCTCTAAAGAGAGACACATTGGTAGGGACAACTAGACGGTCTGCAAAGCAGATGACGTTAGTGCCTACAGACCCGTGAACCCTAAGCGGCCAAAAAAATCGAGTGTTCCACGCAAAGGGAACAAACTCGAAATGGACGGTAATATCGAAAATATGTGCCAAAAGGCAAACATTCAGCGCACAATAATGATCAGATAAATAAGGCCAAGCATCAACACTATGGCAAGCAAGATATGGAAAATCGGCGGTGATCACACTAATCGGATGTGCCTCGACCCAAGTAAAGATCAGCGCCTGACCCGAAAAATCGGCGCCGACCGTTTATAGCACAGTATAAATATGCGGCGGCCAACGGAAACGCATCAGATTTCACGTATAGACGATTGATGTATTTTGTATCAGTGTAGTGATGTAGCCTTTGGAAGGCATTTTTTTATAGATGGCTTGATTGATTTTTTGTTGTATAGACACACATGTATATATATAGATTCATCATTTCCTTTGTCATATAGACGTATTGATTCAGATTTATCAATATACATTAGATGTGGCGTGATTGTGATCTTGATATAGACATGACTGATAGATGATAGAATAAATTGTGATTGGATATATAGACTGATAGAGGACTGAAATAGATGATGATTTGATGTGATTGGATAGATATAGACTGATAGAGGATATAAATAGATGTGATTTGATGTGATTGATATGTGGATTTAATTTGGATGAGAAAATAGGTATAGATAGATGTAATGTGACATGGATAGACAAATGATTAGACGATGTGATAGATAGATAGGAGGTAATAGCTGGAATGGATTTGATATTTTTGAGATTTTAATTATATTTTGATGAAAATAGATAGAGGCGATGAGATATGTATTGGACAAAGTAGATCAGATGAATTTTAGATAAATGATAGAGTTTGATTAACATGTTAAATGTTAAGTTAACTGGATGAAATAATTGGAAAGACTCTTGGTGAGAGTCAAGGATGTAGTGAGAACGACCTTGATTAGAAATAAAGGGAATACACCCAAATATGAAGAAAAATGATAAATCAGACTCCCAACCGACCATAAATAGAATCTGGATAGGAAACCAAAAGACCATGCATACAAGGCCCTATATGAGGTTAAAATAAACCTGACACTAACTAGCCGCAAACCAGATTTAGGATGGAAACGGAAAGAGCAGTAAGTAAGTATCTTGTCGAAATTTACAAGGGACAGAATACATGTTCATACTGGGAAAATAGGATTCTCCATATGATCGACAAAAGGTCTTAAATCTCAGCTTCATGATTTTGGCAGAAAAGCAAACTGATCAATGCGGGAAGTTTGCTAGATATGGAAAGACTGATCAATACGGGAAGTCTTTCAGCGATGCTAAAAAGTGTACAAACTGACTGAAAGGCTGATCAATGCAAGAAGCCTTGAGTATTCCTTTGAGAAACAGCCGTCCTTCAAGGGAGCGGTCTGTATTTTGAATTTTAATGATAGCCATCCTTCGAGGGCATGGTCTATATATATATATATATATTTGATTCAGTTCATAATATATGGATAGCTGTCCTTCAAGGGATCAGTCTATCTTTTTTGGATAGCATCTTTTTTTAACATTTTTTTTTTTTTTTGAAAATCCTTTTGGAAGAAGCTGAGTTTAGACCTAGATAGATCAGATAGAGGGGAAGAAAACATAAAGAACATGCACTCATGCCCCGAGTAGATCCGATTAAGATAAGCACTTGGGATAGATGAAGCGGTGATTAAGGTATCCCTACCATGAGGAGGAACATATCCAAAAGAAAAATGCAATGAGTAGAGCCGCGATACTCATATTTAAGGTAAAAGAGGCAATAGGCAGAGAACCACATAGTTCCGAATCACCATGAAAGTATATGACTAGTTGTTAGATGGATGAAAGATCTGTCTTGCGACTAAATTTGTGTAAGATAGATTTTAACAGTAGAAGGGCCGTAGATGCAAAGCATTGAGAGGTTCCACTTCAGGTATACCATCCATGGAAGATAAACGATAAGCCCCAGACCCATATTTATGAGTGATAATGTACGGGCCCATCCAGTTGGGAGCAAACTTACCACGTTGACTCCTTTCGAGTGTAGTGACATTTTGGTTTTCTTTAAGAACAAGATCACCAATTTTGAAGTCACGGTGCTGCAAGTGCTTGTTATAAGCACGTTTGACATGCTCAAGATAGACTTGATGATGTTCAAGAGCGTTGAGACGCCGCTCATCTAATAATTCAAGTTGTGCTAGACGATTTTGACGATAGTCCTCATCAGAGACAAATTCTCTGAGAGAAACACAGAGAGATGGGATTTGGACTTCCAAAGGAAGAACAGCCTCAGACCCATAGACGAGAGAGAAGGGAGTAGCACCCGTAGGAGTACGAATACTAGTCCGATAAGCCCAGAGAGCAAAAGGGATATGTAAATGCCAATCCCTACCAGCTCGACTAGTTACCTTTGCGAGGATATTACGCAAAGTTTTATTGGAAGCTTCGGCCTGGCCATTAGCTTGCAGATAGTATGGAGAAGAAAAACTGAGTTTGATATTGAAAGCATCGCAGAGATTCTGCAAATCAACGTTCTTGAAAGATTTACCGTTATCTGTGATGAGTTTGTGTGGAACACCAAAGCGACAAATGATGTGTTGATAGACAAAATCAACTATGGGTTTAGCCTTTGTTGAAGAAAGAGGGATAGCCTCCACCCACTTAGTAAAGTATTCCGTGGCAGTAATGATAGAATGATGACACTGTGAAGAACGGGGATTGATGAGACCAATGAGATCAAGACCCCATTGCGAAAAAGGCCACAAATCCGCTGCAGGTTGTAAAGCTTGACTAGGGATATGTGTGAGATTAGAATGTTGTTGACACTTGACACATTTCTTAGTGTATTCACAACAATCTCGATTAAGAGAAGGCCAATAATATCCCAAACGCAAGATGCGTTTAGCCACAGCCAAGCCACTAAAATGTCCACCACAGATACCGTCATGGACCTCCTGGATAGCTTTAGATGATTCACGGGTTTTGAGGCATCGAAGCAAAATACCATCAAAGCCGTGTTTGTAGAGGATCCCGCCTAGAATAGTATAGCGATTAGCGCGTTGGATAAAAGATCTTCTACCATTGGTAGTCAGATCTGGAGGCAGGACCGAATGAGACAGATAATCAACGATCTGTTGATACCACTCATCCTGAGTATCGGTTGTGACAGCATGGATTAAAGTTAGTTGCCGGAGATGAGATGGTTGATCTAATCGTTGCACAGCCACATAAAGTCGCAAGTCTTTGGTAAAAGGTGGGATAAGTGAAGCTAACGAAGCCATTGTATCCGCGAATCGATTCGCAGTGCGAGGAATGGCTTGGATAGTGAATTTATCGAAAGATTGGAGTTGAGCAAGAACGATATCACGATATTTTTGAAGGATATCATTCTTGCATTGATAGACGCCTGTGACTTGATTAACGATGAGTTCAGAATCACCAAAGATGTCAATATGACGAGCACCGAGATTAATGGCATTTTGAAGACCCAAGACTAGAGCTTCATATTCAGCCATATTATTGGTGCACTCAAAATTTAATTTGTGTGCGACAGGGATAGGCGTACCCCAAGGAGGAATCATCACAAAACCTGCACCTCCCCCTTGCTGACATTTGGATCCATCAAAGAAGAGCTTTACTTTAAATGGAGATAGACCAAAATCAATTTGTTGGATATATTCATCGGGGAATTGAGCAAGGGGGTTTTGAGTATCCGGAAGAGGAGCATCAGCTAATTGATCTGCAATAACCTGACCCTTGATAGACTTTTGCGGGATAAACTCGAGGTCAAATTCTGTCATAAGCATGAGCCAACGAGTGATACGATCATTGTGATAAGGCTTCGCATGAATTGTCTTGAGTGGATTGACACTTGTGACAATGTAAGTTTTGTGATTAAGGAGGTAATGACGAAGCTTAGAAGTTGCGAAGAAGAGAGCACAACACAACTTTTCAGCTTCGAAATAACGTGTTTCATACTCATGGAGGGTGCGATTGATGTAATAGACAGCTTGTTCTTTACCACAAGTGTCCCGATGCGAGATCATGGCTCCCAGAGCATGGTCAGTCACAGAGATATAAAGATAGAAAGGCTCCCCCTCGCGTGGAGGTGTAAGCACAGGTGGAGAAAGAAGATAAGCTTTGAGATCATCAAAGGCCTTTTGGCAATGCTCATCCCATTCAAAATGAACATTCTTACGGAGGAGATGATGAAAAGGTTGACAACGGTCCAACAATTGTAAAATAAAACGACACACTAATTGAAGACGTCCTTGGAGACTGCGGAGTTGCTTTAAGTTAGAGGGGGAGGCATCTCAAGGATAGCTTTTATTTTTGCGGGGTCTACTTCAATACCCCTAATGGAAATGATAAAGCCTAAAAGTTTACCAGTGAGAACGCCAAACACGCACTTAGATGGATTTAGACGAAGACAAAAGTGAATAAGCCTCTCAAAGAGAGGTGCAAGAATGAAAAGATGATCCTGACGACGTTTTGATTTACCGAGGAGATCGTCGACGTAATCTTCCACAGTTTTGTGTAAGAGATCATGGAAGATGTAGGTCATTGCTCACTGATAGGTTGCTCCTGCGTTCTTAAGACCGAAGGGCATGACACGATAACAAAAGGTCCCCCAAGGAGTTATGAAAGAAGTCTTATGTTGGTCTTCTGGTGCGATGAGAATTTGATTATACCCAGAGAAACCATCCATAAGAGAAAGCATCTCATGACCCGTAGTTAAATCCACGAGTTGGTCGATATTAGGTAGAGGAAAATCATCTTTTGGACAAGCAAGATTAAGATCCCGGAAGTCGGTACAAATTCAAATTTTCCCAGTGGCTTTAGTTACTGGTACTACATTGGAAACCCATTGTGGATAATCGATGGGTTGGATGAAATTAGCCGAGAGCAAGCGCTGCAATTCTTCTTTAACAAGAAGGGCTACTCTAGGGTGCATTTTACGCAATTTTTGTTTAACCGGTTTGATGTCGGGAAGAGTAATGATATTGTGGACCACAATATCGGGATCGAGTCCTGGCATATCCTCATATGACCAAGCAAAGGCTTGACGATGGTTGGAAAGAAAAGTGGTAAAGTCTCCTAACTCCTGTGGATTAAGGGATTGGCCGACCTTAATGATGCGAGGGTCTTTAGAAGTCCCTATATTAAGGTCGATAGTGGCTTCGTTGAGAAGCGTAGACGTGTCAGAAGGAATGGTTTTAGGAAGATAGGAATCCTCTGCCCCCAGATAGGTGAGAACAGAATCATCATCCGCACAGTGGATAGTGTTGATAGTAGGAGAGTCGTCTCCAACTATTTCAGGGAAAACTAACGGTATGGAAGTGGACCTGTCATTAGTCTTATAGGCTAGTGGCCCTAAGGAAATGGTATTGACTAAAAAAAAAAGTTAGACGGGATGGAAATGGCGTCGTCCACATCGAGTGATGCTTCTGACCTAGCGGGAGAAGATGGTTCGTCAATAGGAAGAGGCTCATTGAGAACAGTGACGGTGGCTTTTGAAAGAGGTTTAAATCCTAAACCAAATTTTTGATGTGGCATGAGAGTTGGAATGGATGCGAGGTCATGCACACCTTGTTCATATTTTCCCAGGCCAAAGCCCTTCCACGCGCATCGATATAAATAAGTTTTTGCAAACGTGGGATTCTGTAGACAATCGAACCCTGTTAAATAAGGTTTGGTCCTAGGAGGAGAATCCGGGCGATAGTGAGGCGTATCAAGACCACCGTAAATGAAATTAGTCTGTTGATTGGGCAGACCAATGGTGACGATGCGACCAAGACCAGGCTGATATTCAGGTTGTTTGTCTGGTCTACCATACTCATTAGGTTTGAGATGGGCGTCAAAAGAAAGGAGAGGAAGCTCTCCCAGTGAGAAACGCTGCAATGTCTCTTCTAGATTTTGTAAATCAGGTAGTTTGGTTGCAGGTATGGAAGAAGATGAGGCCCCGTCAGGAGAACAAGCATTTTCCTTTAGAGGGGCAGACCCTGTGGTCATGTCGCATTGTGCGGAAGGAAAAGGATCTCCTGGATGAGTATAGATTTTGCCCTCATATTGATATTTTAAGCATCGATGGAGGGTGGACGGGACACAATGCATTGCACGAATCCAGGAGCGTCCGAGGAGTCATATTATAGTGGAATTTCCCTTCAACAATGTAAAAAAGTTCGTGAAGCAGCTTCTTTCCTAGTTGAATAGGTAGGACCACAGTTCCTGAAGTAACTGCTAGTTGATCATTAAATGATCGAAGAGCAAAAGGTGGGGGTGACACTACGTTCTTTGGTAACTTAAGCTGTTCGAATGTGTGCGAGGAGATGACGTTAAGTGCAGCACCACTGTCGATCATAATGCGTTTTAATGTAGTGTTGTCGATCTGGACTGTGATAAAGAGGGGAGCCTCTAAATCCTCGGATGAAAGGGAAGGAATTTCTAAGTCTTCAAAAGAAATGGTGGTTGATGGTCTATTCAATCCAACAACCATCTCGAAAGGCTGGGGCTCATCTGAATTCACTGCGATGCGACGTAGATTATCAATCAGAGCCTGGCGATGTTGCAGAGAGGATTGAATGAGGTCAAAAAGAGACATTTTGACCGAAGCCTGGGTGAGTTGTTTCATAACACTCTCCTCAACTGATACGGGGACTTGAGCCCGAGGTGCAACACGAATAGAGACTTGGGGTCTCGAGGCTAATGAGGAAGGATAAATTCCTTCGGGGGCTGCAGAAATGACAACCCCGTGGTCGAGATGCTGAAGATGAGGATGGATTATCATACTGTTGGGTTCTAGTGGCGATATGAATTGTGTCGATTTGAGAAGGTGGAAGATTGTTTAGAGTGGAATCACTAGAAGTATAGGTTTGAGTAGATCATTGGGGCTTAGATGGAGCTATGATGATAGGAGATACTTGTTCCTCATCCTCCAGCAAAAGGTCACTTTCTTCCAAAAGGCTGTTGACAACAGATTGAAGGGCTTTACACCTCTCAGTATCATGACCCGGGGTACGGTGGTAGGCGCAAATCAAATCAGAGTTAAACCAGGAAGGTTTAACTCCTTTAGGGTTATAGGGTTTAATCGGAGGAAGAGATATGGATGAAGATTGGATAAGTTGGCGAAGGATTTCAGTATAGAATCCGTTAGACAAAGATGAGGACAGGGATGATGAAGGCACCTCTTCTACTTTAACAGACTGCCGAGGTAAAAGGACTTGCATGTTAGGTTTGACAGTCTTTTTAGGGATCATCTTATTTTTTTGGACATCTGGAGGAGCAGCCTTGGGCACTTGAGATGGAAGTAAGTGAGACATGATTGATTTCGATGGAGGAGGAGCCCCTAAAATAGATTTTGAAGATGATGGAGATGTGACAAGTGTTGTGGTCTTCAGAGATAAGGGAGGCTGTTTGGTCGCAACTAATGATTTAGATTGTATTTAGATGAGGAAGAAGCTCCCAAAGTAGGTCTAATCAGAGGAACAAAGGGTGCCCTGGTTTTTGGTAATGAAGATGACGATTTTGATAAAGGAGGTGACGTCTTTTTAATAGGTAAGTCCACTTTTCGAGGTGCTGGTGAAGAATGTGTTGTAGAAGAAGATGATGGTTCTGATAAGTTTGCAGGAGAAGACGCCTTTGTAGTGGATAAATCCAATCTTTTATGAGGCGTAGATAGAGATTTTTGCGGAAAAGCACCCAGAGTCTTGAATACGTGAACTATAGGCTTTCCCTTTTCGGGGATGGTGACAATTTCAACCGCATAAGGTGATTGTAACCTATCCGGAGAAAACAAAGGGAGAGATGCTGATGATGCAACGTTAGATTTTGGTTGTCTCGATCTAAGCTCGGGAACCGAGTGTATAGGTGTCGGTGCTACTTCTTTATATTTTCCTTTAATGGGCGAAGCAGCATTGGTGATGGAAGAAGTGAGTGATGAAGAAGTAGCTCCTTGCAAAGGAAATACTTCTGGTACAATAATTGTGGGTGAAAATACTGTAGGAAAGGAGATAGGAAGAGTCAAAATCGAAGACGCTTCCGTTGAAGTTGGTACAACTATAGGTACGTTCACCAATGGCATAGTTGCAGCAAAAATGGGAGAAAAAGAAGTAGATGTATCCGTGGTGGAAACTCGAAGGGATGTAATTGCCTCGAGCACTGAAAGAATGTCCGACGATGAGACAGATGAGGATGACACTGTCTCGGGTATGGATGGAAGGTCAGACAAAGAAGCGGAGAGAGATGAATCTGTATCTAGCAATGTAGGAATATTTGAAGATGAGCTATTTAAAGATGGTGGAATCCTAGCGATTAGCGAAGTAGAAGGAGGTTCTGATTCGGTCGATGTGTTCGCAGATGGCTTAGTTTCAGAAGAAGATTCTTCAGTAGAGATGAAGTTGATAGTATGAGTGTTTGGTTTTTGAGACTCTGAAGCATTATGGTTCGGGGAATGATTAGGAAAAGGTTGTTTAAAAACATCCAGCGCCTGATTTGGGGGAGCATTTGGGTTATCCAGAATGAGCTCACCTCTATCAATGAATTTCTGGACAAGATTTTTGAAGGTCTGACATCGTTCAATGTCATGACCTTTAGTTCTATGATAATGAAGAAGTCATTTTCCCTATACCAGAATGGACGTTCTTGGCTTTCATCAATATTTCGAATGGGGGGAAGTTCAATCATGTGAACTTCCAACATTTTCTCTAAGATAGAAGCATATGATTCTCCCAACGAAGTGAAAGATCGAGATGACGAGGACCCTTTTCGAGAAGATGAGGAGTCTCTCCGTGGTGTTTGGGTTAGAAGTATTATCGGCTCGTGATGTTTTTAATACGATAGCGTTGGTGGATCCCTGGTTCTTATCTTTAGAAGTGGAAGGATTTGATTTGGTAAACCGAGAAAAATCTGGTTTAGACTTAGAGCGAAGTTTTAACTTCCCTTGTTCAATGGCGCGAGACTCAAGTTTGCGTGCCATCGTAAAGGCTTCTTCAAATGTATGAAAGGTCTGGATCCTTAAAGTGGAAGAAATATGATTAACACAAGATCGAGTAAACAACTCGATCTGTTGGGGTTGAGGAAGGGAGAAAGACAATTGATTTACTATCCCTCTCCAACGAGCGACAAAGTCTGCAATAGACTCATCATCGAATTGAAAAATGTTATAAATATCTGTGATCGAGATCTTATGGGCGATATTTATTGAAAAGTTTTCAACAAACATCTGAACCAATTGAGAGAAAGAAAACAAGGAATGTTGAGGAATGTTATTGTACCAGTCTAAAGTAGGGCCTGCTAGAGACATGGGAAAAGTACGGAGCATAAGCTCCTGATCTTGGACTATGAGATAGCAAGCATGTTTGAATGCTCGCAAATTCTGTTGAGGGTCCTCCTGACTATGGAATTTTGAGAATTTAGGAAGTTCCCATTGGGGAGGATAAGGCTTAAAAGCCACTGAGGGGTGAATGGGTTCATTACACACTTCTTCAAAAGAGTATGAAGGACGAGCCCCTTTGGTGGAGGCTTCCAAGTCTGCGATTTTCTTGAAAATAATTTGAACCACGTCAGATTGAGGAGGAGGCACAGTGGCATGTCCTACATAGGAAGCAGATGGTGGATGCTGTTGAGGTGTCAACGGGGGATTCATCTGTTGATTGATAGGATGATACGAGGAATAACCAGGCGTTCTGGGTGACACCTGGTGAGGTATTTGCTGTGAAGGAGCCTGTGTATAGGCAGGCTGTGAGACAATAAGTGGTTGAGAAAATGGAGGTTGGATGACGGACGGAGCATGTGATTGGTGGACTCCTATGTTTGTTGACTGAATCGGAATAGATTGAGGAACATGGGTGTCGATTTGATTGGACATGGTGGGGAACAAGACTTGAAAGAGGCTTTTTACTGCCAGATTAGTTATTAAGGGTGCCGAAGCTAGAGGATGGGCGAAGGTCACTGTTGCCGGAACATTGGAAGAAAAACCCACTGGAGGGACGAGAAGCAGGAATCAACTGACTAGTCGAAGGGGGTTGACTCATGAAGAGGTACTGACCCCTGGGATACAATGGACGGACATAGATGAATTAACAACAATATGTGGGTGCGCAGACGTACCCATGATAGCCAGAGAAGAGGACTTATCAGAAGTAGGTTGTGGAATAGTCGAGGTAACTGCGGCGTTGGGAATAGGTAAGACTATTTGAGAACCAGTCGATACAGTCAGTGGAAGAGAAAAAGGAGGCACAGGTGTGCCACCCTCTTCCGTGGCTCGAGGCGAGAAAAATGATGCTAACTGTTCTACAAAATCCTGGGATGGTTCACGAGGATAATCGTACACTTGTTGGATTGGTGGTCCCTGATCAGATATTTGAATAGATTTGTGTACTAGGTAGTCCATGAGGGCTACCGGATTGCGATCAAGGAGCTGCCTGAAATTCAGGATCCTCACGAGGAACATACTCTAAGTCAGAAGCAGATGATATTTCTGAAGGACTAGGGGAAGCTGGACGTGATGGGGTTGCTTTGGCTTGATAGAAAGGATTGTATGACCAAGATGGGGAACCAACTAACAACGGTCCCGAGGAAGATCTGGGGGGTGCCGAAACATCCACACTAGTGGTGATCTCGGAAGAAGAAGGGGCCAGTTGAGCCATTCTTCTATATTTTAACCGAGTGATGATCGTCATAAACACGTAGAAAAGAAGATTGACCTAACTAATGCACAGAGAATTCAAGCAGCGTAAAGTGATTATCTCCTTTAAATTTTGATGCTTTTAAGAAAGAAAATATTAGGGAAGGATTTTTAGAACAGGAACTACTCAGATAGCCAAACTAAGGATGGTTTGGGGAAATGTTTGGTGAGGAGTCCCAAAGGCACTTCAGTAAAAGACCGGTACGTGGCTTGATATAGGGGCCTACCCCCGCACTTCACACACCGCTGCGATAAGGGAGTCAGGTGCTTTGCCAATATATACCAGAACTTCCGTGAATTTATAGCGCGGCCCCCGAGTACCGTGTAGGCTCTTCCTCTTGGATGTCACTTCCAAGTAGGCGAGGCCAGGGAAGGAATTTTTGTTTAAATGCTTTATACCTAGTGATTTTGGCTTTGTGTGCAAGGGTGAAAAATAAAAATAAAATAGTGTCACTACCGATTTTGATCAATTTTCCAGCCTAATTAAAACTAGATGAGAAACATACAACAGCAATGACAAAGAAAGAGTTCTTTTTAAGCACTTAAAAATGAAGTGTTTGATTTCGATGAAGACAAGTCAAACAAATTCTTTCCCAAATGCGATTAAATTCCTTTTAAGCACCAAAAATTGAAATGTTTGAATGTGATAGGAAACAAACAATTTTTTTTAAAAAAATCTTTAATACCTAAAAAAGAAGAAAACACCGTAAAAGAGAAATACCTGTAGATTTAGCTCTCCAAGGTGTGTGGACTTCAAAAAGCGTGTTGTTGAGCTCTTCCCCTCAAAAAATCCCACGAACAAGCAAAGTGCTACGCAAGAAAAGATTAAGTAAACACAAAACAAGATCCAGAAAGATATATCCAGATAATGGTGAAAACGAAAAATTTCTATTTTAAGGAACTAGAAAAATTTCAAGATAATGATTTCGCATAAAGAGCAAGATTGAAATGATGAAAATAAATTCTCAAATAGAGCTGATAAAAATCAGCGAGGAAAAATAAAAAAGCTCAAAACTAAAAAGAGATGAACTTACCAATAAGGGACTTTGGTTGGGTCCCACCGGGCGTGCCAGAATGTAGATCAAGAATTTCGCTCTTGTTACCTGTCCAAGTTAATGTACCAAAATAAACACAAAAACCTTGAAAAACTCAAAATGAAATCGATACCCGATGGGCAAGATCCGAAGATGTAGACGGATAAGGAAGCCGATGTAGATAAGACGGGTGCACACGAGCAATTTTGCACAGTAGATCCAAGAAACCTGCAAGACACCAGTGCTTGACAGAAAAAGACCACGTTAAAAGATATTTTGGTGGACTGCCCGAGAAGCGGGTCCGGGAAGTGATAAGCTCCCTCGGCGGATGTCAGTCCATGTTTTCAATTAAGCAAAGAAGCATACATGATAAAAGATGTACGTATAGGACTAGATTTTCTGATCAAAGTAATAAACAGAGTCAAAACAACAGACAGAAAGTGACAGAAAATAGGAAACTGTGAAAAAAAAGCTAGATTTGTGTTACCTGTGTCTTTTTACCCTGCCTGCAGGATGATCGGCGTCGATTATGTAGAATCGGCGTCGACTGGTAGAATCGGCGTCGACTGGTAGAATCGGCGTCAACTAGTATAATCGGTGTCGACTGGTTCAGATTGGCGTCGATCCGATGCAATGTGCAAGAAGGTTTGGGACACAGAAAACAAAGGCAAGATCGCTAATGTCCGCTGGATCTGCAGAAGCCAGAGAGATACTGGCAAGGCTCCACCTGTGCTGGATGTAGGAACAGAGTCACCAGAAAATCAATGGAGACGTACGATGTCGATGTGATAAGAATAGAGTAACAGTGCTCCTCTCAGGGATTGATATGGACAAGATTTCACTCTCACTCGATAGATAATGCTCAAACTTGATGTTCGGAAACTCTCTCGTTCTCCTCTCTTACAATCTGTGTCTCTTTCAATCTGTGTCTAACCAGAACTGAGTTATGGGCTTCTATTTGTAATCGGCGCCGACCGAGATTAAATCGGCGCCGTTCTGAAAAATCGGCGTCGACCGAGTACTGGTCGGCGCCGATCGGGAACAGACTCCCGAAATGGCCAAACAGAGTGATTTCTGGGAAGATGAGAATGACCCTATCATCCCAAGTACGGGAGATATCCCGCGACTCGGTTCGGGAGGAGGAGAAATAGGGGGGATATATGGATAAAATAGATATGGGGTAGATAAGTGGTTAGGATATATGTAAAAAAGGTGTAATTAAATAGTTAATATTTAATTACTCATGGGTGAAAACAAAATGGGGTGAATTAAACTTAGGATAGGTGTTTAAATCACAAATTGATTAATACTCCAAGGGGGTAGTGGTGATATAG
This sequence comes from Taxus chinensis, assembly GCA_019776745.2. Taxonomy (NCBI): domain Eukaryota; kingdom Viridiplantae; phylum Streptophyta; class Pinopsida; order Cupressales; family Taxaceae; genus Taxus; species Taxus chinensis. Next base: position 280,709,782 of record CM034146.1, on the reverse strand, counting down.
ACGTGCCCCAGGTTACCTGAGAAGGTAAACGAATGTGAGGGACACTAAATTGAGTAACCAATTTTAAGTGTCTAAATAAAACAACACCATAATTATATAAAAAATTGAAATCATACATGCTCTAAATAGATCATGCAAAGCGTACAAAGCACTTAGGAGAAAAACAACTTACACTATAGCAATGCACTATGCACAAGCACTTAGAGGAAAGAGAAACTAAACTAATATATAGAGGGTGAGAACTTTCCCTTTTAGTAGTACGTGTTTAAGATAGATTCCATCGTTCACTAGAATCTATAATTCCTTGCTCCATCCAACGTAAATAATTGGAAATCATTGCTACTTTTACATCTTGTGACCATATAGGGGCCACTCCTGAAGGCATCAAACTTTGAATGCCTTCCTGGTTTTGCTCAATCTACATCCCATTTCAAAACCAGGTCTCCTTCTTAGAAAGATCCTTGCTTTTTCCTTTCTTATCCAAAACATATTGTTGACTGAGGCTTGATCCTTGTCTATTTCTTGGAGTGAATGTCTCTTTGGTTTTCTTCTAATTCCATCAGCTCCGCATATCTAGCCTTCATTGGTCCAAATTCAAACATCTCTAGCTGTTGCTTCACGAGCTCTAATGCTGGGTAACTCAAGTTATAAAGGAAACACTGCCTCTTTCCCATAGACAAGCTTGAATGGAGAACTACCTGTAGGATCTCTTGGGTGTTATATCTATCAATCCCATAAGTCTGATTTGAGATTTTTGTGTCAGGTATCTCTGGTTTTCATCAATAAATTATCCTGATGATCTTTAGTAGGTTCTTGTTTGTGGACTCAGCCTGGCCATTACCCTGAGGGTAATAGTTTGATGAAGTGCTCAAATAAGTCCCATTCTTGGCAGCCCATCCTTTGATTTTGGAACCTATGAATGCTAATGCATCATCTGACATGATGGTGGCTGTCACTCCAAATTTGGTCACTATTCCTTCATAGAAATCCAAGATACTAGACTCATTTACTTCCTTGAGTGCCACTGCCTCGGTCCATTTGGTAAAATAATCTATCGCTGTCAGGATCCATTTGTGAACTTGGCTTGAGTTTGGATTGATGACTCCAATGAAGTCCAATCCCCATTGCATGAAAGGTTGGTCGGATGAGATTGGGTGCAATGGAAGTGTTGTTAGCTTCTCTTTGCCTTTGAAGAATGTACAACTCTTGCACCTTTTGATCCATGTGAAACAGTCACTAAATACTCTAGGCTAGTAATAACCTACTTTCATGATTTTGAGTGATGTCACTCTCAGAGAAAAATGGCCTCCAGCTTCTTCAACATGGAATTCTTTTAGCACCTTTTCCACCTGATATGTCCCGATGCATCTCAGTAGAATGTAATTGATGTCTCTTTTGAACAAGAAACCATCAATAAGAACATATGGGATGGCCTGTAGCCTGAAATGCCTTCTTTTTGTTTTACTCATCCCATGAGGACATAGCCCTATTTGAGGGAATTGTACCATGTCTTGGGTCCAACAAGGAGTAGGTACATAATTTCTCCCTTCTTCTTGATCATCTTGTAGAATAAGAACAACCTCCTTTCTCACTATTTATTTCATCTTATAGACCTAAAGGCTAGTTGCTCACACAAACCCCTCCCACAGACCAGCTTGGTGACCTTGATCTCAATGTCATATTCCATGACACGAGTGATCCATCTTGCACATTTCTCATTCAAGTCCATGCTGAGAAGGAATTCTTTGACTCCTACATGGGAGATTGACATAGTTGGATTTTTTTGTTAGAAAACCAAATCCTTAAACTTATTCAGTCCTCTAATCACCACAAGGACTTGCCTCTCAATGAAGGAATACCTCACCTCATAGACTTCCAAGCTCTGACTGAAAAAAGCAATTGTCTGTTTTGAACTTTCTTTGTTCTGCTAGATGAAGATTGCAGAGATAGTGTCACTGCCACCAAAGGTATACAATATGAATTCCTTGGAGAAATCTAGATTTACAAGAGTTGGGGCTTGTGATATAGCTTCTTTGATAGCTTTAAATATTTCCTTTCCTTCAGATGTCCATCTGAATGTCAAAATTTTCTTGAACATCAATGTTATTGGATTAACAAAGGCAACAAAGATTGGGACAAACTTGTTGGACAAAGTTGATTTTCCCCGAAGAGACTTTGAAGAGCCTTCTTGTGGCTTGGCAATGGAAGTGCTTTTATTGCTTTAACTCTCTCTGGGTCAATTTCCATACCCTCCTTAGACACAATATGGCCTAAAATCCTTCCCTCATGGGCCAAGAATATGCATTTTTTAGGGTTCAAAGATACCCCAAATGTCTTTTACATCTTTGAAACACTTGCCTTAGATGAAAAAGGTGGTCTTCTATGTTTTTGGAAAACACTGTGATGTCATCCAAATAGATCAACACTATTTTATTGATTATCCCTTTGAATGTCATATCCATGACTCTATGGAAAGTAGCACCAACATTAGACAGTCCAAATGGCATTTGTTTGTATGCATAGGTGCCCCATTTGGTGGTGAAAGCAGTTTTGAATTGATCATCTTCTTTCACCATGATCTAATTGTATCCTAAGTAGCCATCTAAGAGAGAGAATCTCTCTGACCCAGACACCACTTGCAAGATCTACTCCATTGAAGGGAGTGGGTAGTGATCTTTGAGGGAGGATATGTTCAAATCTCTAAAGTCAACACACAGCCTAATTTCTCCATTCCTCTTCCTAACTGAAACCAGGTTTGCAACCCAACTTGAATGCTTTATTGGAATATAATAATTTCCTTTATCAGCTTGTTCATCTCCTTCTTCATCAGAGGCTCAATATGTGGGTTGAATGGTCTCTACTTCTTCCTGATGAGATGAGCAGTTGGATCCAATTAAATTGTGTGTTGTGCTAATTTTTTATTGAACCACCTTAGGTCTTCATAACTCCAAGAAAACACATCTGGGAATTCTTGGCAAAGTTGTATGAATTCATACCTTTCCTGCTCGGTGGCCACCTTGCCAATTTGAAGTGTTTTGTCTTCTCCAAGCTGGGATTGACTCTGAATCTTCTCCTTTGATCTACATGTTAGCCTTCTCTCTTTCTAAACTTATCATTAGGATTGAAAATATGATTCCAATGTCACTAAGCCTTTGGGAAGCTTGTTTGTATGCAGCTGTACTACCTGATTCACATATTGCTGCTGTAGTCTATCATGATTATGGGCTGAGAATTCAGCTTCTTCTTGAAGAAAATTAAGGATCTACTGATCATTCTCAAACAACTACTAGCATGTATTATTACCTTGACACTTTTGGCCTAACAACCACATGGATATGTGGCTTGTTCTTTTTCTCTTTTAATGTTGTCCACGACATCAAATGCTTCTCTAACTATTGCAAGTCAATCAACAGACTTCATGCTCTTTCCTGTGTATGGAAATAAATGCTCAAAGCTTCAAATCCTCCATGAGATCCCATACCCTACTCTTATAGTTCTTGAGTAGGTCATTTTTGATAGACATTTAGTCCTATGTCTTGTATGGAAACCAATTCACTATCACCAAACACTTGTAAGTTCCTTGATTCCTAGCTTTCTTGCCTAATGAAGACCTTGGACTAAAGCCTCATATTCAGCAGTATTATTTGAACAAAGAAAACTGGAATCTAAAGGTTGCATAATATCTCATACCTTTAGGAGACACAATAATATCTCCTCTTCCAACTCCTTGTCTGCTCCTTGAGCCATCAAAGAATAATTGCCATACTTCATTGTCATCTTTATGCTCTGGCTTAATTAGATCAAGAAGAGGACTGATTCTCTTGACGTAGACAGGAAGACACCCAATTCAGATTCTTCCATCTCCTTGTAGGGGTCAAAATCATGTCTTTTGTTGGCCCACTCATCTAGATTCAAGTCAGAGATACATCCCAACTTGGTATCTTCTTCATTAGTGCTTAGGAGGCCTTATTGATCAAGAGATGAGTAGTTGGCATTGGTCAGGCTAGGTACATAGGATTCATTATGATAGTCTGCAATAGGTTGTTCAGATCTGATTATGGCCTTTGCCCCATACCTTGTCTTAAAGACCATATGTGACCAATCAACAGCCAGGTAGCCTCCAATTTTGGCAGTGAAGTCCCTAGACAGACATAAATCAAAATGTGGTGGCAAATCTATGATGAACATGTTTTGCAAGACAATAACATTGGGGCAAGCATGTACAGTGAGACTCAAATCCTTGAGGATTCCCACAATGGTCACTGCTATCCCATCTAATTGAACTACTCCTATAGAGATAACCTCATATTGGAGACCCAACAGATCAGCTAATTTGTTTGGGCATCACAAAACTACTAGCACTCAGAATCAATCATACAATTGTGGACTAATTTGTCCCCAATAATTAATGAGACATAGAATGGAGGAGGTTTCAATTTCTTACCTTGTTGTTATCCTTGTTTCTTCTGACCCTATGCTATCTTATAGTTCTACCTGCCTGTAAGTTGGAGAATGAATTTAAGATGTAGAAATGGCCCAACATAAGTGTTTTTCTTTTGTACAGGATCCTTTGATCTCTTTCGGCATCCTCCACTTCATTTTTGAATCTTTTTGCAACTAATTTGTAATATTTGAATGAGTTTTCTAGGGTTCCTTCTCTGCAGGGTCATGATTCGATCCAATATTTATCTCGGGGGGAAAATATGGATAACAATTTGGTAACTCAAGGGGACATCTTCCTGCTAGATGAAGAGTTTCAGTTGTACTTTGTCAGTATCTGTTGGGCATGGAGTCAATAATAACAATCTGATACTAAAGTCTACCACTAGGTTCATGAGCCCAGGCACTTGGACTCTCAAATTTTATAAGAAAATCTCGAAATGAAGATTTCTTAGAGTAGAAAATTGTTTTAACCCCAGGGCTTCATTTGTGTCTCTGAATGAACTGCATAAGAGCAACATAAACAACACCACGACTATGTACAAAACTTTGAAATCATACATGCTCCAAATGGAACATGTAGAGTCGTGTAAATCAATTAGGAGAAAAACAATCTATACTACAACAAGAAAATGTGCAGAAGCACTTAGAGGAAATAGAAACTAAACTAAACTAATATGTACATGGTGAGACTTCCCTTTTCGTAACAACGCTTATGATAGATCTCATTCATTGGAATCTACAACTCTTCACCCTCCAATGTGGAAAAATTAGAAAGCATGACTAATTTTTTCATCTTGTTATCATATAAGGGACACTCCATAGATGGCATCAAACTTAGAATGTCTCTCTGGGTTTTGCTCGATCTGCATCCCACTTTAAAACTAGGTCTCCTTCCTAGAAAGTCCTTTCTTTTGCTTTCTTATCAAATAATTTCTTGACTGAAGCCTAATTCTTCTCCAAATGCTTGGAGAGCATTCTCTCTGGTTTCTTCTAATTCTATTAGCTCCACGTACCTAGCCTCCATTGGTCTAAATTAAGACATCTCTAGTTTCTTCACAAGCTCTAATGTAGGTAACTCAAGTTATATAGGCAACACTGCCTCTCTCCCATAGACAAGCTTGAATGGAGAGCTGCATGTGGATCTCTTCGGGTGTTATTCTATCAGCCCATAAGGCCATTTTGAGCTTTGTGTGTCAAGTACTTTGATTCTCATCAATAGTTTCTCCTGAACGATCTTTAGTAGGTTCTTGTTTATGTGGCTCATCCTGACCATTACCCTAAGGGTGATAGTTTGATGAAGTGCTCAAATAAGTCCTATTCTTGACAGCCCATCCTGTGATTTTAGAACCTATAAATGCTAATGCATTTTCTAAGATGATGGTGGCTGGTACTCTAAATCTAGTCTTTATCCCTTCATATAAATCCAAGATACTAAACTCATTTACTTCCTTAAGTGCCACTGCCTCGGTCCATTTGGTAAAATAATATGTCATTTTCAGGATCCATTTGTGAACTTGGCTTGAGTTTTGGATTGATGACTCCAATGAAGTCCAATCCCCATTGCTGAATTGCATGAAAGGTTGGTCGACTAATATTGGGTGCAATGGAAGTGCTGCTAACCTATCTTTGCCTTTGAAGAATGCATAACTCTTGCTCCTTTTGATCCATGTGAAACAGTCACTAAATACTCTTGTTAACCAGTAATAACCTGCTTTCATGATTTTGAGTGATGTCACTCTTGGAGCAAAATTTCCTCCAACTTCTTCAACATGGAATTCTTATAGAACCTTTTGCACCTGATCTATCCTAATGCATCTTAGTAGAATTCCATTGATGTCTCTTTTAAACAAGAAACCATCAATAAGAACATATGGGATGGCCTGTAGCCTGAAATGATTTCTTTTTGCTTTACTCGTCGCATGAGGACATAACACTATTTGAAGGAGGTGCACCATGTCTTATGGGTCCAACAAGGAGTAGGTACATTCATTTCTCCCTTCTTCTTAATCATTTTGTAGAATAAGAACAACCTCCTTCTCACTGTTTATTTCATCTTATAGAGAAAATTCTAGTTGCTCACACAAGCCCCCTACCACGGACCAACTCTGGTGACCTTGATCTCAATGTCATATTTCATGACACAAGTGATCCATCCTACACATTTCTCATTCAGGTCCTTGCTGAGAAGGAATTCTTTGACTCCTGCATGGGAGACCAATAGTTGGATTTTGCTTGTTAGAAACCAAATCCTTAAAATTCTTCATTCCTCTAATCACCACAAGGACTTGCCTCTCAATGAATGAATACCTCACCTCATAGTCCTTCCAAGGCTTTGACTGAAAAAAGTAATTGGTTGTTCTGAAATTTCTTTTTTCTGCTAGACAAAGATTATAGATATAGTGTCACTGCCACTACAGGTATACAATATGAAGTCCTTAGAGAAATCTTGGATTTACAAGAGTGGGGGTTTGTGTTATAGATTCTTTGATAGCTTCAAAGCTTTCCTTTCGTTCATATGTCCATCTAAATGTTAATCTATCTTCTTCAACATTAATGTTATTGGCTTCACTAAAGAAACAAATTTTGGGACATAACCTTCGACCAAAGTTGAATTTTCCTAAGAAACTTTGAAGAGCCTTCTTGTGGCTTGGCAATGGCAGTGATTTTATTGCTTCAACTCTCTCTGGGTCGAATTGTTATACCCTCCTTAGACATAAATATGGCCTCAAAAGCCTGCCCTCATGGGCCAAGAATATGCCATTTTTAGGCTTCAAAGATACCCCAAATCTTTTACATATTTGGAACACTTTCCTTATATGAAAAATATGGTGTTTTGTGTTCTTGGAAAACACTGTGATGTCATCTAGATAGATCAACACTATTTTATTGATTAACCATTTGAATGCCATATCCATGGCTCTTTGGAAAGTAGCATCAGTGTTAGAAAATCCAAATGGCATTTATTTGTATGAATAGGTGCCCAATTTGGTGGTGAAAGTAGTTTTGAATTGATCATCTTCTTTCACCATGATCAGATTGTATCCCGAGTAGCTATCTAAGAGAGAGAATATCTCTGACCCAGACACCACTTGCAAGATATGCTCCATTAAAGGGAGTGGGTAGTGATATTTGAGGGAGGCTTTGTTCAAATCCCTGAAGTCAACACACAACCTAATTTCCCCATTTTTTTTTCTGACTATGACCAGATTTGAAACCCAGCTTGAATGCTTGATTAGGAATATGATACTTGCCTCTATTAGTTTGTTCAACTCCTTCATCATCAGAGGCTCAATATGTGGGTTGACTGGTCTCTTCTTCTTCCTAATAAGTTGAGTAGCTGGGTCCAATTCAATTGTGTGTTGTGCTAGTTTGGGATTGAAACCCCTTAGGTCTTCATAACTCCAAGCAAACACATCAGGGCATTCTTGGAAAATTTGTATGAATTCATGCCTTTCCTTCTCGGTGGCCACCTTGTCAATTTGAAGTGTTTTGTCTTCTCTGACTGGGATTGACTCTGAATCCTCTCCTTTGATCTGAATGTTAGCCTTTTCTTTTCTGAACTGATCATTAGGATTGAAAATGGACTCTAGGGTCACTAAGCCTTTGAGAAGCTTGTTTGCATGTAGTTGTACTGTCTGGCTCCCATACTGTTGCTTTAGTTTTTTTTTATTATGGGCCAAGAATTCAACCTCTTCTTACAAAAAATTGATGATTTGCTGATCATTCTCAAACATCTGCTAGCATGTATTATTATTTGGCACTTCCGGCCTCACAACCACATGGATATGTGGTTGTTCTTTGTCTCTCTTAATGTTGTCCACCACATCAAATGCTGCTTCAACTGTTGTAAGTCTATCAGCAACTTCTTTCTCTTTTCTGGGTATGGACACAATATTGAAGGCCTCAAAATCCTCCATGAGATCCTATACCCTACTCTTGTAGTTTTTTAGCAGGTCATTTTTGATAGCATTAAGTCCTCTAACCTGATTGGAAATTAGTTCACTATCACCGAATACTTGCAAGTTCTTGATTCCCAGCTTCCTTTCCCAATGAAGACCTTGGACTAAAGCCTCATATTCAGAAGTGTTATTTGAGCATGCAAAATGGAATTTGAAGGATGAATAATTTCTCATACCTCTGGGGTACACAATCATGGCTCCTCCTCCAGCTCCTTGTCTACTCCTTGAACCATCAAAGAACAATTGCCACACTTCATTATCATCCTTGTATTATGGCTTGATTAGGTCAGGCAGAGGATGGTTCTCTTCACGCAGGCAGTAGACGCCTAGCTCAGATTCTTCCATTTCCCTATAGGGGTCAAAAGCATGGCTTTTTTTGGCCCAATCATCAAGAGTCAAATCTGGGATACATCTCACCTTGGTATTTTCTTCAGAAGTGCTTAGGAGGTCCTCTTGATTAAAATCTGAGTAGTTGGCATTGATTGGGCTAGGCACATAGGGTTTAATATGATAATTAGCAATAGGTTCAGATCTGATTGTAGCCTTCACTCCATACCTTGTCCTAAAGAGCATATGTGACCAATCAACAGATAGGTAGCCTCCAATTTTGGTAGTGAAGTCCCTAGACAGACATAGAGCAAAATGTGGTGGTAAATCTATGATGGACATGTTTTTTGAGACAGTTACATTGGGGCAGGCATGTAGAGTGAGACTCATATTTTTGATGATTCCAACAGTGGTCACTGCTGTCCCATCTAATTGAACTACTCATCTAGAGATAACCTCATATTGGAGACCCAACTGGTTAGCTATTTGTTTGGGCATCACATAACTACTAGCCCCAGAATCAATCATATAATTGTGTACTAATTTGTCTCCAATAATTAATGAGACATAGAAAGGAGGAGGTCTCATGTTTTTACCTTGTTGCTCTTCGTGGTTCCTCCCAGGCTGAACTGTATTGGCAAGCACTCTTTCTTGTTGGTTAGGGGGGTGATTTGAACTTGACCAATTCTGCATGGTAGTCTGCAACAGATCCCTCTGCCCTGGAATGGATAGTGACTCCCATAGTGAAATGTTCACACTTGTTCTTTTCATCTACTCAATAATATTGAATGACCCATCTTTTTGCTTCCCCTTCCCAAACACATTTCTTTCTTACACATGGGTTGTTACAACCAGTGCTTGACTGGGTTTGGGAGGTGGTCTGGATTGGTTCAACATGTTAGGAGTTATACTTGGAGCACCAAGACCTTGTGGAGCAATAGAAGGTTGAGTGTCACCTGGGCTCAGTGGTTGGCCCTCTCCAATATTTCTCCTTTTGGACCATGTGTTGGCAACCACACCTTGAGGAGGGGACTGATTCATCCCACAAAAGTCTTTGGCTTGCCAGTTGACAAGCATAGTCTCGTTTGGGGGGCCACCTTATTGAGCTCCTTATTGTTGATTTTCCTCCTGGACAGGTTCTTGTGGCACCATACTGGTCTAATTTAGAGCACCATTAAAGCATGTTGCTTGGTTATGTGGCTATTTACATGGAAAACACCAATCATATTCCTGTGCCATATTGTTTTTTGCATGAACCAATGCCCTTGATGTTGAAGCTATGTTAGGATCATACAGCCTGAAAGGTCTAGCAACTTGCGGCTGTCCTTGGTTCTTGCTCTGATTCATAGTCTGAGGTGGTGGCCTATTCTACTGATACTGGGGTCTAGCTTGATATTGGGCCTAGGGCTGGTATGGCCTGAAACTCTGAGCTTGTTGTCACTTAATGGTCAGTAGCTCATTCCTAGAGTTCTAAAATTGCTTCATTACTGCTTCATGAAACTCTTTATCGGTATTAGATGATGAAGTGGAAGCTTCAGCTGAGCTTTAACTCTTGGGGGTCAGTATAGGAGCTAATGTAGGCACTCGGCTAGTATCTAGGATTCCTAACTCAGGGTACAGAGGCATGTATGGCCTAGGAGTGATTTTTCTAGCTTGAATCAAATGGTTCTCAACCCCTATGGAGAGGCTATAGGCTGCTGGTAATGTAGTGCCTCCCATTGACTGAATCATCAGATAAATGTTAGAATTTAAAGCCGTAAGAAAGTATAAGAAGGCAAATTCATAGGTGGGCTTTACTGCTCTTGGAATCTTGTCCCAGGTCCACTGGAATCTAAGGTAGAATTATGTCAGCTACTTGTTCGGGGATCTCTTGATTATTGTTAGTTGTTCTAATAAAGTCAAGTTATCACGTTTCTCTCTAAACTAATTATGAAGAGCTATGCATAGCGGATTCCAATTCTAGATAGAGCCTGTCGGGAGACTCCTGAACCATTGTGAAGCTTTCCTTTTAAATGAAGAGGTGAGAAACTTGAATGGAATGTCCATCTCATGGATTTCATGGATTGTGCAGACATTTGCAATATCTTGGACATGGTCACTAGGAGAAGTTTGATTTTCCCCAGTGAAATGTGGGATGCTCTTTAATGTTGCAATTAGAATTGGGTTTTTGTGGAATTAAGGTGAGTGGACTACTGCCAGTGAAGTTAACATAAGGATTTGGATGAGCCATTTTGATCGATCTTAGCACTCCTCTTGGTTGAATGAACGGTCTATCAGGAGGAGGTATTGATTAAGCCTTGATTGGTGGAGATGGAGACCTCTGAACTCTTCTTCCTCTCCTTTGTCTACCTGGGGATAGACGAAAGTATTCAAATATACCTTATTTCCTTGCTCTAGAATGGGTGAGATTCATGAATCTCCCAAGCTTGGGCTGCTGAAACCAGTAGATTTCTTTCTTTTGGAGTCACCAGATGTACAATTTTAATGCTTCTTAAAATCTAGAATCACAGCAAGTGTACATCAATCCCTAATGTAATAAGATGAAGACTTCTTATCCCACTGGGCGTGCCATAATCGTTAGTGTGAAATCACAGCACCACCAGATGATTTCTAAAGATTTGCTTTTCTAAGGTAGAATCATCTATTGTGATTACATAACATGGAAATTTTCCTAAGGTGTGGGACTTTTGGAATTGGAAAAGCTCTCCATATTAAAGGTTGGTTCCTTATTCCTCTGTTTAGGTGCATACGTTAGGATTTGTAGAGGATCTATATCTATACCTATTCTAAGACTTGCCAAGGAGATAGGGATAAAAGAGTACAAAAATGAGAAATAATTAAACTACCAAGTGATGCACCAAAGGAATGATGAATACTTAGTTTTCCTTTGACACAAACCAACAAAATGCATACAGTAAAAAAACACAGACAACTAGATATGTAACGATAGATCAGATAGAAGTAAAAGGAACAAGAAGGATCTGAGATCGATCAAACGTATTTTATTGCTCTAATAGATTGATACAGTTCATTATGGAATAGCCAAAAGGCAGAAATGTAATACAATTTTAAAGGAAGGCCTGAACCCCACACATCCTTTACTAGAAGGAGAAGGGAGCCTACATATTCTGATATGATGGTGGCTGGCACTCCAAATTGGGTCACTATTCCTTCATAGAAATCTAGGATACTAGACTCATTTGCCTCCTTGAGTGTCGTTGCCTCACTGCATTCGGTAAAATAGTCTGTGGCTGTTAGGATCCATTTGTGACCCTGGCTTGAGTTTGGATTGATGACTCCAATGAAGTCCAATCCCCATTGCATAAAAGGTTACTCGACTGAGATTGGGTGTAGTGGAAGTGCTGCTAGCTTCTCCTTCTCGTTGAAGAAAGCACAGTTCTTGCATCTTTTAATCCATGTATAACAGTCACTAAACACTCTGGGCCAATATTATCCTACTTTCATGATTTTGAGTGCTATCACTCTTATGGAAAAATGGCCTCCTCCAGCTGCTTCAACATGAAATTCCTGTAGCAGTCTCTCCACTTGATCTGTCCAAATGCATCTCAGCTGAATACCATTGATGTCTCTTTTAAACAAGACACCATCAATAAGAACATATGGAATGTCCTGTAACCTGAAATGCCTTCTTTTTTCTTTATTCATCCCATGAGGGAACATGACAATTTGAAGGAAATGCACCATGTCTTGGGTCTAACAAGGAGGAGACACATCATTTCTTTCATTTTCTTGATCATCTTGTAGAATCATAACAACCTCCTTCTCACTGTTTGTTTCATCTTGTAGAGCAGAGGCTAGTTGCTCACACAAGCCCCTCCCATGGACCAACTTGGTGTCTTTAATCTCAATGTCATATTCCATGACATGAGTAATCCACCCTGCATGTTTCTCATTTATGTCCTTGCTGAGGAGGAATTATTTGACTCCTGCATGGGAGACCAATAGTTGGATTTTGTTGTTTGACACCAAATGCTTAAACTTCTTCAGTCCTCTAATCACTTCCAAGACTTGCTTCTCAATGAAGGAATACCTCACCTCATAGTCTTCTAGACTCTGACTGAAGAAAGAAATTGGTTGTTCTGATTTTTTATTTGTTCCGTTGAACCAAGATTGTAGAGAAAGTGTCATTGCCGCCAAAGGCATACAATATGAAGTCCTTGGAAAAATCTTGATTTACAAGAGTTGGGGCCTATGATATGGCCTCTTTGATAACTTCAAAGCTTGCCTTTCCTTCAGCTGTCCATCTGAATGCTAAGATCCTCTTCAACATCAGTGTTATTGGCTTAACCCGAGCAGCAAAGTTTGGGACAAACCTTCGAACAAAGTTGATCTTCCCCAAGAAGCTTTGAAGAGCCTTCTTGTGACTGGGCAATGGTAGTGCTTTTATTGCTTCAACCCTTTCTGGATCAATTTCAAGACCCTCCTTAGACACAATGTGGCCCAAAAGCTTTCCCTCATGGGCCAAGAATATGCATTTTTTGGGGTTTAAAGACACCTAAAATCTTCTGCATCTTTGAAACACCTGCCTTAGATGGAAAAGGTGGTCTACCGTGTTGTTAGAGAACACAGTGATATCATCCAGATATATCAACATTATTTGGTTGATTAGCCCTTTGAATTCCATATCCATGGCTCTTTGGAAAGTAGCACCAGCATTGGACAATCCAAACAACATTTTTTTGTATGCATAGGTGCCCCATTTGGTGGTGAAAGTAGTTTTGGATTGATCATCTTCTTTCACCATGATTTGATTGTATCCCGAATAGCCATCTAAGAGATAAAATCTCTCTGACCCAGACACTACTTGCAAAATCTATTCCATTAAAGGGAGTGGGTAGTGATATTTGAGGGAGGCTCTGTTCAAATCCCTGAAGTCAACACACAACCTAATTTCCCCATTTTTTTTCTGACTATGACCAGATTTGAAACCCAACTTGAATGCTTGATTAGGAATATGATACTTTCCTCTATTAGTTTGTTCAACTCCTTCATCATCAGAGGCTCAATATGTGGGTTGAATGGTCTCTTCTTCTTCCTAATAGGTTGAGTAGCTTGGTCCAATTCAATTGTGTGTTGTGCTAGTTTGGGATTGAAACCCCTTAGGTATTCATAACTCCAAGCAAACAGATCAGGGCATTCTTGGAAAATTTGTATGAATTCATGCCTTTCCTTCTCGGTGGCCACCTTGCCAATTTGAAGTGTTTTGTCTTCTCTAACTGGGATTGACTTTGAATCCTCTCCTTTGATCTGCATGTTAGCCTTTTCTTTTCTGGACTGATCATTAGGATTGAAAATGGACTCTAGGGTCACTAAGCCTTTGAGAAGCTTGTTTGTATGTAGTTGTACTATCTGGCTCCCATACTGTTGCTTTATTTTGTTTTGATTATGGGCCAAGAATTCAGCCTCTTCTTACAAAAAATTGATGATTTTCTGATCATTCTCAAACATCTGCTAGCATGTATTATTATTTGGCACTTCCGGCCTCACAACCACATGGATATGTGGTTGTTCTTTGTCTCTCTTAATGTTGTCCACCACATCAAATGCTACTTCAACTGTTGTAAGTCTATCAGCAACTTCTTTCTCTTTTCTGGGTATGGACACAATATTGAAGGCCTCAAAATCCTCCATGAGATCCTATACCCTACTCTTGTAGTTTTTTAGCAGGTCATTTTTGATAGCATTAAGTCCTCTAACCTGATTGGAAATTAGTTCACTATCACCGAATACTTGCAAGTTCTTGATTCCCAGCTTCCTTTCCCAATGAAGACCTTGGACTAAAGCCTCATATTCAGAAGTGTTATTTGAGCATGCAAAATGGAATTTGAAGGCTGAATAATTTCTCATACCTCTGGGGTACACAATCATGGCTCCTCCTCCAGCTCCTTGTCTACTCCTTGAACCATCAAAGAACAATTGCCACACTTCATTATCATCCTTGTATTATGGCTTGATTAGGTCAGGCAGAGGCTGGTTCTCTTCACGCAGGCAGTAGACGCTTAGCTCAGATTCTTCCATTTCCCTATAGGGGTCAAAAGCATGGCTTTTTTTGGCCCAATCATCAAGAGTCAAATCTGGGATACATCTCACCTTGGTATTTTCTTCAGAAGTGCTTAGGAGGTCCTCTTGATCAAAATCTGAGCAGTTGGCATTGATTGGGCTAGGCACATAGGGTTTAATATGATAATTAGCAATAGGTTCAGATCTGATTGTAGCCTTCACTCCATACCTTGTCCTAAAGAGCATATGTGACCAATCAACAGAGAGGTAGCCTCCAATTTTGGTAGTGAAGTCCCTAGACAGACATAGAGCAAAATGTGGTGGCAAATCTATGATGGACATGTTTTTTGAGACAGTTACATTGGGGCAGGCATGTAGAGTGAGACTCATATTTTTGATGATTCCAACAGTGGTCACTGCTGTCCCATCTAATTGAACTACTCATCTAGAGATAACCTCATATTGGAGACCCAACTAGTTAGCTATTTGTTTGGGCATCACATAACTACTAGCCCCAGAATCAATCATATAATTGTGTACTAATTTGTCTCCAATAATTAATGAGACATAGAAGGGAGGAGGTCTCATGTTTTTACCTTGTTGCTCTTCGTGGTTCCTCCCAGGCTGAACTGTATTGGCAAGCACTCTTTCTTGTTGGTTAGGGGGGTGATTTGAACTTGACCAATTCTGCATGGTAGTCTGCAACAGATCCCTCTACCCTGGAATGGCTAGTGACTCCCATAGTGAAATGTTCACACTTGTTCTTTTCATCTACTCAATAATATTGAATGACCCATCTTTTTGCTTCCCCTTCCCAAACACATTTCTTTCTTACACATGGGTTGTTACAACCAGTGATTGACTGGGTTTGGGAGGTGGTCTGGATTGGTTCAACATGTTAGGAGTTATACTTGGAGCACCAAGACCTTGTGGAGCAATAGAAGGTTGAGTGTCACCTGGGCTCAGTGGTTGGCCCTCTCTAATATTTCTCCTTTTGGACCTTGTGTTGGCAACCACACCTTGAGGAGGGGACTGATTCATCCCACAAAAGTCTTTGGCTTGCCAGTTGACAAGCATAGTCTCATTTGTGGGGCCACCTTATTGAGCTCCTTATTGTTGATTTTCCTCCTGGACAGGTTCTTGTGGCACCATACTGGTCTAATTTAGAGCACCATTAAATCATGTTGCTTGGTTATATGGCTATTTACATGGAAAACACCAATCATATTCCTGTGCCATATTGTTTTGTGCATGAACCAATGCCCTTGATGTTGAAGCTATGTTAGGATCATACGGCCTGAAAGGTCTAGCAACTTGGGACTGTCCTTGGTTCTGGATCTAATTCATAGTCTGAGGTGGTGGCCTATTCTACTGATACTGGGGTCTAGCTTGATATTGGGCCTAGGGCTGGTATGGCCTGAAACTCTGAGCTTGTTGTCGTTTAATGGTCAGTAGCTCATTCCCAGAGTTCTAAAATTGCTTCATTACGACTTCGTGAAACTCTTTATCGGTATTAGATGATGAAGTGGAAGCTTCAGCTGAGCTTTAACTCTTGGGGGTCAGTATAGGAGCTAATGTAGGCACTCGGCTAGTATCTAGGATTCCTAACTCAGGGTACAGAGGCATGTATGGCCTAGGAGTGATTTTACTAGCTTGAATCAAATGGTTCTCAGCCCCTATGGAGAGGCTATAGGCTGCTGGTAATGTAGTGCCTCCCATTGACTGAATCATTAGATAAATGTTAGAATTTAAAGCCCTAAGAAAGTATAAGAAGGCAACTTCATAGGTGGGATTTACTGCTCTTGGAATCCTGTCGCAGGTCCACTGGAATCTGAGGTAGAATTATGTCAGCTACTTGTTCGGGGATCTCTTGATTATTGTTAGTTGTTCTAATAAAGTCAAGTTATCACCTTTCTCTCCAAACTGATTATGAAGAGCTATGCATAGTGGATTCCAATTCTAGATAGAGCTTGTCGGGAGACTCCTGAACCATTGTGAAGCTTTCCTTTTAAATGAAGAGGTGAGAAACTTGACTGCAATGTCCATCTCATGGATTTCATGGATTGTGCAGACATTTGTAATATCTTGGACATGGTCACTAGGAGAAGTTTGATTTTCCCCAGTGAAATGTGGGATGCTCTTTAATGTTGCAATTAGAATTGGGTTTTGTGCAATTAAGGTGAGTGGACTACTGCCAGTGAAGTTAACATAAGGATTTGGATGAGCCATTTTGATCGGTCTTAGCACTCCTCTTGGTTGAATGAACGGTCTATCAGGAGGAGGTATTGATTAAGCCTTGATTGGTGGAGATGGAGACCTCTGAACTCTTCTTCCTCTCCTTTGTCTTCCTGGGGATAGATGAAAGTATTCAAATATACCTTATTTCCTTTGTCTAGACTCGGTGAGATTCATGAATCTCCCAAGCTTGGGCTGCTGAAACCAGTAGATTTCTTTCTTTTGGAGTCGCCAGATGTACAATTTTAATGCTTCTTAAAATCTAGAATCACAGCAAGTGTACATCAATCCCTAATGTAATAAGATGAAGACTTCTTATCCCACCGGGTGTGCCATAATCGTTAGTGTGAAATCACAGCACCACCAGATGATTTCTAAATATTTTCTTTTCTAAGGTAGAATCATCTACTGTGATTACATAACATGGAAATTTTCCTAAGGTGTGGGACCTTTGGAATTGGAAAATCTCTCCATATTAAAGGTTGGTTCCTTATTCCTCTGTTTAGGTGCATACGTGAGGATTTGTAGAGGATCTATATCTATACCTATTCTAAGACTTGCCAAGGAGATAGGGATAAAAGAGTACAGAAATGAGAAATAACTAAACTACCAAGTGATGCACCAAAGGAATGATGAATACTTAGTTTTCCTTTGACACAAACCAACAAAATGCATACAGTAAAAAAACACAGACAACTAGATATGTAATGATAGATCAGATAGAATTAAAAGGAACAAGAAGGATCTGAGATCGATCAAACGTATTTTATTGCTCTAATAGATTGATACAGTTCAGTATGGAATAGCCAAAAGGTATAAATGTAATACAATTTTAAAGGAAGGCCTGAACCCCACACATCCTTTGGGGGTTGCATATCAAAAATTTCGCCTGATTATCAAGCACTGCGATAGAAGGCTGCAGATGCGCGACGGAAGATTTTGCTGTCGTGCATCAAAAAATGCAGTGACGCGCGTCAATAGACCTTAGTGACGCGCGTCAATAGACCTATTGACGCGTGTCACTGAGGATGCTGAAAATCTCCCGTCGCGCGTCTGCAACCTTCTGTCGCAGTGCTTGATAATCAGGCAAAATTTTCATACATGCATAATCTCAATGCAGATAAGACTCTAAGAAGAGGAGATAATAATATAATGCATGAGGACATGCATAAGATTAAGTGTGGGGCAATGATGAGGCCATAAATTACCATTATTTTGTCCTTCCAAGTTACCTTTGAAAGTGAATTTAAATGTAATATAAGAACTTATAGTTTTCTGAAGATAGAATATATGATATATATGTTATTCATTCTTTAGAAATATTTTATTATCTATTTTTTTTACTAATCCTATTGATTATTTAGGAAAATATGTAAAGTCTTGTGTATGAAGGCCATAAAGAAAAGATAATGCTAGTATTGGGAAAAGTGGAATTGATCATGGATGGTATATATAAACTCAAATTTTATTTAATATTTAGATTCCTCTCAAAATATTATGCAAGTTCAAAACAATAATCATCTCAATCCAAAATCATATGCAAAAGTTATAGCTACTTTAAGTTAGTTCTGGAACTCCCAGAGTTAATTCTAAAAATCGAAGAGTTAGTTCTAGAACTCGCAGATTTAGTTTCAGAACTTGCATCAAATGGGGACTATGAATAATCAGAGAGTCAAATGGAAAATATGAGAGAGGTTTTTTTCATAGCAATGTGTTTAACATAAACCTCATTCAGATTTGCTACAGGTTTTACCAATGAAGAGAAATCTAACTTTTAGTGAGTTGCAGTCTTAGGAAAAAGTGTATCAGACGAGCACTAAAAGTTCCACAAATAGAAATAGAAAAGTCAAATAAAAAATTTGAGAGATCCTTTTATTCATAGAAATATTTTTAACAAAAACCTCATTCATATTTGTTACAGGTTTTGCCAATGAAGAGAGATCTAACTTTTAGTGAGCTGTAGTCTAAGGAAAAGTGTATCAGATGAACGCTAAAAGTTCCATAAACAGAAATAGAAAAGTAAAACAGAAAATATAAGAGAGGTTTTTATTCATAGAAATGTGTTAAAAAAAAAATGTCATTCAGATTTGCAATAAGTTTTACCCATGAAGATGTATCTAGCTTTTAGTGACTTGTAGTCCAAGGAAAAGTGTATCAGACGAGCGCTAAAAGTTCCATAAACAGAAAAAAAAATTCAAACGGAAAATTTGAGAGATTTTTTTTCATAGCAATTTGTTTTAAAAAAATATCATTCAAATTTGTAATAGGTTTTACCCATGAAGATAGATCTAACTTTTAGTGAGTTGCAATATGAGGAAACATGTATCAGACGAGCGTTAAAAGTTACATAAACAGAAACAGAAAAGTCAAACAGAAAATATAAGAGAGGTTTTTGTTCATAGTAATATTTTTTAAAAAAGCCTCATTCATATTTTCAATAGCTTTATCAATGAAAATAGATCTAAATTTTAGTGAACTATATTCCGAGGAAAAAGCGTATCAGACAAGCGTCAAAAGTTCCACAGTCAAAAATAGCAAAGTCAAATGGAAAATCTGAGAAAGGTATTTGGTCAAAATAATCTTTTGAGAAAAATCTCCTTCCAATAATGTATAAGATTAAAATAATTATGATTCTTATTACCAAAAAGAAAGGAGAATATTTGGGAGTAAATCTTCCTAAAATAAGTAAGATAAGACTTTGACTCTAATAATATATCTCTCTCCATATTTTGTGGAGATGAAAATCTTAGTTGTTTGGATTAGAATAAAGATAAGATCATATTATATCTCCCAAAATAAGGAGTTGGTTGGATGCATAAATTATAAATGCAACCTTCCACATCTAATTTCTTTACTCAGATATGTAATGTTTTACCACCAAGAAATGAATCTGTTATTTTCTCTCTAATATTTTGTAGTTTTGAGTTAAGATCTCGAAGCATGGTTTAAATCCTCTTCTAAGAAATGAGCTGGCCACTCATTCTAAGGAAGATGGATCTGTATATTTGTGATTTTATTTTGTAATAATTTGTGTTTATTTCTTTTTCTATAATTATCATCTTGTGTTGTTCTTCTCTTTGTATTGTAACATTCAGTCTGTTGTAAACCTGCAGGTGTTTCATTTAATTTTACTTATTTCCAATTCAGAAATTTTAATTTATGCAAGTGTGGAAGTGTGTTTTATTCCTGCAAGTGTGATTTCCTTTATGCATGTGTGTTTACATTTTTGCAAGTGTGCATTTAGATTTCTACATGTGTGTTTTCAAATTATGCAAGTTTGGATTGTGTTTAAGGGATTTTCTTTCCAAGATCTTGTTCTCTTAATGCATACAGCCTTCAAACACCAACCCGGATTGATATTATTAATGGCGAGGATTGACAACCCTCGTCAATAGATGATGATTACAACCTTATAGTACACCTTAAACAATAAAACATAACAATGTATATGTTTGTATGGGTTGATATTTGACAAACTGTTGAATAGTTACCTGATCTCTCTAAATCTTCTTTGATTTGTAATAAACTATTTTATCAAAATAAAATAAATCTAAACTAATCAAATATACCTCCATACTAAACATGGTAGCAATATGTGCATATTCAAAATCATTTTCCAAATTTTCCCATAGCTCTATAGGATAATCAACATAAAAAATCTTTTATGGATATTTGAGCTCAAGGATTTACCATTAATACCTCTAGATTGTTCCAATTTTTGTTTGCATAACTCCTTTTTTTTTATCATTTTGTTGAGGCTCTTTCATTTATTTATTTTCCATCCTTCATAGATTTATTTCCCTTGAGAATTGTTTACTACAATCTTCCAATATTTCATAACCTCTTCCATCAAATATTGGCAAACCTTCGTTGGTAGAGCCCATGATGTTAGAAATATTCATTCCTTAAGCTAATGTGTTAAAATAAATCTAAATAATCACTTCCAATCAATATCTAGTTTTTACAAAATAACATGTCAACTCCTTAGCCCTACTAGTAGAAATGTCTCTTTGATACTATGAAAAAAATAAAAATAAATCTTTAGTTATAAAAATCAAAGTTGCAACATGACAAAAAATTAGAGCATAGAAATTTGAAAAAAATCTTGAATGAAAACTAATACAATATTTTAGAGTCATGTGAGTGTTGTTTTTACCACATAAGAGAGATAAAACCATTTATACTCTTGTCTTGGCTGGCTAGTTAATGAATGTGTTGTGACACCTACTTGTACATACATACATACATATATGCATTGTTATACATACATATGCATATGCATATACATATATATGCAATGCAAAGAAAACCAAAGCGATGCATTATACCTCTTAAATGCATGCCACCTTTTTCCGTCCTTTCCTCCACCTTTCTTTTCCTTGAGATATACCTTATGATCTGACATGTATTTGTGGGAAAGACACTAACACAAGTTGTGAGTGGGCTATTTTGACTAGATGTCACCGAAGATGAATCGGGTCCCACACATGGGCGTTGCATGTATGACATTTTGTATGGCATATTATGGTGTTTTTATGGGGGTCATGTGATCCTGTCGCCGAGATAGACAGCTCCGAATGGGATGTGACACCTAATTATACATACATATGTCTACATATACACATACATACATGTACACACACATGTTTATACATGCAAATGCACACACACACACACACACACACAGATAGATATATATATATATATATATATATATATATATATATATATATATATAGTATGTATGTATGTATGTATGTACGTACGAGTATATATAAACATATTTATATGTAATTACAAATGTAATGGTCTCACATACTTGAATGTTTGTATTATCATATGGTAGTGTTTTTTGTCATATACACACTGTGTGTATACCATAGAAGAGAGATAAAATTTTCTATAATATTGTCTTGGTTGGCTATTAAATGATTGTGTTGTGACACCTACTAAGTACATGCACGTTTCTAGCAGGATTTCAACAGGCCTTTCCCTTCTTTTCCATGTTTAATCCTTATCTTATGCTTTTCAATTTTTTGATTGTCAGTGATTCACTTCCATGTCAATAAGCTACTAATTTAAATTTAATTTCTCTACAAATACATGTAGCCATCCTAGTTCATTTAGGCATGTGGGAATTAAAAAAAATCTATCAAGGCATTCTAAAAGTCTAGTGAAAGTTAGCAAATAAAATTATTGAGCATTTACTAGCATTATAAATAATCCACCATTCATTTTAACATTGAAATTCATCATAGAGGTGCATTTTTTTGCACATGTTTTCCTATGTTGAGAATTATTGCATCTATTTGTATGTTTTTTTCATATTATAGAACATTGATGGGTCTTCCAAATATCAAGATAGTTAAGCTATTTCCTAGCATAATGTATATCCCTAAACACATGTTGTTTCCTTATGATTTCATGTTTAACAAGATATATTCCCAATGATAAAAGACAAGTTTCATAGAATTCAGTGAGGCTCCCAAAAGGTATAAATGAGAGTTCAATCGGAAAAGATAATATGAATTCTAAAAACTTTGTTTGGAATTGAGCTTCACATTATCAAGAAAAAAACTTGATAGTATAAATAAGGTCCTTCATTTGTTACCGACTTTTTGTGTTATCTTTGTTTGTGAGAAAAAACCAAATATTCGTTATCAAAGTCTAATGACTATCTTTTAATTACTCATATAAGATCAGATTGAACCACATTATTTTCTATATTTCTCTAGCATTAAAAAAATTAGGTCTAATTTACCATTTTATATATCTATTCTAGACATAATTATGTGTCACGGGTATAGATATATTTTTTCTTAGACATTTAAAAAAAAAATTCTCTCCTAAGAGTTTGATATTCTTCATACCTTATCACCCTATTTTTTATGGTTTTATTCCATTGTGTCACCCTAAGTCTCAAAGCCCTGGCTCTCTTTTTGTTGGTTTTTATGTTCAAGTACATGCCTTCAATAGAAAAGTGTAAATATCTTGAATACATACAAGACATATTAGGTTTTGTTTTCACTAAAATTCACACCATTGCTGAATCAGGAATTAAATATTTTAATGAAACAATGAGGGTACTTAAATGTGTGATTTCAATTAATGTCTATCCTCATATGAAAGGAATAGATCCTCTCACCCCAGTTTGTTGCACCTACACTAACCATATTCTACTCTAACACTATCTAGACCTAAAATTAGAATCTAAGGGGATAGGGTTGAGAGAGGGAAAATTGAAAATAAACGGGGATGTGATGCAAAAAAATGGAAAATTTATCAATTATGGTCCTAAAAGACATAGATGCGAATAAACAAGTGAATATTTAAAAGATGCACACAACTTTGAAGGAGAATAATTGGAAAATAATGAAGGTGTGCAAGAGGACAAATATTTTCACACCAAAGGTAGAGAATTTAGAGGAACAGATCCACACTTACATTTATATCAAATCTTGACCATTTACAGAAACAAATTTGAGGAAAAAAATCTCCACATGTGAGTTATAGAGGTCGCGAGCAAGAGTTTTCAAGATCAAAAGAAGATCTCTAGACTTACACAAATGAAACCCTTTTTATATGTCAAAGCACTTACATTTGTATAATTTAAGAAATTGTGGAGAAGAGTCTGATAACATCCAGTGACTAATGAAATCAACCACCCACCTACCCTAAGGACCAATCACCAAAGATTTCACAAGAAGGTGTGGGCGTCTAAAATCACTCTAATCACACATTATCAAATCGCCAATGCAGGAGGACAATGCCACTCAAAATTAAATTTGGGTTAGTCAATTAGTTGAGTGCTTGGTTCAAAATAGGCAAAAAAAATCTCATACCTCATGGACTTCAGATGATTTTTCTTTGATCTGCGGCTTTCTCCTTTATTTAGCAAATTTTCATGCTTTACGTCTTTGATTACTTTTGATGACCCGTGAACTCAATGTATTCCACTTTTAGCTTTCCTTCTCCACATTTCACGATGCTCCACTTCTTATCCTTGCAGTTTCTATACTCACAATAATGTCCCTTGTTCCTTGAAAACCTATGAAACACATAGTTTTTGTTCCACAACTTATAACCTTGCTCGCATTCAAACTTGCTTGCCTTTTGGTGTGTGGTCTCACGACACTTTTCCATGCATCACAGATTCTCTTGAGTTGACTTCATAATTTTTTCCATAGAATTAACCAACTCTACAGAATTCCATATTTTCCAAGTTGTGTAATACTATATTTTCATGCCGCGAAGCACTAAGATTTTCACACATGTTGCATAAGACTAACCATATAACTTCTTTTACTCTGTAGATCTTCAATCGGAGCCTCCTAAGTTTGAAACTTGGATAAGTTATTCAAAAAAGTATGGGGTGTTATTTTGGGTAACAATTTGGTGAATTTCAAGGGACATCTGTCTATTAGATGTAAAGACCAATAGTATTGAAGCATTCATTAGGTATGGAGTCAAGCCCGAAACTTAAATTTGATATTTAAATTGTTTATACTTGTCCCTGAAACTCTATTTTGAAGATAATCCTTTGGAGATTTAGATGAATCACTTTGGAACTACCCCAAAGTCTTAAGATACATTTTCATGGAGGGAGGAAACCTTAATGAATTGTGTATAACTGCAATGGACTATCAAAACCTATTTACAAAAGATGAAGATCATACATGCTCCAAGTGAAACATACAGAGTGTGCACAAACACTTATTCAGATGACCACCACAAAGAGTGAGGAAAAGGAACTCAATTAGTGATCATCACACAATAGAAGGAGGGAACCTACAACACAAAAAGGAAAGGAAACAAAGAAAAAACTATGTACAAGATGTAATAAACCAACTTAAAGGGAAGGTTTGAGATATATTCCATTAATTGGGATATTTAGTGCCTTCCCATAAAAATTGGATAAATCAAAACAGTTGATTTGTTTGCATGCAATGATAATGTATGACCCACTCCAAAGTGCATCAAACTTAGAATGATACCCTGATTTATCTCTATCTGCATCCCATTTCAAGACCAAATCTCCCATTTTGAAATCTCGTGCTTTAAATCTCTTGTTGAACCACTACTTGGTCGACCTTTGGTGTTCTTCTAAACTTATCATGACAGATTGCCTCAATTATTCAAGATCAACCAAATTTACCATCCTGATTGTTCTTTTATCTTCACCCTCAAAATATAACTATTGAGCCATCTCCAATGAGGATAATTCCAGAGACAATGGAAGCCTACCCTCCCCACCATAGACAAAGACAAAAGGAGAATTTCCAACTTCTCTTTTTGGTATGATTCTATCAACCAAAAAATCATTTTTTAGTGCCACTATCTTTTATTGATATCAATTTTTGACGTCATCCAGTCATATCGTATCGTCCCTGGGAAGTTTGCAGAGTAAACACAACATAAAATTCAACTTAAACTTTAGGTTATATTTCTTAGGAAGCCATAAAACATCTATAAAAAATATTATACATGGGGATTCTAATTTCTAAAGTAGTGGGGAGATGACTCCAAAGGTCTTCCTCTCTAATACCTTACCTCTTCACTCTCATATATGTTTAAATCCTTTTCTTCCCCCAAAAGTAACCAAAATAAGGTTTCGTGAAAGTATTTATAACAAGTTTTTCTGCTCATAACGACTTTTAAATTATTTCTAGAATCTTCTCACAATCTCACTCAAACCAAAATTTGAACTTATGTGCATTAATTATGTGTAACTACCACGGGCATGGTAGTTGATAGAAATCCATTTGGAATTCCACATCATAGCTGAGCAGGAATCCTTTGTATACTTACAATTTGCTACCTCCAAATAATCCTTTGCGCACACTCGGAAAATATTTGTGCATCCTTTGGTGGACTCTAACCCAAAATTCTACATCTAGATCCCACTTATCCCTCTTGTCAAATATTGTGTGCACTTTTATGCCACACATTGTCTTCATAATTGATCCACGTTTCATTCTCACATGCACCTCTTGACTTAGTGAAAATTCCAAAATATATGCAATTACCTTTCTTCTTTGATGCTCCTGCATTAAACACCCCACGTAAAAAAAGTGAGCTATGTCTCACAAGTTGGGCTCTAGAGTATGGCCAAGTTGACCAAGCTCCTTTACATTTATCCAGGTTGAATCCTCTTCTATGCGATCCTTCCATTTTTACTAAATATTACCTATATTGCATCTTCTTTACTACCCTTGAGTCCAATGTGGCCTCAATTTCTTCATCCCTTTTCTCTGGTAGTTTCCTCCTCTAGTCTAAAGTTTCTTCATCTCCTAGTACTTATTCACTTGATTCTTCTTCACACTATCCCTCATCTCTGTATACAATAGTGTCTCCTTCATGGAACTCATATAAATATGAAACATTGAAAATTGGAGAGATGTATTATCCCTTAGGAAACTCTAACTTGTAGGCATTTGGCCCAATCTTTTGCACTATCTTACATGTCCCATTTTTCTTCAACTTCAACTTATTATAGGTTCCCTTAGGAAACCTCTCCTTTCATGAATGTTTCATAAATTTATGCCCTTATTCAAATTCCTTTACGTACACCCTTTATTTGTGTGTTCTTTGTAGCCTTGATTACTCCTTTCCAATTGCTCGCACACTTCTTCATGTAAATTGTGCATATATTCTGTAAAAAAAATTCCTTTGCACTTTGGTTATTCATTACCTCATAAAATTTTGTGACTCCCCTTGGTATTTCCCCATAAAAAAATTGGAATTGGGTCCTTCATGTGCTCCTATTAACCAAATTATTGTAGGAAAATTCATCTTGTACCAATACCACATCCCACTAGCCTGACTTATATCTGATCAAGTTGTGCAACAAATTGCCTAAGCTCATATTTACCACTTTTGTTTTCTCATCAATCTGTGGATGGTAATATAAATTATAAGTCAACCTTGTTCAAAATTCCTTACACATAGTCCTCGAGAAATTTCCTTGGAACTTGGTATCCCTATTTGACATTATACTCATTGGTAGCCCATGCAACCACACTATTTCCTTGAAAAATATATGTACGACCCCTGTCACATCACTTGTCTTCTTCCATGCAATAAAATTCACCATATTTTAAAATCTATCAACTACCACAAATATGGATTCATTCCCTCTCCATGTCCTCAACAACCATAACACAAAATCTTTGCTAATGTCTTCCCATGGTCTTCTCGGTATAGGTAAAGGCTAATATAACCCTCTGTTTTGTTTATGCCCTTTGGCCAACTGAAAAACCATGTATCTTTGTACATAGTTACGCACATCCATGCCCATCTTAGCCCAATAATATTGTTCTCTTATCTGCACCAAGGTTTTCTCATTTTCAAAATGACCTCCTAATCCTCCACTATGTTTTTCTCTGTTTATATTCTTGCACATTTATCCTTTTGGTATACATAATTACACTCCTTAGAATAACATTCCTTCTTAGATAAAATAGTCCAACCAAGGAATCCTATCCATGCATATTAGTTCCTGGAATTCCTCCCATGCTTCTTTAAAATCCATGTCTTGCACATATAACTCCCTCATGGATTCAAATCCCATGACTTCATTGCACATTTATGTCAATACTAACATTCCTCTACTTAATGTATATGTGGCCTTGTTATATTTTCCTTTACGATCTTCAAGATAAGAATAAATTTTCAGGAACTTTACCCACTACATATGCCTTTGGTTTAATTTTTCTTGGCTACTGAATAAATGTTACGATGAGTGATTAATGTATAGAACAAACTCATTTGGAAATAAATAATACCTCCATTTTTAACGTATGTATTATCGCATAGAACTCCTGATTATAGGTTGAATATCTCATTTTTGCGTCAATTAATTTCTCACTAAAGTAGGCTATGGATCTATCTTCTTGGCTTAGTATTTTTTCAATATTTTTCCCACCTGCATCACAATCCACTTGAAATACCTTCTCAAAACTTGACAATACTGACATTGGTTGTGTTGTAATCTCCTACTTCAATTCCTAGAAACCGCATTCTACTTCTTTCATCCACACAAACTCCTTGTGTTATCCTTTCATCATCTTTGTGATTTTTTCACATATTCCACTGAAGTTATTGATGAAATTCCTATAGAAGCTTGATAAACCATGAAAAATTCACACCTGCACCACACTTCCTGGTGAGGGCCATTCTACAATTTCACACACTATTTTTGGGTCCATTCGCAATCCTTCCTGGGATATTACAAAACCCATGTATACTAACTATTTGCGCATAAAGCTACAATTATTTATACTAACCATCAATTCTTCTTGCAAGCACTTCATCATTTGTCACATGTGTTCAATGTGTTATTCCTTGGTCTTACTAAACACCAATATATCATCCAAATAAAATATCACAAACTTTCCCAAAATGTCTTCAAAACCTCATTTGTCAGTTTCATGAAAGTACTTGGGGCATTGGTTAATCCAAATGGCATTACTAACCACTCATATAAGTCTGCATTTGTTTTAAATGTGGTCTTCCACTCATCTCCTTCCCTAATGTGGATCAGGTGATAGCCACTCTTCATATCAATCTTAGAAAAATACCACCCACCACTGAGGAAATCCATTATATCATCCATCATGGGTAATGAAAACCTATACTTAATAGTAAATTTATTGATGGCTCTAGAATCAACACACATGCGTCATTCTCCTCTTTTCTTTGGTGCTAGAACTGCAAGTTCCGCAAAAGGGTAAAATTTTTGTGTACTATTCCTTTATCGAGTGGTTCTTTCACTTTCCTGCATATTTATTCATTCTCTTTCAAGGTCATTCTATACGGTGCTTTGTTTGGTAAACTAGATCCTGGTATCAAATCTATTTGATTACTAATACTACACACCGACAAAAATCCCTATAGTAATTCTTCCATCACAATCTTTGGGAATTTGTCTAATAGCTTGTATACTTATTCAAAAATTTCCTCCATTTTTTCGCAATCCTTACGTGCTTCCTTTGGCACCAATGCATAACATGTATTTTCTTCCTCCACATCTTGCAATAATTCTTTATTAGATACAAGCAAAAACTTTACGTAAACTCCATTGCATACTTCTCCTTTCTCCTCACATTTTAACGGTGACAATTTAAACTTATCTCCATCCTTTTTCGATGCGAAGAATATTTATGCACCCTTCATGGAAGACCTTCCTATCATATTGTCAGGGACTTCCCAATAATAGATGATAATCATCCATCAATATTACATCACACAATACTTCTTCAAAATAATTTTTAATATGGAAATTCAAAAGGATTTTATCATTTACAAGGATGTGGTACCCTTTTTACAACCATGAAACATTGTAGGGGTTGAAATGCACAATATTATTTATCCTTAATTTCTCCACCATTTCATAGAAAACAAGAGTTTCTATGCTCCCATTATCAACAATCACTTTACAACATTCTCCCCCACGACTTTTAAATGGTCCTAAAATTGTTTTTCCTTTGCACATGTTCCTATTCTTTCGGTGATGTCTTCAACAATGCCTTCCTTATCATTGGGGATTCTCCATGCTCTAGTGTCTTGGAATGTTCTATTGATCCCATTGATGTTTCATTTCCATGTGTCAATCGTGTTCTTAATTTTGTGTGCTTACTTATGACTTCACTTTATTCATTTGGACATTTGAATGCACGGTGTCCTATAGTTCCACACTTAAAACATGTTCTAGAGAATCCTCTTCCCTGTCCTTAAATAAATATTTTGTGTCTTCTTAAAGTGTATTCTGCTTCATCACTCTACGCACTATTATGATATAATTCCTACACACTATTACACTCATCTTCTTGTGGTCTATTATATCCTCAGTCGATTCCTTATCTACCCCATATATTGAAGGTCCCTCTCCTAAATACACTTTGGATTTTTTATGCTAATTTATATTCCACCTTCAAAGCAAATTGATACACTTCTTCCATTGTTTGAATGTGCAAGAGGAAGAGTTCTTGAATTCTAAACCTCAAGCCATTAACACATCATACAACCTTCTCCTAGTCAACTTTTGTATGTCCATATCTTATCATGATTTGGTGGAACTCCTCTATGTGGTCCTTGACCGACATATTCTTTTGTATGAAGTTTTGAAATTTCTTAAACAAGCTCATTTGGTAATCAGATGGAAAAAAACCACTCCTCTATTTTGTGACCATATGATCCCAACACACTATCTTATCCTTTTCTCTTCTGCATCTCTCGTTTTGTATATCATTCCACCACTACACCACGTGTTCCTTCAACTTAGTTTGCATTACTCTGATACGTTGTGGGTTGGTGATTTCTTCAAAATTAAATTATTCCTTCATACTTGTTAACCTATCCATAAATTATTTGTGGTCCAACCTTCGAAAAATTATAGGACATCCATTCTCAGTCCATAACTCATTTTGGAAATTACTTGTAGCAATCATGCTTCCCGCAAGCTTATGGCTTTATCTTCTTCTTGCACATCTTCAGAAACTTCTACATTGCATTCATTTCTCCTTACCTATTCTCTTTCATCATCTCTTTATGTATCTTACACCACAAATACTCTTTGCATATCCTCCTAAAAAATTTCTAGTCTTGTTCTCACACCCCTCATCTCTATCATTATTTTCTCTAGCACTCACATGATCGCTTAATTAGGTGTGTTGGCTACATCCACATTGGTGCATCTTCTCGTTTGAATATTCTCTCCTTCTTGACTAGTTTCCTCTCAGTCGATTTTCTACTAGTCCTCCATTTCCCAAATTAACTCCAAGATATACAACCATGTTATGATACCACTTGATTTCAACCGGTCAGATCATAACAACCTTGAGATGTTTGCATAGTAAATGCAGTAGAAAATTCACCTTAAACTTTAGGTTCTATTTCTTAGGAAGCCATACGACATCTACAAAAAATTTCTTATACAATTGTGATTATAATTTCTAGAGCAACAAAGAGATGAATCCAAAGGTTTTCCTCTCTAATTCCTTACCTTTTCACTCTCTAATATCTCAAAAGCCTTTTCTTCTGCAAAATTCTCCAAAAAAGGTTTCAAGAAAGTATTTAGAGGTAAGTTTTCCCACTCATAATGAATTTTAAATTCTTTCTAGAATCTTCTCACAATCCCACTCAAACCCAAATTCAAATTTATGTGCATTAATGGCATCTAACTACCTTGGGCATGGTAGTTGGGAGATATTCATCTGGAATGCCACATCATGGATGAGCTTACATCCTTTGTATACCTACCATTTTTTCATTTCGTACCTCCAAATACTCATCTGCGCACACTTAGAAAAGATATGTGTGTCCCTTGGTAGAATCTAACCCAAAATCAGGAGCCTAACTCCAACGCATCCCTCTTATCAAATATCTTACGTACTTTTATATTGTGCCTTATCTTCATAACTGATCCATCTTTAGTTCTCGCGTGCTCCTCTTGAATTAGTCAAAATTCAAAAATCTATATAGTTACCTTTCTTC
This sequence comes from Taxus chinensis, assembly GCA_019776745.2. NCBI lineage: Eukaryota > Viridiplantae > Streptophyta > Pinopsida > Cupressales > Taxaceae > Taxus > Taxus chinensis. Next base: position 280,678,304 of record CM034146.1, on the reverse strand, counting down.
ATTGATGCTCCTACATTAATTGTCATTTTAATAATTCTGATGAGTTTCTTTTTATCATAATCTACCAAACCATCACCCTGAGGGTAATAATTAGAAGAGGAATTCAAGTATATTCTATGTTTAAAATCCTAGTTAGAGATTTTAAAACCTAAGAAGGCATTTGCATTATCAACAATAATGGTTTGGGGAACCCCAAACCTTGTCATAATGTCTTCAAGAAAATAAAGGATAGTTTATTCAGTAAATTCCTTGAGCACCACAACTTTTGTCCACCTGGTAAAATAATTAGTTGCTATTAAGACCCATTTATGACCCACACTTAACATAGGACTAATCATACCAATAAAATCAAGTCCTCATTAAGAAATGGGTTTATCCACATGAATCAGATGAAGTGGGAGGGCCACCATATTATTTTTACCATTAAAGAGAGCACATTCCTTACATTTTATAACCCACTGATGAGAATCCATGAATAATGTGTGCCAAAAGTATCCCACATTTATAATTTTCATTTTTGTGGGTTTGGCTGAAAATTTTCCAAAAAAGAAACCATTTTGGAACTCCACCAAGACCTTTTTCACATATTCACCATCAATGCACCTTAACGACACTCCATTAAGGTTCTTTATGAAAAAACCTTGCCAATCAACACGCAAGGAAAAAATTGCAATCTTAGATGTTGTTGCTTAGATTTTATCAAGCAATGAGGATATATGCCATTGGATAAAAATATATTCATGTTATCACTTTAGTTATGGTGTCTATGTTGACCTCCTCTATTTCACGGATCCTATATGTTTTGTGGATATGTCACGTCACGTAGGTTTTCTATGTTTTGCCTCAACTCCTCTTCCATGAAGAAGGATGTTTCTCTATTATCCTAACCGTCCAAAGTAAGCTACTCACAAAGTTCTCTACCTCTTACCAGTTTTGTGGCCTTAAAGGAAATTTGATACCCATAACTTGTGTTATCACCAAATTACAACACCCTCTGATTTATCATGAACTTATGAATGAGAAATCAGTGTAACTGGGTAACATGAGATTGTCTCAAGGTGTGGGACCCTTGCTAATGAGACAATCCTCCAGATAAGGTTGGTTCCTCTGCCTATTTTAATCTTAAAACTACTCTTAGGAAGGGAAATACAACTATTCTAACATTGACCTAGATTTCTAAGGGACCAGGGAAGAGAGAGATACATAAGATGAAAACCCTAAACTAAGGGAGGTGATAACACCAAGAAAAGGGGTTGGAGATATCCTTAGTGAGTGAAAATGGAAGAAAATGAGGTAGAAGAGAGTAGACAAAAGTGCCACAATTCAAAGAACACATTCAAACCTCCAATTTTGTGGAGCACAAAGAATTTAAATCCTACAAAAGAATACAACATGCACAATATACCTGAAAAATAAATGAAAGGAAAGGGAGGAAATATAACTTGGGATAGGGAAATAAAATCCACAAAACACTAATTTTATTGCTTAAAATGATGCAAAATCCATTACAATATGGGTATAAGGAAAAAATCATTCACAAAATGCAAAAATTCGAGGCCTGCGGTTCAAAAGAGTGATGGAACAATTCTGTCAGAGTCCCCTTACATTCCAGAATCTCTCCCCCTTATAAATGAGGTGGAATTACATATATATAGAGAAGGGGAGATACCAACTGACAAATTTCATTAATTTCTTGTACAGAGGTATGGGCGACCATACCAATTCGATTTCCAATAGTACTTTTCTTGCACAACGAACATGGGTGCCATACCTCATTAAACCGGTAATTGAGCTACTTTGTGCGATGTTATTAATGCCTAGTCCGTAGATGACATTCCTTGCTGAAACCCAATATGATCCATCAGCTGACGCTCGACAAGAACGGAAGTAGTATTCCACTAACAAGCGAAGGATTTATCACACGAAAAGAAGAATTGTTATCGCACGATGAAAAGGGAAGGATGGCACATGTCAAGATGGAATGCTATCACACGAAAACAAAGGGGACATGATAGGGGAAGGAAGGATGATACGTGTCAAAGAGGGAGAATTTTCACATGACAGAAAGGGACATTATCGCACAACAAATGGAGGGAAGCTGACATGTGTTAGCAATGAGTGTTTGACATGTGAAAGGAAGAAGGCAGCGATGCATGTCATCAAGATGGTGGTTGACCCGTGATAGTGAGATGGTGGTTGACGTGTGATAGAAAGAGGCGGTTGACGTATGACAATAAGAAGTAGTTGAGGCATGAAAAAAAGAGGTGGTTAATGCATGACAATAAGATGCCCTAAACTGGGTTGGGAAATCCTACTAAATTTCAAAGTGTTACACCCATTAACCGCCAATGTTCATACCTGTTAAGTTGTCCATTTTGGAGGGGTCTAAAAAATGGACAACAATTGGCAACTTGTGGGGTGATCTACCTGCTACATCTTAAAGACCAGTCACCTCAGAGGATCCATTAGGCATGGAGTCATTTTGGTTGTTGAAACTAACTAGATGCCTAAAACCTCTTAAACCTTTGAAACACTACTGGGACATTATTTCATCATCGGGCCTTTCCTAAAACTAGAAGGTGCAATAACAACAAAACCTAACTATGTACAAATAAAAAAATCATACACCTCCCAAATGGAACATGTATAGAGTGTACATGAACTTATTACAAAAGAAAACTAAACTATAATAGAGTAATGTGCTACAAGAACTTGAAGGAAATGAACTAATCTAATATTTATAAGGAAGATACTTTACTTTAGTAATAATGCTTGAGATAGATTCCATTTGACCAGAATTTACAATTCTTCTCCATCCAACTTGGATAGTTGGAAAGCATTGTTACTCTTGCATTCCTAAATCATATAAGGGCCACTCCATATTGCATCAAAATTAGAGTGTCTCCCTGGTTTGGCTCTATTTGCATCCCATTTTAGGACCAATTCCCCTTCGTGGAAGTCTCTATATTTTGCCATCTTGTCAAACTTCACCTTAATTTGAGTCTGATCCTTCTCCATTGCTTACATATCTTAACTCTTGAGTTCCCCAAGTTCCATGATCTCTGCATATCTCACTTCCATGCCCTGAAATTTAGATAATTCTAGCTAATTGATAAGCTCCAATGTTGGTAGTTCAAGGGATATTAGAATTTTTACTTCTCTGCCACAAACTAACCTATAAGGGGAGTTGCCTATTGACCTCTTAGGGGTGATCCTATCATCCCACAAGGATGATTTCAACTTGGTGTGCCATGTTCTCTGGTTCTCATCTAGAGTCCTCCTTATGATTTTCAAAATATATTTGTTGGTGGACTCAGCTCTGCCTAGTACCTTGAGGGTAATAATTTGAGGAAGTTCTCAAATAAATGCCATTTTTCACTGCCCACTCAGATATATTTGTCCCAAGAAAATACAAGGCATTATCTGATATTATAGTTGAAGGGACTCCAAATCTTGTTGCAATACCTTCATAAAAATCCTGAATATTGGTTTCATTTGCTTCTTTGAGTGTAATTTCCTCTATCCACTTAGTGAAGTAATATGTGATGTAAGGTTCCATTTGTGACCCAAGCTAGATTTTTGATTAATCACTCTGATAAAATCCAACTACCATTGCATGAATGGCTCATTTACAGAAATTGGTTGGAGTGGAAGGGTTGTTATCTTCTCTTTACCTATGAAGAAAGCACATTTCTTGAATTTGTTAATCCATGAGTAACAATCATTGAAAGTATTAGGCCAATAATAACCAACTTTCATGATTCTAAGATTTTTTTCTCTTGGGGTAAAGTGGCCACCTGTTTCTCCATCATGAAACTCATGCAATACCCTTTCTATCTGATAGGTTGTGATGCACCTTAGGAAGACACCATTCACATCTCTCTTGAACAAGACATTATCCATAAGCACATATGGTATAATTTGCAATCTAAAATACCTTCTTTTGGCCTTACTAAAGCCTTAATGGATTTGACCTATTTGGAGTAAGTGTACTATATCCTAAGTCCAGTAATGAGTGGGCACACCATTTGCAGCTTGTTCTTGGTCATCTTGTAATATCAACACAACTTCTTTTTCCTTTCTCGACTCAACATGATGACTTGAAAATAATTGTTCAAAAAATCATTTCCTCCTAACCAGCTTGGTCACCTTGATATCAATGTCATACTCCATGACCTTAGTTATCCGACCAACAATTTTCTCATTAAGATCCTTATTTAAAAGAAATTATTTTACACCGACATATGCAACTAGTAGATGAATTTTGTAATTTGACACTAGATGCTTGAATTTCTTTAAACTTCTTATCACAACTAGGAAATGTTTTTCAATAAATGAATATCTTACCTCATAATCTTCAAGTCCTTGGATGAGTAATGCAATAGGCTGCTCTAGTTTTTCTTGATTTGGTTGTACTAGTATGGAAGATATTGCATCTGTGCCACCAAAATCATATATATTAGAGTACTTCAAAAAATATGGATTTATGAGGGTCAGAGCCTGTGTGATGACCTACTTTATAGCTTTAAAGCTTTCTTTTCCTTCAGAAATCCATTTGAAAGCCATATTATTCCTTATCATCAACCTTAGTGGCCTGACAAGGGTAGAAAAGTTAGGAACAAACCTCCTGAAAAAATTAATTTTCCCCAAAAACATTTGGAGACCCTTCTTGTGACTTGGGAAAAAATAGAGAACAGATAGCCTCAAGTCATTCTGGATCAATTGTCAACCCTTCTTTCAGACACTAATGTGGCCTGAGGAGACTTGCCTTTCATATGCTAGGAAAATGCACTTTTTGGAATTCAAATACATTTTGAATCTCCTGCATCTTTGAAACACTTGTCTGAGGTGAAAGAGGTTGTTGTGTTCTTAAATAATATAGTAATGTCATCTAAGTACACAAGAACTATCTTGTTTATTAGCCCCTTAATTTCCATATCCATTTCTCTTTGGAAAGTAGCTCTGGAGTTTGACAATCCAAATGGAATTTTCCTATAGGTGTAAGTTTCTTATTTTGTGGTGAAGGTTGTTTTTAATTTTTCCTCCTCTTTCACCATAATCTAATTGTAGCCTGAGTAGCCATCTAGGAGAGAGAAACTTTCCAAACCAACTACCACCTGTAAGATTTTCTCCATAGAAGGAAGTGGATAGTGGTCCTTAAGAGAGGACCTATTGAAGTCTCAGAAGTCCATGCATAACCTAATTTATTCATTCCGTTTCCTTATTGGCACCATATTTGTGACCAAAATTGAGTACTTGATTGGAAAAATAATGCTTTCCTTAATGAGCTTGTTCAACTCCCTCTTTATAAAAGGCTCGATATGAGGGTTAACCAGTCTTTGTTTCTATCTGATGGGCTTGCATTTTGGATGCAGTTCAATAGTTTGTTGTGCCAATTTTGGATTAAATCCCTTTAAGTCCTCATATCTATATGAAAATACATCTGGGAATTCTTGGAAAAGATGTATGAAATCATATTTTTCCTGTTGAGTACTCACTTAGCCAATTTGGAGTAACTTACCCTCTCTAACTGAAATAGGCTTTGAATATTCTCGTTTGACCTGAATATTTTTCTTCTCCTTCTAGAATTGATCATTAAGATTGATTATTGAATCCAATTTCACCAAGCCTTTTGGGAGCTTGTTCGTTCTCAACTAGACCACTTGATCACCATATTTCTGCTCCAATTTGTCCTGATTTCTTGAGGATAACTCAACTTCTTCTTGAATAAAATTTATGATCTACTGATAAATTTCAAATACTTTCCATCTTATATTGTTATATGGAACAGTTGGCCTTACAATCACTATAATATGAGGTTGAGTCTCATCTCTCTTGATACTGTCAATAACATCAAATGTTTCCCCTGTTGCTGCAATTCTATCCGCAGCCTCATTATTCTTCCTTGGAAGAGCCTCAATGTCGAATGCTTCAAAGTCTTCGATGCGGCCCCATACATGATGTTTGTATCTCTTTAAGAGATCATTCTTAGCCAAATGGGTCCCTTTGACTTGGTTTATTATCAACTCATTCTCCCTAAAAACTTGCAAGTTGTTAATACCTTTATTTCTTGCCCAATGCAATCCATGGGTCAAAGCTTCATATTTAGCTATATTATTTGAAAAAGAAAACTAAAAATGGAAAGTTGAGTAGCATTTTATACCTTGCGGTGACACAAGCATTGATCCTCGTCTAGTTCCTTTCCTATTCATCGAGCCATTGAAGAATAGCCTCCATACTTCATTATCATCCTTTTCATCAGGTTTGGTGATGCTAGCGAGAAGTGGATTCTCTTCATACATAAAATAAATGCCTAGCTCAACTTCCTCCATATCTTTGTATGGATCAAAGTTATGCCTCTTGTTTTCCCATTCATCAAGGTTCAAGTCTAGAATGCCTCCAACATTGGTATTTGTTTCTAGAGTGCTTGGGAAATCGGATGAACAATTGGCATTTATTGGACTTGGCACGTGAGGCTCAATATGAAATTTTACAATAGGCTCAAATCTAATGGTAGCCTTAGTTCCATACATTTTCTAGAATATCATATGTGACCAATCAACTGATAGTTAACCACCAATTTTATCCATGAAATCCCTTGACAAGAATAAGGAAAAGAGTGGTGGTAAATCAATGACTGATATGTCCTTTTAGACTATAAAATATGGGCATGCATGCAGTGTTAGATTCAAATCCTTGAGGATTCCAACTATTCCCACTATTGTTCCATCCAATTGTACCACTCCCTTTGAGATATGTTCATACTTAAGACCCAGCTGATCTATAATTTGATTTGGTATCACTAAGCTACTTTCCCATGAGTCAATCATGTAATTGTGTACCAGATCATTCCCAATGATCAGAGATATATAGAATGGAGGAGGCTTCATATTTTTATGTTATTGACCTCCTTCTTATTGAGTTACATTAATTAAAACCTTCTCTTGACCTTTGGATGGATCATTTGATATGGACCAATTTTCCATGGCTTCTTGCAATAGATCCCTTTGACCTTGAATTTTTAAAGATTCCCATATAGAGATGCTTACATTAGTATTTTTCATTTGATAAATAATGTTGAATGGAGAAGAGTTGTATTTATGTTTCCCTTTGCTTAGCACTACCTTCTCTTGCACATGGGATGCTACAACAGGCACATGAGATGGTCTAGAAGGTGGTTTGGGCTGGTTTTACACACTTGGAGCTGTATTTGGATTGTTTACTCCTTGTAGAGTGACCAAAGGCTAAGAATCACTTGGATTTGATGATTTTACTTCCTCCAAATTTCTCTTCTTAGACCTCGTGTTAGTTTCCACACTTTGATAAGGGGACTGATTTATCCCACAGAAATCCTCAACTTGCCAATTCACCAATGTAGTGTCACTTGGAGGTGCTCCTTGAGTAGCTATTTGTTGTTAATTTTCTTCTTGACTTGTTTCTTGAGATGCACTTACCATTGTCACCATTAAAGCATGTTGCCTAGTTGTGAGGTTGATTACATGGGAAGCACCATTCATACTCATGCACCATATTGTTTTGGACTAGAACCAAGACTTGGGATGTTGAAGAGGCTGCATTAGGATTGTAAGGCTGGAATGGCATAAGAGTTATGGGTTTTCCCTAGTTTTTTCCAGCATCTTAAACAAAGGGTCTATTAGACTGATATGGAGGCCTATTTGGTTGGTTTTGAGGATGATAAGGTCTAAAATTTTGGTCCCATAGCCACTTAAGGGTTATCATCTCATTCCTTAGGTTCTGCAATTGCTTCATAATTTCTTGGATTTTAGTTGAGGTACTAGAAGAAGAGGTAGAAGCCTCATTAGAATTCTGATTTCTAGGGGCATGAATAGGGGCTAATGTAGGTGTCTTGCTAGAAATAGGGTTCCCCATTTCTGGATAAATCAACATAGGTGGCCTAGGTGCAAGTTTACTGGCTTGAATTAAGTAGTTCTCATCTCTAATGGATATGGTATAAGCTTCTGGAAAGGTTATTTCTCTCATAGATTGAATCATTACAAATATATCAGAATTTAGAGCTTTAAGGAAATAAATAAATGCACCTTCAATAGATGATCTCATAACAATTGGGATCCTATCCCATGTCCTTTGGAATCTTAAGTTGAAGTCATCTATCTACTCATTTGGTGCTCTCTTGATTGTAGTCAGTTGTTCCAATAGAGAAAAGTTTTCTACCCTTTCCCCAAACTGGTCACAAAGTCCCAAGCATAGTTCATTCTAGTTCTGGATTGATCTAGCTGCTAAGTTTCTGAACCATTGCAAGTCTTTTCCTTTGAGAGAAGAGATAATAGTTTTGACTACCACATCCATATAAATGATCTCATGAATGGAACATACATTTGTAATGTCTTGGATGTGATCAATTGGAGTTGTATGATTCTCTCTAGTGAAATATGGGATGTTTTTCAATCCTGCCACTGGAATTGGATTTTGTGCATTGAGTTTAAGCAGAATACTACCCATGAAGTTGAAAAAGGTATTTGGTGGTCCTTATGGTGGTTATTTATGTGTCATCCTAATCGGCCTAAGAAACCTAGTTGATTGAAGGAAAGGTCTACCAAATGGAGGAGTAGATAAAGTTCTGTTAGGTGGGGATGGTGATCTTTGAACTCATCTACCTCTTCTTCCTCTTCCTGGAGATAGCTGAAAGTATTCAAATATTCCTTCTTCTTTTGTCTTAGACCTCATTTGAATCCTTCTCATGAACCTGGACCACCAACACTACTGAAACCAGTTTATTTTCTGATTGGAGTCACCAAATGTGTTGCTGTAAAGCCTCCAAAGGAAGGGAATTCACCAAGACACACACCCAATCTAGATAAACATGGAAGTATTGAATTCTATCCCACCGAGTGTTCCAAAATGGTTATCACAAAATTACAACACCCTCTGATTTATCATGAACTTATGAATGAGAAATTAATGTAACTAGGTAACATGTGATTGTCTCAAGGTGTGGGATCCTTGCTAATAAGACAATCCTCCAAAGAAGGTTAGTTCCTCTACCTATTTTAATGTTAAGACTAATCCTAGGAAGGGAAATATAACTATTCTAAAGCTAACCTAGATTTCCAAGGGACCAAGGAAGAGAGAGATACATAAGATGGAAATCCTAAACTAAGGGAGGTGATAGCACCAAGAAAAGGGGATGGAGATATCCTTAGTGAGTGAAAATGGATGGAAATGAGGTATAAGAGGGTAGAAAAAAGTACCACAGTTCAAATAACACATTCAAACCTCCAATTTCATGGAGCACAATAAATTTAAATCTTGTAAAAGAATACAAAGTACACAATATACCTAAAAATGCAATGAAAGGAAAAAGAGGCAATACAACTTGGGATAGGACAAGAAAATCCACAGAAAACCAATTTTATTTCTTAAAATCATGCACAATCCATTACAATATATAAACAAGGCAAAAATCCTTCACAAAATGCATACGTTTGAGGCCTGCAACTTACAAGAGTGCTGGAACAATTTTGATAGTGTTCCCTTACATTCCAGAATCTCTCCCCCTTACAAATGAGGTAGAATCACATATATATAGAGAAGGGGAGCTACCAACTGAAAACTTTCATTAATTACCTATACAGAGGTATGGGCGATCATACCGATTCACTTTCCAATGGTATTTTTCTTGCATGACGAACATGGGTGACATACCTCATTAAGTTGATTGTTGAGCTACTTTGTATGATGCTATTAATTCCCGGTCTGTAGCTGAAATTCCTTGTTGACGCCTGACAGGATCCATCAAATGATGCCCAAAAAGAAAAAATTATTATTCCATCAACAAGGGAAGGATTTATCGCACGATAAGAAGAAATTTTGGTGCACAACATCAAGGGAAGGTTGACGCACGTCAAGATGGAATGTTGTCTCACAACAAAAAAGGGGACATGAAAGGGGAAGGAGGGATGATTTGTGACAAAGAGAGAGAATTTTTGCATGACAACAAGGGATGTTATCACACAAAAAATGGAGGACATATGATGTGCCTCAGTAAGGTTCGGTTGACGCATGACAATAAGAAGGAAGTAACGTGTGTCAACAAGATGGTGGTTGATGCATGACAATAAGATGAAAGTTGATTCGTGACAGGAGGAGGTACTTGATGTGAGACAACAAGAGGTGGTTGATGTGTGACAACAAGAGACATTTGATGTGTGAGAACAAGATGCCCGAAACCTTTACCGCAGCTTATGAACTCTCCATGAGTTTATACCAACTAGGTTGAGCTACTTTATGTGCCCAATTTTACACGTACTACATTGTCAGAAACGGTTACAAAAAATTCCCCAATGATGATTCATATCCTTTTAGAAGGTGTTCGAGCTCCTAAAACCTACTTACAGTTAATATTTGTAGCCTAGTATGTCCTACTTAGCCTTTGCATGCTTTGTCCTAGCTTCTTATTTCATTTTCCTTTGTTTTTGGCCTTTAGTGTCAAAATTGGTGCCCTGCCTAGGCAACGGTTTTATAACCGCCTCCTATGCATGGCAGTGGTCCTGTAATCACCACTCTGCACTAGGTGGTGGTCCTATGAAAATTTTCTATAATGTTTACTCGTCCTTTTAATGTGTGTAACTCAAATTCAATTCCATTTTTGGACGCATTTCTTAGTCAATTTTCCTAAATTTAGGCTTGAATTGTTCATGTAAAACTCCTCCTTCACTATGATTGTTTATTGCATAGTTAACTACCTCTTCATGTGATGATTTGGCATCCCATTTCTTCCAAGTGTGCTTGTGCACTCTACAACTAACTATCTATAAATTGATCGCTTGTATTCAAGAAAATGACCATAGAATTATTTTTTGCATCCTTACAATTGCTAAAATTTCTTATTTCTTGATGGAAATTGGATATCCAATCACATTTCTATTGTGTTATCTTTCTCCCACTTGCATTGTTATAGGTTTCCAATTAAAGCTTCCCATTACTCCAACACTTCCTTCTATTGTTGTCACTACATTCACAACCTCTAGAATCACGTGGACATGAGGAATTGAAAGGATAAACTGAGGGGACAAATATTCACACAACCATATTTTCCATTGTTCTGCATATCCAAGGATGAAGGTGTTGTTTTTTTGCTTCATTCATTTAAATTGTTGTTTCTAAATCTGTATGCATTCACATATCAAATAGAGTAGAGAAAGTATCTTGTTGTTTCAATTATCAAGTAATTGCAATAAATTAGATCATATTAGGAAGTTTTTGTAAAATCATTTTCTTTATTATTTCCAAGGAAGTTGCAAGAGAAGAATCAATTCTTTGAAGCTGTGATTTCTTCTCTGCCTCTGAGGCAGGGTTTAGGGTTTTGATTACAAAAGTTTCAATAGGTTTAAATTAACACAATTGTACAGGCAAGTAGTCACATCCAGCTACTTTGCTGGTTTAGGATTTATTTGTTTAGAGGAAAAGAAATTTGTTTTTTGTGATTGTAACATCTCAGTTTTGTTGATTTGTTTATATTAGTTTCCTTTTTCTATATTATAATTGATTGTTAACTTTGTCTTAGTTAATTTGGGCACTTCAAACTATTTTAACATTTAAATTCAACCAAGTAGTTTAAGCCATAGGGAATTTACACTACCTTCTAAATCCCCCCTTTGTCAACTTAGCTACTAGGAATTCACACTACTAGACCTTAGTCAATAATTCTCCTATAGTTAGCCCTCTGCATTTCTACATCAGGTGCCCTGACATGACCTCAGGGGGTTGATTGTAGATTGAAGGTCACGTGTTGATTTTCATCTGTACAAATTGGTGAACCCAACGTGAAGGATTAATTCCATATTTCTTCTTTTTCTTTCATTACTATTACCTCACCTCTCTATTTCTTCCCATATTTTGGTAGATATTTTATACATTCTAAAATATGTCTAGAAGAGAGTTTGGTGGGCCATTTGGCTCTGATAGATATTACACCAACATTCAACCACAACAATCCCCTTCCATTTCCAAATGGGATGAAAATTACATGAGCAATGTGCAAACCTCCCTTTGTTACACTTCAAACCCCATTAGCTATGTAAGGATAGAGGAGGTTTATCAACCATTAAACATGCAATACCATCAACCCAATTCAAACCACGTTGTTATCACAAATGGAACAGGTTCTTACCACAAAGTCTTATCAAGACCTCACATTTCCATGCAATAAACAAAAGGTGACATATTTACATGAATAGCTAATCCCCTTCATCAAATATATGATTCTTTGGATATAATGAAGGCTACAACCTCTAAGATTTCAAATGCCTATCCTAAGGTTCTTACTTCTGAGGAAGAAAAGAATTATAACACCAAACAATTCATGACAGGGTATCATGAGCTTTTGCAATCAAACCCTATGCCACAAGCACCCCAACAAGGGACTCAAGCCTCTCCCAATGATTTCATTTCTACTTTAGTAGGGAGGATTAGAGAATTAGAGAGTGCGCAACCATTGCAACTAGCTCATTCAGTATGGAATAACATGGGATATCCAATAGATAACAAGGGATACATCCCTACCCATGAATAACAAATGCAACATCATGTACAACAAGGTTATCTGGTTCAGATGAATTCAGGTGATTTTATCACATGATCTAACATAGTAGGGATGGGTCCTCATCCTTCTCAAACTTATCCTATGCAAGGGATGGTTGGAAGTGTGTTCTCGAATGCTGCTCCATCAGGTAATGTGACATTTCTTAGTTTTACGCCCACTAGTCCATATCTTAGTATCATACCACCTTACTTGTGTATGTATTTGAAGTCCCTCCAGATGGACCCATATGTCATCCTTGCTCTGTATGCACCATATCAAGGAGCTCCATACATTCCTATAATATAGCTTATCTGATTCCTCCTCCACCTCCTCCACCTCCTCATCAAGGATATTCAATGGTGGAATCCTACACAATGGGTACTGACGCTGAGTACTTAAAGGAACCTCTTGAATTCAATATACATGACATTATGGTGCTCAATATCGAAACCAGGGAAGAAGTCTAGAAATTTCCTTTCCTTAGTTACGAAGAAGTATTGGAAGGTGAAATTTGAATTAACCATACAATGATTGATAGTGGTCAAAAGACTTATGGCTCGAATGAGAGAATAGTCACTCCTTCAAAGAGTAATTACCCCAACAGCTCCAACAAAAATCAAGGGCCTAAGGTCTTTAACAAGAACTGTGGTATTACAACTGATGGTGTCACTGATCAGGTCCAAAAACTGAACGTTGGTAACACTAATCAAGAAAATAATCGCAGTACTAACAGTAACTTGAGAAATCAAGTAATCCCTAACTCGATCAACACGGTTGATGTAAACCATCCCCCTCAGAATTAAATTCAAACCCTAGGCCCGAACCAACATCAAAACTTTGGACAAGGGGAAACGAATCATGGATATAACAATCAATTTCAAAACTACAATCAAGGTTATAATCAACAATAGCAAGACACTTTTCAAAGGCCAAGAAATTACAATCCTAACAAATATTTTGGTTTCCATAAGGTCCAAGGTCATGATGATAGAACTTGGCGCGATTGCAATAAATTTCTACAAATACTTCCTAAAACCAAAGACAACTCTTTGCAGACATGTTCCTAGAAAATCCAAAAATGAATTCACAATCTGAATATACGAGACCCATAGCTCCTCAAAATGCTAATGTGAGTATCTTTCAGGAACCACTCCCTACACATCCTGAAAATGTCAAGGTGAATCCTCAGAACATAAACAAAGACATTCCTATAAAGAACAATGACCATGTGGCCTCAACATCCAACAACTCTTGAGTTGTCCCTAACCTCGGTTTGAATGACAATACAAAGATCATGAGATTAATTGCGATAGAATTTGAACTAGAACTTAATGCAACAACTCGGGTGAAGGAATACTTTCCTCAAACCCTACCCAATCTTTCCTCTTCACATTATGGAATTCATATAATCACAAAACTAGTAGGATCCTATGATTTAATATCATATTTGAACAATACCTTGTCTCACATCTCACTCCTAGATTTGCTGAAGAATTCCCCTACGCATCGATTTGCATTGCTCAATGCACTAGCTATTGGTCATCTAATCCAGGTTACGCCTCCTCCCAATGCTCAAATAAATCATATTGACTTTGACATACATCCTCTGGGACAAAGTGATAGGGATACAAGGTTTGTTTTCGACATAGACAAGATACCATCTAACGCTAAAATAGCCCAAAGAGGTGATCCTGCCTTATATTTACAGGTTTGGGTTTATAGCAATTACATTAAGAGAGCCATGATCAATGATGGGGCTGCTATAAATGTGATTCCATTCTCTTTCTTGCATAAGTTGGGGTACATGGATACTAATTGCTCCTCTAAAAGAAACATGTTGTGAGGGTATGACAGTCTGAAGGAAACTTCAATTGGAACCATAGATCTCCCTATCACCCTTGGGCTAAAAACTATCTAGACGGAATTTTACCTCATCGACATGGAAATAAATTATAACATGAACCTTGGGAGACCTTGGATTCACCGAATGAAGTCTTTTCCTTCTACATTATTCCAGGAAGTTAGATTCATCCATTTGGGAAAGGTCTTCATCACCCAAGGGGATCCTAAGCTTGTCGATATACAATTAGAAAAACTCAAGAAGAAAAGAGGGGTCTATACAATGTTTGAGCTCCCTGAAAAATAGTTAAACAAGCCACCTCCATAAAACTAATTGGTCGCGACCACCCTGAATGTTCCAAAGGTTGAATTTGTTGATCAAAAGCATTTGAGGTGGCCAAAAATGATAAGGGAAAATCAATATCTGGGGAAACCGTGTCCACCAAAACAATGACAAATATCATGAAACTTTTAGAAAGTGATGAACCGATATTCCTCCTATTTGAACTGCAAGGAATGGGTAGCCTTCTTAGAATGGCCTCTCTTCTTGCCGACGGTCTTGGCCTAGGTATAAACATGATATAATTAAACAAAAGAGGAAGAGAGAGATGAAATCAATATGGTACCCATCAAATCTATCCCTAAGGGCTTGTTCTATTCTGAACCTTGGTTTAGATATGAATATATTAAAAATCAAGTATGTCATCTCCACGGGATGTTATCCTATTATGCAATGAAATTCATGTAAGGTCATTATTCTTCACCAAGATAAGCAACATAATCATGCTCACATACGCACAATGTGTTGAGAACATGACAAAGAGGTTATCATATATGTCCATTTGACAAAAAAATATGACAAACATATATACATGATCATAGGTAGGGGTTGTAAGTTTAAACCTAGATAACAAGTCCTTATCAAAATAACAGAAATTTCAAAGGTTGTGTTGCTTCACGGTGTGCTCTTAAGGGTGAGGAGTTTGACATATTTTAACTCTCTTCACTTGAGACACTTTAGCATGTAGTCCATCTGCATTTCCATATGTATAGTACTACATTCTCATTACATTACCATTTGTTAGCTCATTATGTGAAAATTTTAATCAAGGAACTTATTTTCAAGTAACTCTCAAAAGATTCTACAAAATATTAGCAATCATTTGAATCATATCTCTTCAAATATTCATGATATTATCATTAACATTTCTTATGAATTCATCGGTTCAACAAGACAAGAAATTTTTTTGACACTAATTCTGCCAAATCCTTCTTACTTGGTTTTTCCTATAGATTTCTTCTAGCATAGTTGTATTTTCCCATGTTCAGTTCTAAAATCTTCATGATGCCATATGTTACCGTAGAAAAATATCTTTAGCACAAAAACATTCTAAACATTTTCACCCAGGGTGTATGTTTTCCTATCTCAACCTTTGTTGTTGAGCCCTTGCATATTATTGGTTGCATGGGGTTAAGTCTAGGGGTAAGCCTCCTTTCCCAAAAACACGATTAAAATATAAAGAAAAAAAAAATTACATATCTCAAATCAAATATCAAATCAAAATTTTTATTTTACACACTTCTTTGCCCCACTAACCTTCGGTGTCGAGCCTGTGTTTCTTACTAGTTACGTGAGGTTGGGAAAGGAGAGAAGTGCCCTTACTTGCCTATGCCTTGTCCTTGGTGGTGAGCCCATGCTTCTTATTGGTAGCATGGGGCAAGGTGTAGGGTTCTCTATAAATAAACTAATAATTTAAGATCAATTTCATCTAATAAAAGTGCTTTGAAAATCTTAAAAGTTCTAAGAAAAAAAAGTTTAGATGTACACGTTCCAAAAGAGAGTTGAAAATTTAAAACTAGATTGTGTCAATCAAGATGCCATCTTCAGATCTAATTCTAGACAAATTTGTAAGAAATCACATTCTAGGCTATGTAGTAAATTATATGTAAGGTTAAGTTGTAGGTTCCTAGTTGGGTTTATGTCAAAATCTTGTCTTTCTCTCACCATTTCCATCTCTATCAAAATCACATAATTCACATCCGTCCTGGATCTCAGTGTTGATCCCTTGCATCCTACTGGCTATGCGGGGTTAGTATTAGAGCGAATTCATTTCATCATCATGTAATTATTCATCAAACATTTCCAATAAACAAGAATAAGTACTAAACATTACTTGAAAAGCTAAAGTTCAACATTACTTTGTGTCACCATAATCATCATATGCCAACATTACAAAACAACAAAAAGAAATCATTTTGTTAAGCATTCATCATCCATTCCATACATTCTGAAAAGCATACAAAATTGGAAGTTCTAAACATTTAGAGTACATATGCAAAGAAAACCATAAATGAAAGTAAAATTTGTGCAAGGAACAACTGAACCAAAAAGAGATATCTGTATATATATCATGGAATAAATTTTCGGTAAAATGTCATTGTTATCTCTCGAAAGTGCACCCTATAGAGAGATGGTTGCAGCTTTTCTAAGCTTGCAAAATTTTATCTCTTTTTTTCATAGGTACAATGGAAACACCTCAGGTCTGTGGGTATACCTATTTTGAGTTGAGTATCTGGTATTAATGGTTGGTTCCTTGTTTATGTATCCTAAACTGACTTCTAGGGTTTTAAAGGGGTAAAAAACGACTAGTAAAGTAATTAAAACTAAGGTGATACACCAAATTTTGTATAAGGGATTTGATAGGGTATATGCAACAATTGATATGTGAAAGAGTTCTTGATACACCGAGCCAACCGTCTTCTATAGAATTTTAGGGGCAAAACACTTGGCTGTGTTAAGGGAAGAATATTATAATATCACTGATAAGTTAACATGCACATTAAAATTATGCAAAAAATATTGAATATGCAGTAGGGTAAGATGATTGATAAGGGGAATTTGCATTCACATGACTAATATAAAACATACACAAGACTGCAAAATAATTGGAAAGGCAGAAAATTCTTCACACTCAGAAGGTAAAACTGGACAAAAATTGCTTCAGTACTCCTATATCCAAAAGTCCTCTAGAAGTTTTTTTATTGTGTGCTTTACAAAGCCACACAATATATAGCAAAAATTAAATTCAAACCCTCTTCCTGAAAATAGCCTAAGGCTTGTACTCACCCATGCATGTTATTTTTATCCGTTATTTAATAATATATAAAAGGATAAAAATAGAACATGTAATTATAGATAGGCATTTAATAGCCTTTGATTACAATTGGTCAACTACAGTCGACTGTTCTATTTTTAGAAAATCATGTCTATTTTTAAGAAAAGCATGAGTGAATAATTTTCTAAAAATAAGATTTGCTTGTTGTGCAAGTCTTCTCTCCATGAACATGCAACTGTTGTTTTCTTCTCTATTATGTCCTGCATGTTAAGGCATGCAAAAATGCTTTTCTCTGTTCATTGAGGAAAAGATATAATTATCATTAATTGCAAATACACCCAATGTGGGGAATAACTTCATCCAAATATCTATCCATATTTTCGGACCACCTTTTGATTAATACATGCATGTTGACACTTGTTTGGCACTTCTAGTGATTTTTCATGGATAGCAACAGTGTATTTATTATCTTGAACCTTCCCACTAGTGGGGACCACCTTTGAACTGATGACCATTAGTCTGGCACAAAAAATCTTGGTCCACTCTTGATTATCCAGACCTTCAGACTATAGTACTGGAGAATATTCTTAAGTGAATTGTGGCCCCCTTTCGAATACACATATGGCAGTATTATAAGCCCTTTGCGGACCTATAGACCACTTTTGTGGCTTATTATTTCCCCCTTGTCAAATTTTATGGTCATGCGGGAACATTTTTTTAAAAAAAATTTAAGTCCTTTGGCAGGACTTTTAGAACTTTTTGAAGCTTTGTTTTCCCCTATGTGCGGACTTTCAGACCCTTTTGAAGTTTTTAGGCCTGTTTGTATTAAGTCTCAAAACTTTGACAAAGCCTGCTGCTCCACCGATGCTATGTGGAATTGATTTTTTACTTTTTCTCTCCACGCGGCTTTTACTTTCTCATCGTGGAGGCTAGGGCTTGTAGGGAAAATTTTTAGAACTTTTATACTTATGAATTTTTTACAGTTTGAAAATTTTAAGTGAACCCCCGACCCCCATTTCTTCAGCTTCCACTATGGTGACGACACATGTCTTTCTCTCAGGCCTGTGGGGCTACAGATGACAGTTTTACAATTTGATTTTTTTTGAAATTTGACTAAATTTGACCACCATTTTGATTGGGACTGACTTTTGCATCAATTTTTTATGACTCTATTTGTGATAGGTGATCTCTGTACCTACTTAATTTTCAATCATTGATCTCATAAGGGATAAGCTTTTAGGGTTTATGACATGTGATAAATGCATTTTAAGGCTCCTGACCCATGGTTTTCTTTTTTTTGTAGGAGATCAATTCTTGACCTGTTGATCTGTGTCCTCATTGGTTCTTGAATTTTTGATCCTTTGACTGTCGTTGAGTTAGATTTGAACTCACCTGCTTGAATTCAGCATGGTAAAGGAAACCTCAACCCTAGTATGAACACTCTCATTTAGTTTTTTTACTGATGTGAGCGAAGCCCTCGATAAAAAAAATTTAACGCCATTTTTTGCTTCCTTTGTGAAACTCTCAAACTTTTTCCATTATGGGTAACTTTGAAACCTGACCCCCTCTTGCATTATATTCTTTGAGCTTGATTGGATATGAATCTTTATTGTTCGGCTCTGTATATTTTGAAGTCTCTGGCTTCTTTATTGGTCGTTGTCTTGATATTGTGATGGGTTCTTCAAGTTTGAAAGATTTATAATCTCTGTATGGGGTCATTATTTCTTCACATCTGTACGCTTTTTCAATAGAGTGTTCATGGTCAATCAACTTCGAAACTGCCTATGATAAAATGTAAGTGAAATAATTGAACCAGTCTTCATTTTGACTTTAAGATATGTATATTTTGAGTTTTAGGTATTTGTTTTAGTTGTATATATGTGTCGGCCTTTGAATTTAATTTCATTTTTCCTGTATAAGAGTTTATGAAATTTCATGATGGCTCCCTCAATTCGATGACTCGGCCCCTTTCTCTGTTATATCTTCATTTTCTAACTTGTGGAGGGGTTTGTTGTTCATGAAGAACTACTGTCAAGAAGAAAAAATTTGTGTGTGAATGTTTTCCCTTCTCCGCTGGGATTTGTTTTCCTTTACTTTGAGTCATAATAATGAAAACCTTTGATGGGTACTTTAAGTCTATTAGAATTTCCTTTTCCAGACTAGGGAAATATTTTCTTGATTCGGGTTCAAATTGTTGGCCCATGTAGTAAGCTACACGTTTTATCTCTGATTTTGAAGTGTTTCACACCCGAATCCTCTCTACTCCTTTATGGATGTCGTAAAACTAGAAGACACCTTGGAAATTCTTTTCTTTATATATAGAGTCTGGTTTTTGGTGATGACATGTACAACTCCTAGTTCTAAAATTTAGCTCTTTAAGAATTCTGTATCTTTTGACAGACCGGTAGGCTTGTTCATTTGATTCTGGAACTGGCAGTAATAGCACTTTGACTGTTCTATTTTTATGAGATCTTTGTACCTTGTATCACTCTTTTGGAAATTACAAGCAGTTCACTTGTTCTTTGATACTATCTTAGGCATAAGACTTGATTCAGATGCTTGTTAAGATCTATGTAGCTTGTTTCTTTTAGATATATGCTTTATTTCCTTTATAGTAACATTTCTGGCATGTTGGAAAAATTGAAATGTTGATTTTTCATGGCGAAGCCCTGGCAAATTTTTTCCAGAATTCTCTCTTCCTTGACTGAAATCTAGAAAGTGTACATTGTTTGTATGCATCTTCTTTGTTTTGTACTGTAACCCTATTCCATTTTACAGAAGATATCTGAGTTTTGAGTTACATTAACCCTTCTTTCATAGCATGTACATGGTCCTTTTCTTGTCTTGCCATCTTTATAGGACAACCTGTATCTGCACACTTTAAGAAAATAGTTAGAAATAATTAGGCTTTTTGGCCTCTCTTGTGTCCATGTTCCCTATTCTCTTTTCTATTTCTGCTTCCTGAGTGAGCTATGTAATTTGATCTTTGAGTAACTCTATATATCTTTGTTGTTTAGAGATCCATATGCATGAATTAGGACAGTGTAGGAATATGGATTAACCCTGAGCTCTTTATTGATGATTCCTTTCTTTACTTTTCAGGTACCATGCTTTCAGAATTGTGAAGACAAAGATGGAAAATAAGTTGGAATGGGGAACAATCTATGCACAACGAAGAATATACAAAGGCAATGATGGGTTCACTCATACTCCTTTTACGTTCTGATTTCATGCATGTGTACCTCTTACTTCAGTAGATGTACTTTAATTTTCAGTCACATCCCACGGCTTGTGTGGGAAACATTTGACCTTCCTTGTGGATAAAACATTGAATTCTAAAATTGAGTTGTGTATTTTCTTCTGCATTATAGCTTCTCTGTATGGATTATATAATGAACTAAACAACTCAGTAACATAATTGAATGTCTTAAACATGAAGGAAAGAACATTAATGAGAACCTGTAACATTCAGTAATGAACTCTGATTTCTGTAATCTGCACTTATGTTTGTTGTCCCAAAACTCAACACTTCACCTACTCTGTAATTCGGTGTCTTCATCAAGACAACACAGCTTTCCTTCGGGGCCTTTGTGTTCTTTTGCTAAAGGTATCATGAAATTGCAGACTATGTGATCTGTTATGTTTTGTAACAACACACATAGTTATAGATTTCACTTAATCATTAATTAATTCAGCAGTAACTAATAACATCAGAACTTCCTTAGCTTAGGTATACTTCACCCATGACTTTCATCGTAATGACGAAGTTTCGAGTTGCCCATTTTTGCACAAGTGCAAAAATTGTCAACATTTATGGCGATCCTGTGGGGAAAGTTTCCTGCTAGCTTAAAGACTAGTGCCTTGCTCTTGTCTATTGGGCATGGAGTCTAAAGCATATAATCAAAATCTACCTTTTTGAAAGGTCCAACCCTTTTCGAAATGGAACTAAAACTAGGAAGGGATTTGGTAAACCAGATCACATGCACGAATGCACTTATTGAATTGAAAAATGATGCAATGTGCAGAAAATGCACTTATTGAAGGGAAAATCCTACTCTAACAATCATTGTAATATTTTCAATAACAGTGTTTGAGAAACATACCATTCATAGGAATGGGAAGTTCCTCTCCATTCAGCTTCGAAAGTTGAAAAGCATTGTGTTCCTTACAAGTTGAAATCATGTAAGGACCACTCCAGAGTGTATCAAACTTTGAGTGTCTTCCTGGATTTGCACGATCAACATCCCATTTTAACACAATATCTCCTCCATTGAAGATTCTGAACTAAGATTTATTATCAAAAGTCTTCTTCATTTGTTTCTATGATTCTTTTCCATATTTAAATGAGCTTGATCCCTTAGCTCTTGTAATTCCATTAACTCTACATAACGAACCTGCAATGGTTCATTCTCAAGAAGCTCCATTTGATGTAGCAAATCCAATGCAGGTAACTCAACTGAAATAGGCATTCTTGCTTCTTTTTCGTACACAAGTTTGTATGGTGAATTGCCAACTGATCTTTTAGGAGTCACTCTATCAGCCCAAAGTGTTGAATTCAACATCAGATGCCAAGCTCTTTGATTATCTTTAAGTGTTCTTCTAATGATCCTTAACAGATTCTTGTTAGTACTCTCATCTAATCCATTACCTTGTGGGTAATAATTAGATGAAGCACTCAAATAAATTCCATGTTTGACAGCCCAATCTGTTATCTTAGCACCAAGAAAAGCTAAAGCATTATCTGATATGATAGTTGCTGGAACACCAAATCTACAAACTATACCTTCATAAAAGGATAGTATTGAATCTTCATTAACATCCTTCTAAAACTACTTCTTCCGTCCATCATGTAAAGTAATCTGTAGCAATTAAGATCCACTTGTGTCCTTGTGATGATGGTGGGTTTATCATGTTCGATAAAGTCAAGACCCCACTGCATAAAAGGCTGATCAACTGAAATAGGTTGTACAAGGGCAGCGAAGCTAGACGTTCTTTTCCAACAAAGAAAGCACATTTTTTACACTTTCTAATCCATTCAAAATAGTCTTTGAATATGCTAGGCCAATAGTAACCAGCTTTCATAATCTTTTAAGGTTGTGGTATGTGCTGAGAAGTGACCTCCTACAGGTCCTTCATGGAATTCTGACAATATTTTCTGAATTTTATCATAGTCAACACACCGCAACAATATTCCATTTATATCTCTTTTGAACAACACATTATCAATGAAGATATAAGGTACAACTTGTAATCTGAAATACCTTCATTTATTCTTGTCCATACCTTCTGGATAGGTTCCATGTTGTAGATAATTAACCAAATCAGTCATCCATCTTGATTCCTAAATCTCATGAGTGAGCTCAGGCTGTTGATTTCCTAGTTGAACCATGATTTCTGATTGCTGATACATGATTTCAGCATGTTGTTTTGAATCATCTGGTTCTGTAACTTGTTCTTTTTCCATATCAGCAATAGATACTATGTTCACATAAGCCTTTTTCTCGAACTATCTTAGTAACCCGAATATCAACATCATACTCCATGACCTTTGTTATCCAATTTTCTCTTTTCTCATCCAACTCTTTATTTAACAATTATGCTTTCACACTTGGATGAGAAACAAGAACATGGATTTTGTTTGTTCAAAATCATATACTTGAAATTCTTTAGTCCTCTGACTACTAAAAGTACATGTTTTTCAAGAAATGTGTACCTTGTTTCGTAATCATGCAAAATCTATCCAAAGAAAGCAATAGGCTACTCAATATTTTCATCATTGACTTGAGTTAATATAGTTGAGATTGTTTCAGCTCCTGCAAGTGCATACATTGTAAAATCTTTATCAAAATTTGGATTTGCAAGAGTAGGAGATTGAGAGATAACTACTTTGATTGATTCAAATCCTTCTCTCCCTTCACTGGTCCAAGAGAAAATTTTCTCTTTCTTTAGCATAGCTGTGAGTGGTTTAACCAATGCTGCAAAAATATGGAACAAATCTTCTAACAAAGTTGATTTTTCCAAGAAAACTCTGTAATGCCTTCTTATGATGGGGCAATGATAGTTGTGATATGGCTTCGATCCTGAAAGGATCAATTGCTAAACCTTGCTTAGAAACAATATGACCAAGTAGCTTTCCTTGATGTACTAAAAAGATAGACTTCAGTGGATTCAAAGATATTCCAAATTACCTGCACAACTGAAAAGTCTGCCTTAAATGCATTAGATGTTCTTTAGAATCTTTTGAAAATATAGTAACATCATCTAAATAAACAAGGATGCATTTATTTAATAAGCTGCGAAAAGCCATGGTCCATTGCACGTTGAAACATTGCACTGGCATTTGAAAGACCAAAGGGCATTCTTTTGTAAGCATAGGTACCCCACTTAGTGGTAAAGGTTGTTTTATATCTATCTTCTTCTCAAACTAAAATCTGATTATATCCATTGTAACCATCTAGAAGAGATAGTCTATTTGAACCTGAGACTATTCTCAAAATCTAATCCATATTTGGGAGTGGGTAATGATCTTTTAATGAAGCCTTATTAAGATCTCTAAAATCTACACATAGTTTGATTTCACCATTCTTCTTCCTAACAGGAACAAGATTGGCTACCCAACTTGAATGCTTAACTAGAAAGATAATACCTGATTCAATCAACTTAGATAATTCTTTCCTCATCAGAGGTTCTATTTTGGGATTTACAAGTCTTTATTTCTGTCTAACAGGTTTAGAATTTGGCTACAACTCAATCAGTATATTGTGCTAAATTGGGATCAAATGCTTTCATGGTATTGATATTTTCAAACGAAAACATCATTAAATTATTTGTAAAGATCAATAACTGACTATTTTTCATCTGAGGAACATACCTTTACAAGAAATAGCTTTTTCCCTTCATCAACCGAGATCTCTTCATAATTATCAGCGTGGGTTGACATTTTAGTCTTGACCTTTCTTAAATGATCATCAGTGCTGAAGATGTCTTCTAATGTGACCAGACCTCGAGGTAGTTTATTTGTCTTCAACTGAACAATATGGTCACCATATAAGTGTTGTAATTTATCCTTGATTAACTGTAGAAAACTCAGCTTCTTGCTACAAAAACCTACAGATTTGATCATCACTTTCAAAAACTTGCCAATTTGAATCATTATCAGGTATTGAGGGCCTGACAATTAACTTTATATGAGGCTAGATTTTTCTATTTTCAATCTGTTCCAACACTTCAAAACTAGCCCCAACTACAACAAGTCTGTCTGCATGCTTGTTTTCAGCTCTAGGAATAGACTAAATATTAATAGCATCGAAATCTTCCATTAAGTCTGAAACTCTATGTCTATAAGACTTCATTAATGGATTCTTACAAACATTGAAATTTCTTACTTGATTGATAACCAACTCAGAGTCACCAAAAATCTGTAGCATGCTGATACCTCTCTTTCTAGCCCAAAGCAAGCCATGAATTAAAGCTTCGTATTCAGCTACATTGCAAGTACATGAAAAATTGGAGACTCAAAGCTAAAAAATACCTTTCATTTGTTGGGGAAGTGAGCATTAAACCTTCTCCTTGTCCCTTCTTGTTCTTAGCTCCATCAAAATGAAGCTTCCAAATCCCTTCTGACTGAATCTTCTCTTTTGGACAGCAAGGGAAGTGGTGTATTTTCTTCATGCATACAATACACACCAAACAAGTGTTCTTCAACTTCCTTAAAAGGATCATGAGCATGTTCTTCCACTGTCTTTTCATCCATAAACATGTTAGAAACACCATCTAATGTTGAAACATGAGCTACCTCATCAAAATTAGACTGATCTAGGGCTGAATAATTATCCATTGCATTTGAAGAGTGAGGCTTCAATGTGAAATCTGGCCAATGGCTCTGAATTGATAGTAACCTTGGTGCCGTAACGAGTAGTAAAAAATAAGGACCAATCTGAAGAGAGATAACCTCCTATTTTTGTTGTGAAATCTCTAGATAAGCATAAGGCAAAGTATGGAGGTAAATCCACAACAGTAACATCTTGCAGAATAGAAACATTTGGGCAAGCATGTAACATCACTTCTAAATTTTTGATTATACCAACTGTATTAGTTGCAGTTCCATCAAGCTGTAAGACACTCCTTTCTGTAGGCTCATACTACAAACCCAATTTTTCTGCAATCGCTTTTGGCATAACTGTGCTACTTACACCATTGTCCACCATGCAATTATGAACTAGATGTTCTCCAATAATCAACGATAAATAAAATGGTGGTGGTTTCTTGATATCATGAGCATTCAGAAACTTTCTGAACCATCCACTTAACTTCTTTAATGTGGTCTTGTTCAAATGTTCCAAGGACCATGTCTACCTTATGAACTTCCTTTTCTGCCGTATTTGAAAAAATATGTAGCTTAACTAGTTCATGAGAGAGTAAATATTGCTATCCATGAATACTTAGATCATCCCACATTGAGATATTAACATTATGTTTTTTCATTACATTAACAATGTTAAAAGAAGCAACAGTTTTAGAGACGGATTCAACTGTCTCAGAGTAGGCCTTAGCAAAAACTGATTCTACTTCAGCTACCTTGGATATCTAAGGTATAAACAGTCTTCTTGGATTAGGCTGTAGCTATTTTTGATGGCCTCTATCAACTAGAACACTTGCTAATTTTTTAGGAACAACAGGATTGTTGGTTGACTTTGGGACTGTAGATGTTGTCTTATCAGTGACAGTAGGCAGGATAGGCCTATTTTTTGTTTTTTTTGACTTTCAACAGCTTTCCCTTGAGCCCTAGTAGTGACTGCAATGAAATCCTCATTAAAACTGACTAAATTCTATTCAGGTGCTTTCTGAACATGAGTTTCTTGTTGCCCACCCTCCATTTGAGGCATGAACAATGTTTTAGATTGAGGTTGTGCAACAAGATTCAGATTCAGAAAAATCATTTGGGCAACTTGCAGCTGTATGAGGTTGATTGCAAGGTTGACACCAATCTTCTATAGCCATATTAACTAGGACTAAAGCTTTAAAGGAACTTGGAGCCCTCATTGGGTCAAATTGCCTTTGCTGGTAAGGCTTCCTATAATTTTGATTTTGTTGATAGGGCTGCCTATTTTTGTTGATTCTATTGATTTTGCTGATAAGGAGCCTGATAGGGTCTGCTAGGTAATGCAATTCTATTCTCAATCGAAGTCAATTTATTTCCCATAGTTTGCAAAGCTTTAAATACATCATCTGATGGAGCTACAACATTAGGTTCTATGATTGTAATAGGATGAGGAATAGGTGCTAAATCTGCCGAAAAGGGCATTGAAGGCCTTGGTGTTAATTTTCCAGCTTGAATAAGACTATTTTCAGCTTGGATAGCGATATCGTAGGCTGCTGGGAGTGTCTCTCCCCCCATTGACTGAATCATAGTTGAGATATCATTGTTTAATACCCTGAGATAATAAAGGAAAGAATGATCAGCTTGAGGCTTGACACTTGTGTGGAATTCTCTTCCAAGTTCTAGAAAAATAGATATTAAAATTGGACATAAACTCATTAGGAGCTCTTTTAATAGTAGACAATTGTTCAATGAGAGACAAATGATCTGAATTATCCTAGAACTGTTTGAGCAATTTTTCACCTAAGTTATCCCAAGTTCTTATGCTTCCAATTTCTAGGTTTCTATACCATTGCAAGGCCTACCCTTTAAAAGATGCAACTAAAAGTCTTAAAGTTACGTCTTCATGAGTGATATTATGGACTACACATAGGGCTACAACATCTTTGATATGTTCAGCAGGTGTAACCTAATTTTCACCCGTGAATGATGGAAAAATTTTCATGGCAGCATTAGGAATGTCATGGTAGACTGGGATTACTAATGGACTGCCATTAGTAAAGGTCACAAAATTCCTTGGTGGTTGAATAGCCATTTGAAAAACTGGGATGTTAATAGAGAAATTGATACATGGTGAAGGAATATCAGGAGGAGGGTTATCAAAACCAGGTCTATTATAAGGTAAAGTATTACCAACTCTTCTCCTTCTAGTAGAATTCAAGGGTAAAGAAACAAACTCAAGAGGAATTCCTCTTACCGATGATCTTGTAGTCACTTTAGGCATGGAACATGTTGTAATACTGGTCTGATATCAGCTTTGTGGAATCGCCAAAAGATCTTTAAAATCTTTAGAAATAAATTACTGCAACTTGCTCCCAGAAAGTGAATCTGTAACCACTGTAAATCTGTTGTGGATTTGTCATAAATTGTACATGCAAACCTAATTCATTGCTCCCAACGGGTGCATGCCAAAAACTATTATCTCTCGAAAGTGCACCCTATAGAGATATGGCTACATGGTTTTCTAAACTTGCACAATTTGATCTCTTCTTTCATAGATATAATGGAAACACCTGAGGTTTGTGGGTATACCTATTTTGAAGGTGAGTCTCTAGTATCAAGGCCAGTTCCTTCTTGATGTATCCTAAACTAATTTTAGGGTTTAAAGGGGTAAAATATGACTATAAAATAATTAAAACTAAGGTGATACACTAAATTTGTATAAGGGCTTTGACTAAGTATATGCACAATTGATATATGAAAGATTCTTGATGCACGAGCCAATATTTTTCTAAAGAATTTAGGGGCAAACACTTG
This sequence comes from Taxus chinensis, assembly GCA_019776745.2. NCBI lineage: Eukaryota > Viridiplantae > Streptophyta > Pinopsida > Cupressales > Taxaceae > Taxus > Taxus chinensis. The sequence goes on along the minus strand of CM034146.1, from coordinate 280,650,151 downwards.
GTTGTACTTAAGGAAAAATATCACAACAACACTAATAAGTTAACATACACATTAAAATTATGCAAAAAATATTGAATTTGTAACAGGGTAAGATGATTGATTAGGGAATTTACATTCACAAGACTAATAGAAACATACAAAAGACTACAAATAATTGGAAAGGCAAAAAATACTTCACATTCAGAGGGGCAAAAATAGCAAAAATTTCTTCAATACTCCTATATCCAAAAGTCCTCCAGAAGTTCTCCTTGTGCTTTGTAAAGGCACACAATATATAGCAAAAATAAAGTTCACCCTCTTGCTAAAAATAGAGCATGCATCCTATTTTTATCCTTTATTTAAAAATAGATAAAGGAATAAAAATACAACATGTAATTACAAATAGGCATTAATAGCCTTTGGTTGTAACTAGTCAACTATAGTTGACTGATCTATTTTAAGAAAAGCACGAGTGGATGATTTGCTAAAAAAAAGCTATGCTTGTTGAGCAAGTCTTCTTCCTATGCATGTAGTTTTTTGTCTTTTTGCTGATTTGTCCTTTTCTGAATTTTGTGAAGGCATGCAACTTTTTCTTCTTGTTTTTTCCATCTTCTTGTGGAGCATGCAAAAATTTAACTCTCTGTTCATGGGTAAAAGAAATAATTATAATACCCACAAAAACATCAGCCGCGGGGATCACTTTGCACTTCACCTTATTTCGGCCATCTTTTGATTAATACATGCATGTTTCATTGGTTGGCACTTTTTATTTTCTTGAAACATATACTATAATTAAAAATTTGAAAGTCAAAACTTGAAATGATAGCTTAGATGGCATGAAAAATCTTCACCCTTTGCTTTTACAGGCCTTCGGGCAAAATTCTGGAAATTTTCAGAATTTTGCGGACTTTCAGAATTTTTTGAAGTTTTAAGCCCTTTGCGGACCTGCGGACCATTTTGTGGCTTTTTTGCCCCTTTCGGATTTTCAGGCCTGCGGGAAACTTCTGAGACTTTATGTCCTTTGGTGGGTCTTCAGGACTTCGGGAAAATTTGGCGTTTTAAACTCTTCCACTTTGGGCCTGTCGACACTAAAATTTTACTCCATAATTTCTATTTCATTAATGTATGTATTAGGAATAGGATGTTGTTAAGTATAATTAGTAGTAGCGTCTGATAGAAGATAACGGCGCTGCCAGTATGACGCCGCCAATAATGTATAGTATGGTAATAGTCAAAAGTACAATAGGAATGTTGTGGTAAAAAGTAAATATTTGTTGTAAGTGGTCTGGTAATGTTAAAATGTCAAAGTTAGGGTAAGTAGAAAAGTAGGGTCTACACGATTAGGAATTAGAATTATTATATTGGTAATAAGGACAAGGAGTGAGGTCATAAATATTTTGTGTATTTTATTTGTAAAAAGTCTAAAAATGTGGAACCCATGTGAAATGATAAGGTTTATGTTATCTTAAAAGATAATCTTACATGTATAGATAAGAGTTAAGGTATGGAATATGATTTGTCAGAGTATATTTCTTATCCTATCTTAGAGATAAGATGGATAAGCCTAGAAGTTCTATAAATAGAGAGGCCACCCCCCTCATTTAGCATAGAAGGAAGTAGTGAGAAATATTGTATGAGTAAGTGTGTAAAGGAAGCCATCATTTTGAAGGTGTGTTAAAGAAGCCATTAAGAGGTGTAATTGTGAAGTTTCTCCCATAGTTATTGTTGGAAGGAAAGTGAAGTCAGTAACACTTGAAGTACCTCATGGGTGAGATTGTAACAATTTCATGTTGGTATTATAATTTACACCGATATTTCAGATTTAGTATCATTCCTTCTTATCATATTCTATGGTATTCTTGTGTTATGTTTGTTGTTGTGTTCCCATATTTCATCCACCAAACTAAAAGCTGTGCATTAGTAAATAATCATAGCACGAGGAGTTCCCGGTGAAGAATTATCATAATGCCGGATTGGTGATGACAAGCCTTAAAGGCAACATTTACTTTGATCTCTCGCTCAGGGGAATTACAGGCCTACGGTGTAACTTGAAGCTTTAACCATTTTTGTGAATAAGTCTCAAATTTTAATGAAACCCTGCCACTCTGCCAATGTTCTATAGAATTGATTTTTGACTTCTCCCCGTGGCTTTGACTTCTAGATTGTATTGACTTTTGACTTGCGGGGTTGCGGGGCTATTTTAAGATTTTAACCTTTTGCAATTTTAAATTTTAAAACAAAAACAACTAACGACCTCCATTTTTCTGCTTCTACCATGATGGTGCCACATGTACTCTACGGACTTTCAGTCCTGTAGAATAATTTTTGACACTTTATAAAATTTGAAAATTAAATAAGTTAGTCAATAACCGCCATTTCACTTGGACTACTTTTGCATCGATCTTGATGATGAATTTGTGAGCGTTGATCTCTGTACTTATTGATCTTAAAAGCATGATTAGGGTTTGCATTGATAGTGGAGATTGATCCTCATCCTTTGATCTTTGCCCTTGTTGATTTCATATCGTTGATCCTTGACCGTGGTCGATTTAGAGTTAACCCACTACTTAGGTTCAGGTGGTAAAGGGAAATTGACCTAGTATGATCACTTCATTTGGTTTTTGGTGATGCGAGTGAAGCCCTGGAAAAAAAAATTTGACGCCATTATTGGTTGCTTTGTGAAACTCTGAACTTTTCCATTATGGGTAGCTTTGAAACCTAACCCCTTTGCATTCTGTTCTTTGAGCTTGATTGGATATGAATATTTGTTGTTCAGCTCTGTATATTTTGAAGTCTCCAGCTTCTTTATTGGTTTCTATCTTGATACTGTGATGGGTTCTCCGAGCTTGAAAGCTTTACAATCTCCGCAGGGGGTCTTTATTTCTTCAGACCTGTACGTTTTTTCAATAGATTGTTCATGGTCAATCAACTTTGAAACTACCTGTGATAAAAGTTGAGTGAAATACTTGAACCAGTCTTCATTGTGACTTTTAGATCTGTGTATTTTGAGTTCTGGGTATTCGTTCTAGCTATAGAGGCCTTTGAATTTGATTCATTTTCCTGTATGAGAGTTTTGAAATGTTGTGATGGCTCCCTTAATTTGATGACTCAGACATTTCTCTGTTGTATCTTCATTTTCTAACTCATGGAGGGTTTGGTGTTTGTGTAAAAGTGCTGTCAAGAAGAAAACTCTGCGCGTGAATTTTTTCCCTTCTCCACCGAGACTGTTTTCCTTTACTTTGAGACGTAATAATGAAAACCTTTGATGGGTACTTTAACTCTATTAGATTTTCCTTTTTAGACTAGGGCAATATTTTCTTGATTTGGGTTCAAAGTGCTGACCCATAAAACTGGAAGATACCTTGGAAATTCTTTTCTCTATATACAGAGTCTATTTTTTGGCGATGACATGTACAACTCTTGAATCTGAATTTTAGCTCTTTGAGAATTCTGTATCTTTTGAAAGACCAATAGGATTGTTCATTTTATTCTAGAATTGGAAGTAATAGCACTTTGACTGTTCTATTTTTATGAGATCTTTGTACCTTGTATCATTCTTTTGGAAATTACAAGTAGTTCACTTGTTCTTTGATACTATCTTAGGCATAAGACTTGATTTAGACGCTTGTTAAGATCTCTGTAGCTTGTTTCTTTTAGATAGATGCTTTATTTCCTTTATAGTAACATTTTTGGCATGTTGGAAAATCTAAAATTTAGATTTTTCAAGGTGAAGCCTTGGAAATTTTTTTTCAAAATTCTCTCTTCCTTGACTGAAATCTAGAAAGTGTACATTGTCTGTATGCATCTTCTTTGTCCCATCCTTCATTGTGAACCATACAATGTAAAAATGTTGATACATTGCGAACTGTAATGCCTTGACCACTGCTGAGGGAAACTTCTTTGGAATGCGTCATTCCTCTTCAAAGGTTGTGTGAAGTCGATCATACCATAGTTTTTCCATTTTTTTGAACGGGCCACTCATTGTTCCTTCACACAAATACTTCTTAAAAATATCTATGAGGGACTTCTTTTCTGCGGGGTATTCCCAAATTTGTTTATTTGGCCCATCGGGCACTCCAATTTCTACAAACACAAGAGATAATAGGATAGCACCAAAAATTATCTTCCCACATGTGCGTGCTTCCTCAATAATTGTTTCTACTATGTCGCCAACTAAGTTGTGCATTTCTCCTTGTGACATTTTCTTTACAATATGTAGTCACATGGTATTTACTTGTGACCATCTCTCTTGATCATTCATCTTAGTGAGAAGATGCATGGCTACCTGCACCATAGGGTATTTCCTTAATTTGTAGATGTCCATTCTACGCGGACCCTTGGCATATCCCAACTCCTTGCTTGTGGCTATAACAAATTCCTTATCAGTTAGATCACTACTAACCTATGTCCCTATGGATTTTAGTCCTGTCAACATAGCAATCAAAGGCACGGTGATCCTTACCCATTATCCAACAAAATAGAAGAAGTCCTCATGGACTCTGCTCATAAGCCATTGGAATAATTTTTCTAGTTTTCCAAAATATGGGAGTTCATAGAGCTGAAACACCCCTACCTTCCTGATAAAATTCTCCATAGCATCATCATCTACTGGTATGTCATGCAGCATACGCATGTTGGTCTTCTTATCCAACAATGCATCTAACTCCCCTTTGTTGTCGGTGGTGTGGTGGTTGTAGTCACTTACTTTGCATATGCGAATATGGGAATCGCAATCCCATCTGATGATCACTCCTTTTGGATACTGCATTTCTAAAAAAATTCTCTCAGGAGCATCTTCGATCTCGATTTCCACCTTTTTCTTCTCCTTCGTACCTGCTCCAAGTGCTTTCCTTGGTGTAATGATAAAAATATCACATTTTTCCTCTATCAAGTAAGCTCTCATGCCTTAGCTCAAAATTGTGTGCCCTAGCTCGAAACTGTGTACCCTAGATCCTTCTCAATGCTTCTTCTTCACTCAAACCCTTCTCTAATGGGGACACAAGCCACTTCTGTGAACAAATCTACTCTCCACATCTAGTTTTGTAACTCTCCACACCTCAACATGTTTCACTTGGTTTTGTCACAACTAGCTCACTTGAATACTTGTGATCGCAAAAGTAGAAATAAACCCACATCACGTCTTTCTATAGAGTTGCTAAAATTTATTACATTTACTTCTCCTTTACCTACAACCGATCCTCTCATTAATTGATCATTTTCCTAATTTCCATGTGATACACCTACCGCCACAACTATAATCTTCCAGTAGCCCTTCCTACTTTCTGGCTACAGAACTCCTTCTATGTGCTTCCATGTGCTGAAGTACCTTACCAATGTGCCTTCCTCTACTAGTTTCTACAGTCGTAGCTTACCTCACGTTATACTGTTCATTCATTTATTTCTAGCTATGGTCTTCCTTAGGATAAATCTCCTTTCTAACATCTCCCTTCCATTTTTTAATAACACCTATAACATTATGTTCTCATGTGTAGCCCTTTTTGAATAAAAACCACCCCACACCAATGGTATGTGCAGTCCTCTGTGCATAAAAATACTTCATATTGTAAATAGCTTCCAGTGCACAATTGCACTTATTACAAAAAACACCAAACTAAATTGTTAAAGCATAGTGACGAAGAAGGAAATACATTAAAAGAAATACAAAAAAATAAATCTATACTAAATGGAAATAATGCCTTATTAGAAACACATAGAAGACTTCTTTATAATAGGGCTTCAACCTACTCCCATTGAAGTAACTGGGTAACTGTGTTCCATCAAGTATCTGTAACTAACAAGTTCCTGATTGAAGTATGCGAGTGATAACATATGATCCCAACCAATGCACCTTAAATTTTCCTGGATGGCGCAGAAACTAGGAATCATAAAGAAGTACCATCTATCCAACCTTAAGCTTCTTATCCCTGATGTGTCTATCATGTCATGCCTTATGTCTAGCCTTTTCCTACTTTTGACTCCAACATGGTATGGTGCACCTCTCATCCAGTTGTTTTAACTTTTCAATTATTTCTTAGAATTACTGCTCGTCAGCTAGACCTCCCATGCGCATAATATGCAAAAAAGGTAACATGAATTCCATGGGAAGAACTACTTTTGCACCAAACACCAACTGAAAGGGTGTGGCCTTATTTAACCTTGTGTAGGTTGTTATATTTTTCCAAAGCACAAAAAAAACTTTATCATCCCAATCTTTCCTTCCAACATCACAAATTTTTATTAAGGTCTGGTTCAATATGTTATTGAAGGCCTCAACAATCCCATTTTATTAAGGGTGATAAGGTGTAGTCTTGTGGTGTGTGACCATAAATTCATCCCACAATATCTTGATTGTCTCATTCAAGAAGTGTGCCCCTATCACTTGTCAAACTTAGCGGACATCCATACCTAGTAAGAATATTTTCTCATAAGAACCTTGTTGTTGTAGTTGATGTACAATCATTTGTAGGTGCTGCTTTTTCCCATTGTATAAGATAATATGTACAAGTGATGACGTAGTGTGTTTCAGTTCTATGCATGAATGGGGAAATAATGTCTCTGCACTAGTAATAGGCCTCAAAGGAATTTCATCTCTTTGTCTAGGTTTGTTAAGGCCTTGACAGTAATCACACGCCTTATAATACTTCTTACAATCCTTATACATGGTCGCCCACCAAAATCTACTGAGTACAATCTTGGGTGCGGTGGCATCACATGCATAATGCCTACCTACAATACCACCATGAGCATCTTCTTTGATATCCATGTGCTCATGTTCTAATACACACCGACACAATACTTCATCTCGTCCTAGTTTGTATAGGCCACAATTGATCAACATGAAGGGTGCAATGTGAATTGCAAGTTATTTCTTTTCTAAGGATTTTATTCCTTCTGGCGCTTTACCTGTGCGTAAAAAGACAACAATATCCTCCAATTTTGAAGGTGTGCGATGTAACCTGTATAACTATGCATCCAAAATTGTATCTTTAATTTTCTGTATGTCCTCTCCTGATTGAATTCTTGATAATTGGTCTGGGCCAAAATTACTTCTACCTAGTTTTACCACTACTGTATAGTGAAATTCTTGGAATAAGAGAACCCATCGACATATGTGCCCCTATAAAATGATCTTATTTACTAAGTATTTTAATGTCATGTGATCTGTATAAAATACAAATGGTGTTTCTAGCAAGTAATTTCTAAATTTATGCAGCATGGAGATCATCAATAAGGCCTTGTGCTATGTAGTTGTATAATTCTGTTATGCAGGAGTCAAATTTCTACTAGCAAAGCAGTTAGGATGATCTATAATACCTTCTCCAAGTTGAGCTAACAATGCGCCAATGGCCATGCCAGAGGCATCCACATGTACATGCGAAACGGTTAGTTCTATAAGGGAAAATATTGAATATGTGTTGTATTAAGTCTCTCCTTCAATGCCTCAAATGTACACTATTGTGGTTCTCCCCAATAAAATGTCCCTTTTCCCTTTAGTAACTCATCCAGGGGCACGGAAATCTTCACATATCCTTCAATAATTTTTCTGTAATACCCTGTATGTCCCAAGAATCTATAATAACTACAACACAGATCTAATAGCAAACCTTCCTTGCAGATGATATGCCCTAGCAGAGTTCTAAAAGGTGTAGCAAATACAAACTTCTTAATGTTCAAAGAGATGTTTAACTGTTTTCATCTTTCAAACATTAAGTGCAAGTTGTCATAATGATCCTTAACAAGCATGTATAATATCCAATCATCCAAGTAAACCTACAAGAATTTGAGAATAAAATCCTAGAATGCCTGAATAACTATGCAAAAAAATACAGCAGGCGCGTTCTTCAAACCAAAGGTCATCACCGTATATGTAAATATTCCTGATTCAGTGGTGAAATTTGTCTTCTCTTGATCCTCTTGTGTGATTCTTACCTGTTAATACCCAAAGAATTCATCTATAAAAGAGTAAATTTTAATGCCCTGCAATGCCTTCTAATATTTCCTCAGTGAAATGCGTAGAAAAATAATCAATCACACATGCAACATTCAACTCTCTGTAATCCACACAAATCCTAATCCAAATATATTTCTTTATTCTAATTACCATGGGGATAACCCACTATGATTCTTCTAGGGGCTTAATGATGCCATATTTCAGCATTTTGTCAATTTCTTCTTTAACTTTTACACGCAAGTTAGGGTTCATCCTGTAAGGTCTCTTCTTGACTGGGTGCACACCTTCCTTTAGCTTAATCTTCATCTCTCCTAATGACTCATGCACCCCCTTTAACTCATCGTAGCCCCTAGGAAATAATTCTTGGAAATCACGTAGTAACTCGATTATCTTTTCCACTTCAGAATCAGATCAATAATCTTCAATTATGGCCTCCTTAGGTTCAACATCTGTGCCAATGTTCACTTTCTTGGTCTTCATAGGTTCATGATAGGCACACACATTTTTATCTGCGCTGTCTAAAACCTTGTGCGTACATTTGGAATGATCAATGTCTAAATTTTCTACTTCTTCATATTCCACTATCTAGACCATATTTCCTTTCTCCTTCTCAAAGCGAGTGCACTTAAATAGTTTGGGATATGTCTCATCTATTTCATCAAAATGCACTCCTAGTTCTTCCTCACCAAATAAATCCTGAATGAGTTCTTCATCCTTTGCACTGTCTCCAATTGTAAAAAATTTCATAACCCATAATGCCTCTCTCATCAGAGGTTTAGTAGAGAAATAGTCAAAAGTCTGGAACGTTCCTGCAATCAATTCTTACCAATTTCCAATATCCCTATGCAGTTCCACATAAACATACCAAACACGTGTGCAACCTTCAAAATTGGAATACAATTTGTGCACCCAAAGTGAAGGTGGTAAAGCTTCCTGCCCCTCTATCCAAAGTCTCTCAAACTACTAAAGGTGGTTATTAACAGGTTGATTACTATGATATATGCAGATCTGAGTAGGTGCATTTCTCTTGAGAAACTAAGTTGTTAGAGAAATTCTTACTTCATTCCATTCTATGAGATTATCCTTTTGAACCATCCATCAATGTGTTTTTGTCCCATGCATGGTATACACTAACATATTTCTTCTCTCCACTTGATCCATTCATTGTTCCTCCATGGTGTGTAGGAATACTGTAGGATCTCCTTCTCCAGTACCGGGGTACATTATTATTACCTATCCACCTAATATAACGAGGTGTGCTCCTCCATGCAAAGGCACTTCTTACTTCACACCCAACCATCTCATAGGTTTCATGCACCCAATTTTAACAAGAAATACTTGTAGTATCACTAATAGACTGTGCATTCTCCCACTAGAGGATTCCTTACTTAGATGGCTCAAGTACTTCCGGATCTCAAATGGCACACACATAAATTCTATTCAGATATTCCTCACTCAAAGGTTCAACATAAGGTTTATATTTCCCATATGTTAAAGGGATAATAACTTGTTCTTCCTTGTTCTTTAAACTTATATACTCCTTGTTGAACCATAGATCAACATTATTTACATAACACTAAGGGCACCCAAGTAGAGCTTGGAATTTTTTCCCTTCTATAAGTGTCAAGACCTCAAAGTCCCCAGTGAACTCTGCCCCTTGTATAGTAATGGATAAATCCTTTAAAACTCTAATCGGAGTGGCCTTTGTTTGATTATCCATAAAAAATACATTAGAAGATGATTGTAATGTGGGTCTTCCCATCTACACCCATATATCTAAAGTACCCACATTCTCTTCCATTCCTATGTTAATCAATATATTGCTCAAAAGCCACCCATCCTCAACAACATTTAGAGTGATTTCCTTGTCATAATTCAAGCTATGAGGGGGATGATTAGAATGCAAGATCAGCCATCCATTCTCAATACCTATGCGTGGAGTGTTTCCCTTTAACCAATTCCCGAGTAATGGAATAATATTCTCTTGGTGCAGAATCTTGCATACCTCTTTTAAATCATCAACATCTGACTTGACCATCTCTTCTATCTTCTTTTGTTCCAACTTCTGTGACTACTCCTTTAAACACTATATTTCACCCTGAAGATTTCTTAGTACCTCCATGATTTTCCGATAAACCTCCTTCTGGTGTGTAGGATCTGGGTATCTTGGATGTAAGACCTCATCCTTAGTAATAATAGGCTTATGTTGTAACGTCTCTCTGGCACGCGCAACTTCAACACATATAGTAATCTTCACGAATACTTCCTCAAGTTCCTGTGCTAACTTTGACATCCATCAACTTTCCATGGTGTGCTATATTCTAACCATCCATGGCCCCTTGTTCTCTTGTTTATATTGCTTGCTAAGATGCTCATATAACTCTGGCATTCCTCATAGTTATTATTCTTCCCACAAAAAGAAAAATTAATATTCTAAGGTCACTCACGCCTGTAGTGGTCAGGAGATCCTCATGTATAACATGTTCCATGAGGAAATTTCCTCATCCACCACCATGGCCTCGGCCCATGAATCCACCACAGTATCCTTGACCTCTTTCACGACTTCCTTCGAAGCATCCCTCGTTTTGATCATAGTGCCCTTGGGTATGATCACGATCATGGTGCTCACTTTTAATTTTAGACTTATCTGATACTCCTATTTGTTGCACACCAATATCGATGGCATAATGGATCTGACCAATAAACTTGTAGTCTTCTGTATTATGAGTCGTGGACCAGAAAAATTTATAATAACAAGATAAGTTCTTTCTGATTGTGCATTGTAATAATGGGCAGCAGTTTGCATCATGGTCTAAATGCCATATCTTGTAGTCTAGCAAAAATGATCATACTGACCTACGGGGAAAATTATCCTTAGTGTGCCCTTCCACTTCACAATCTATACACCGAATCGCAGTGCGCATCTTGTATGTTAAATTGGACGATACTTTTCCAACTGCTTTGTCATAGCTGCAATTTGTGCTTCTAGGAATGGGCTCAATCCAGTGTCTATACTTCTAATTGCCTCAACACGCAACATTGATTCATGTGCTTCACGTGGTTCAATTAATTTATTATGTGACATCACCTGCCTAAATGGTGTGATCAAGCCCCCAATGAACCATTGTGCATGCTAGCTTGCATGGATATCATACAAAAGCTTAGACAAAAGTGTTTTGAAGTGGGCATCATATTCTCAAACACTCTCAATAGTTCCCTTCTTGATATCCTTGAGTGCACTTATACTCTTCTACTCAAACTCATAGATATAAAACTTCCTAAGGAAAGCATCCCGCAATGATGCATAATCTACGCAAGTTTGATTAGGGTCAAATTTCCTGTACCAACTGTGAGTGTGTCCCTATAACATAGTTACAAACTAACTTTCCTTACATTCAAAATCCATAATCCCTTTTGCACACCACACTATCTCACACATGTGCACATGCTCATTAGCATATTCTATTCCCCTACACTCTAGGAGATGAAGTGAAATATCCATATAAATATTCTAGGGTTGGTGAGGATTGTACCCCCTAGATCCAAAACCTCATGTGTTACCTCTACCTCCAGACCCACCAGATCCACTAGAAATAGAGCCACCTATGCCCCTTGATTCTCCACCTATAGCCAGAAGTGGATGAGTGGATGTACTTCCCTGTGTTCCAATAGTGGGACTACACTAAACCCATATAGCCTATGAGGTGGTAATACTCCTAGATATGAGTCCAAAGTTCTATGCACTTGAGTTATGTGCTGACGATGTGCTTGAAAAGGTACCTCCAAATAACAAAGAAGACATTTTCCCAGCCATATATGCACTTACTACTTGATTTATCCCTATTATTATACTCCCAAAACTAGCTTGTTGACTATTGGTTGTACTATATATTATAAAACCAAGCACAAGGGCTAGATTGCCAGGTAGATTCAGATGCGTGCATGCAGCCCATGTCGTCTCTACTGGCACGATCTCATATGAGGCCGAGGAGGGTTCCCTGTCATGCTTTCCCAAATGGGGGAGTTCCATATGCTCTAGCTCCACACATTTTGCGTGAGCTCCAAATATTTCATGAGTCATATCTCTCCTCAATGCCATCCATTCTATAATATCACATTACTTCTCTATCTCCCTCTCACGTGCCTCATTATACTTAAGCCACCGTTATTCTCTTTGCCTCTCTGCCGCTAGGTCTGCCATCCTTCACCAAACTTGCTCCTACCCCCGTGCGTGGTAGGGTGTAGCTAGCCATCAAATTTTCTTCCAAGTCTAGGGTTACCATCAAGATTTTGATCGCCAGTGGAATGCCTTGCAAATAGGTTCCCCTAGGATAACGTAAAAATTGGAACTCAGCTGCCTCTGGGAAAGAGTAAGTATAAATTGAGTACTCCAAAATATAGCTATTTAGAACACCACGGAACCACATTTCCACAATGCACGTCCAAATTAGATCAACATCATAAAGGGATTGAAATTATTCATGCTTTAAGACAAGCATGTGATACCTCCAATTCTTTTTAGACGCATAAGCAACCAGCCACTCGTACAACTCTATTGGAAAGATAGCAAAGAAACTCTCATATAAAAATTCGTATGAGTTTTGCTCCACAAACATATGTGCATAAAACTCAGATCCAGTGCTGAACCTCTGGGCATACTCTTCATCCAGATCTATTATCCACTTCTCAACACTTGCTAGGGTCAACTAGTACGTATTCATCATAAAACACCCTAAAAACAACTGAAAAAAGGTCCCGGCAATGGAACCAATGATACAACCTAGAATCTGGTGTGGAAAACCCAGACATGCTAACACATCACTTAGCTTGAGCTAAGCACTCACCCAAAGCACGCAAAGATATTAGGCCCCTCTTTAGATTTTCTTGTGCAAGATGTTAGTGTGACGATGATAATACATATTCAGATCCATAACTAATCATCACAATGTATAAATAAGATCTAGATCTTAGATAATCATGTACTAAACATTAACTATTATAAGGCTAACCATACAAGAACTAGATTCAATTGTGTCTAACACCATTATCCAACCAATATACTCCAATGCATTAAACACTGTAAAACCAGAAGCTTCTTACACTATAAAATATCACCATGAGTCATGTGTGCATTAGAACCAACAACATAACTCTACAATAATTCACACACACTAAACTACATAGTTCAATACATATTTATGGAGGTGGGGACTTTCCCTTCACCACCCATGTAGTTATCAAAATAGGCCACATACTAATAATAACCATACACCTTTACAATGGCATGCACAACATGCAAGTGTTCTAATAATAGATTTCCTATAGTTAACTCTAAGAATAAATCTTATTATTAACTTGAAATATGCATGGCGTTTATCAGCTGCTTGTTCCAAAAATATCATTGCGCATAGTGGAAGTTTTCATCTCTATGTGTGTTCTGCATGCTATCTCCAAAAATATCCATTATCCATAAAGACGGCTAAGTCCTGATCCAAAGTGTTTTGGCACGCATTTCCTTCCCTATCTTCCTGTGCCTTCAAATGCACCTTGTTCTTATGCACACATCCTTTTTGTCTTCTCCTTAGAGCAACATTATATCTTCTCAACACTCCTCTAACATCCAAAATCTAGAAAGTGTTCTGGTCCGCATCCCAGTAAGAGAATAGATCACATAGTGTGTGGCTGGGAGGTGCAATGTGAGGCACCTGTGTTATCCGCCATATGCATTCTCGGTGCAATAAATCAACCTCAGATTGGGTAAAATAGTTGAGAATATTTGGGATCCAGTCACACTCCTGATCATGACTCCAATGGATTTACTCCTCCTACATCCACCAAAATGAAAAAAAGAGCGAGTTAGTAACATTTTTCAATAGACAAGCTCATAAAAAACAATGCAAAACATCAAAAAAATCCAAAACAAAATAGCTTAACATAGTCATTTTAGAATTTATGTTCAAAACCACTACCCCGTGCAAGGTGGTGATTTTGTAATGGCCACCCTACCAGGTTGGTGGTCTTGTAACCACTGCCCTAACAAGCCGACGATCATATAACTACCACCCTGTACAGGGCGGCGGTCCAGACCAATTTTGACGTACGGCTAGGTAATCCTAAAAATCTTGTAAAAACACAAAAATAGTCCATTTTTTATGAAATAAAAGACTTCCCCATGTGTTCCCTCCTTAATGACCAATCTAAAACAAGAAATTTCAAAAATCATCCCTCCTAGACAAAGATTTTCAACATTTTACATTTAAGGTTTCAAAACAAATAGTTGTAAAATACTAACCTTTGATCGCAGTGCTCGATCTATAGCTCATGGAGGCATGATTATGATCTCACACCAATCATTTTGACTATACTCTCATTGAAAACGGTCACTGTGGGTCTAGAGCTCAAAAATCACCAATCGAATATGTGTAAATGAATTGAAAAATGAGTTCATTTTGATATATATATATATATAATATGTGTGTGTGTGTGTGTTTTTAACCTCGTTTTGAGTGTCTATGACTACATGGCTAGAGCATTGGTGAAGGTATATTCTTATCCCTGTGCAAATGGTAAGTCCTCTTGTCATTTCAATTTAGCGTTTATTTTTTGATATTTTATCTATCTACACTTGATTTGTCATTTCATCTTATAGGTAACGGGAGCTTGGATGGTGATGTTTCAGCACACAAGCATGTCAGGTGTAGCTTCTAACTCCCCATTTTGGGAATGCCATACTCAGACTCTACGTTTTACGCCTTTCCACACCTAAATTTTTTCTCTGAGGGGGCACTATGTACGCACCCAATTTTTCATGTGCTACATTATTTGGAAACAGTTATAAAAATGTCCCCATTATGATTCATGTCCTTAAAGACGGTGTTTGAGCTCCTAAAACCTACTTACAATTTGTATTTGTAGCCTAGTATGTGCTAATTATCCTCTGCATGCTTTGTCCCAACTTCTCGCTTCATTTTCCTTTGTTTTTGGCTTTTAGTGTCAAAACTGTCACCCTGCCTGGGCAGCCGTTTTGTAACCACCACCCAGGTAGGGCGGCGGTCTTGTAATTACCGCTTTGCACTGGGCGGCGGTCCTATGCAAATTTTCTAGAATTTTTACTCGTCCTTTTTATGCATGGAACTCAAATTTAGTTCCATTTTTGGATGCTTTTATTATTCAATCTTCCTAAATTTAGACTTGAATTGTTCATGCAAAACTCCTCCTTAACTTATGATTGTTGATTACATAGTTAAGTGCCTCTTCATGTGATGATTTGGCATCCCATTGTTGCCAAGTGTGCTTGTGTACTCTACAACTAAATTTTTATAAATTGATCACTTGTATTCAAGAAAATGGTTGGAGAATTATTTTATGCATCCTTGTAATTGCAAAGCTTCCTTCTTTCTTGCTAGAAATTGCATAGTAAATTACAATTCTATTGTGTTATCTTTCTTCATCTTGCATTGTTCCATATTTCCAATTCAATTGCCCCATTGCTCCAGCACTTTCCTTCTATTATTTTTGCTGCATTCACAACCTCCAAACTCACGTGGACACAAGGAATTGAAAGGATAAACTGAGGGGACGAATATTCACACAACCATATTTTCCATTGTTCTGTATATCCAAGGATGGAGGTTTTTTTTATTTTCTTCATTCATTTAAATTGTTGTTTCTGAATCTGTATGTATTCACATATCAAATAGAGTAGAAAAAGTATCTTGTTGTTCCAATCATCAAGTAATTGCAATCAATAAGATCATATTAGGAAGTTTTTGTAAAATCATTCTCTTTGTTATTGCTAGGGAAGTTGTAAGAGAAGAATAACTTTTTTCAAGTTGTGATTTCTTCTCTGCCTCTGAGGTAGGGTTGAGGGTTTTGATTAAAAAGGTTTTAATTAATTAATTTCTTTAGGTTTAGATTAACACAATTACATAGGAAAGTAGTCACATCTGACTACTTTGCTTGTTTAAGATTTATTTGTTTAGAGTAAAAGTATTTTTTTGTTTATGATTGTAACATCTCAGTTTTGTTGATTTGTTTAGATTAGTTTCCCTTTTCAATATTAGAATAGATTGTTAACTTAATCTTAGTTAATTTAGACACTTAAAAATAGTTTAACATTTAAATTCAACCAAGTAGTTTGAGCCATAGGGAATTTATGCTACTCACTCATAGCCACTAAATATCCCCTTTGTTGAATTACATACTAGGAATTCACACTAAAAAATCCTAGTCACTAATTCTCATATAGTTATTCGTCCGCATTTCTACATCAGCTACCTCGGCACGACCTCAGGGGGTCGACTGCGGATTGAAGTTTGTGTGTCGATTTTCATCCGTACAACTACCCTGGTAAATTTCAAAGTGTTGCACCCATTAACCATCGACATCAGACCTGTTAAGTTGTCTATTTTACAGGGGCACAAAAAATGGATAAGAAATTGGTCACCCATCTAACTCTTTTTTCATCGATCTCTTCTCTCATGATGAATTATCTCAGATTGAGGAATGATACTAAAAATTTGATGTGGCTAGTAACAAGCACAAGATTTAATTTCTTGATTGCTCTCATGATGGCGAAGACTCACTTTTCCACATGACTAGTCACTATGTTTTAATTCATAATATTTCAGTTTTTGATTGAAGAAGCTCATTGGTTTCTCTAAAACCTTATCATTTTGTTGTGTCAACACCATGGTAATGCTAGAATCATCCCCATATGCATAAATAATGAATTCCTTTTAATAGTCTGGGTTGATAAGAGTGGGCGCTTTAGCAATTACATGCTTAATGCATGTAAAGCTTCCTTTCCCTTATTTTTTCCATTTAAAATATGCTTCCCTCCTAAGCATTAGAGTGATAGGCCTGACTAGTTCTACAAAATTAGGAATGAATTTCATATCAAATTTTATCTTTCCCAGGAAAGACTACATAGCCTTCCTGTTAGTTGGCAACGAGAGAGAAAGAATAACAGAGATTCACTTAGGTTCAATGGAAATACCCTTCTTTGAAATAATGTGACCTAAAAGTATGCCTATGGAGTTGTAAAAATGTACTTCTTGCGATTAAGAGACACTCCAAACTCTTTACATCTCTTAAATGATTAAATAAAATATGGATATAGGGGATAGGTAATAAAATCTAGAACGACATGAAAATACAGTAAACGAATGATGTAAATGACTATGAAAAATAACCCAAGAAACTATAAAAATGCTAAACCCTAAATTGTAAGGAGAGTTATAATGAACTTAGTTGATTAGAGGAGCTAATCAGACAATGGCGTAGATATTACTAGAGAAACATGAATCCATAAAGACTGTGCAAAGATCCAAAAAATGATGGATCTGAGCTATCTATCTAGACTGGAGCACTTGCAGAGGGACTAGGGTGACTACGGGTGCTCTGGTCTTAAGAATGGGTGCCCTGGTCTGTGAAAAATATCTAGAACTAAGTTTCACATGTTTGAAAGGTGATCCAAAACACTCATTGTATGTCACATCAGATTCAGTGCCCTATGCTAGGTGTTGCTGATAATCCAAGATGATGGAAAGACCTGCAGGAAAGCCATAAGAAGTATCAAAACTCTAAAAAAAATACAAATGAATGGGTCAGAATAACCTTAGCTACCACACTAGTGGAATTACTAACTAAATTTTGCACTACATTTTAGACCCAAATGTAGTTCTGGTGAGTTTCTGCATCATGTGATAGTCACACTTTGTGAAGTAGCAAGCAATAAATAAATGTATACAATTTAATAGAATGTGTGCATGGAATAGAATATAATCCCTCCCTCTATGCTTGTGTGATGTAGATGAACCAACCTTATCCTTGTGATGGAGCTAATGGATGCAAATGATCTCCAAATGGATGCAACTCTAGGTGGATGATAGTAGTGACTAGTGTTTGGTAACTCGTTATGGTCTAATAAATTTATATTCATAGGGTTATTTTGATCTAATTTCTTAATTAAACTTGAAATGGCTGACCACTAAAAAGATAAAAATATAAAATGGCTAGAAAGTGCCCGAAAAGTGGCAGGAAAATTCAAGAAGGATTAGGGCACCCCTAGTGGGACCAGGGCACCCTCAGGTGCCCCAGTACTAGCCTAGGTGCCCCAGTCAAGTATAAAATAACGTGAAATGTTGAAAGATGACTGGGAATCTGGGTGTAAGAGGTTGGGAAAGATGAAATAAAATAAAACAAGATGGCCAAAAGATAAGGGTTAATTAGTACTTTCTTCACGCAAGAACCTTATAAATAGTAGTATGAGGTCAGGATTAAATAATATCTAAAGTGTGTGACTTTGTGACTACATTTTTCCCCCACTTTATGTTGGTGAGCGGAAATCTTAGTAACATAAAGTAGATAGAGATGCGTATCTGATGTCTATAAAGATTGTAGTAGAAAATGCACCGAAGGACTAGACAAAGTGTGGTGTGAAAAAAGATGATGGAGCGTGGAACCTAATGATGAAAATGTGAAAAAAAAGTGATGAGAGTGAACCTAGGGCAGAAACGCGTGTGTAACTACTGATGTATGTGATGTACCTACATGGTTAGTATGATGTGTGATGTCACAAAGTGTTGTTATTGATGTCATTTTGTTGATGTTGTTGTTGCCC
Organism: Taxus chinensis; assembly: GCA_019776745.2. Classification (NCBI taxonomy): domain Eukaryota; kingdom Viridiplantae; phylum Streptophyta; class Pinopsida; order Cupressales; family Taxaceae; genus Taxus; species Taxus chinensis. Next base: position 280,631,597 of record CM034146.1, on the reverse strand, counting down.
CCATTTGACTGCTTGTTTCTCATACGTCTAGACCTATAAGGAGAAAATGATCAATTAGTCAAATATATATATATATATATATATATATATATATATATATATATATGTATGTATGTATGTATTTATGTACGTATGTATAAAAAGGAAATGTAAAAGATGCATGTATATTTATGTAAATGTAAAATATGTAAATGAAAATTTTTAAATGGAACATGTGCACCTGATCCATGTCGAGAAAGAGAGTGTAAAAGTATATCATGTACTTCTCAGGTTTTTTGGACGATCCGATGCCATAGGCCAAAGAAGTGTAGGGAGGAATTCTATTTTATCCTCCAATATTTAACTTCTTCCCTAAATGTGTGTGAGGAGATCTCTGTACGTCCTAGTGTTTTGGGTGATCCGACACCACTAGACAAAGAAGTATAGGGAGTAATTCCATTGTATCTCTAGCCTTTAACTTCTTCCCAGAATGTTAAGGACACCATGTCCTATAAAAGCCACTGTGTGCAGGGTTTGTAGACTGGTCCAAACCCACTCACTATATGTAACCCACAATGCCAAGGGCGGAAAGTGCATTGAAATAAACTAGTGTAAATGTGATGTGTTAGTATGTAAACCTCAAATGATACCCCCCTCTTTGGGGGCACACGCGACATCATTGGTAGGAGAATGCAGCCCCAAAAGAGGACCAACCGCATGAAATGTAACTAGGAAAGTGCTTGGTAGAAACCAGGGAATGCACAAACAAGAGGTTAGCCAAAGACAAGTTTTAGTATGAACAAGCATGCATATAGAAAATAGTGTGTAAGTTACGCAAACAGTGGAAAATATACCAAGCAATGTGTTAAATAAGCAAGAAGATAAAACAAGCCACACAAAGTGGGATGCAAACATGGGACATCACTCACGATGTTGCAAGACACGCAAGGCCGTCATGGCCAGATATAAAACAAACAAGTGCACACATCAAACATAGGGTAAGGCCCACAAACAAGAGCAAACAATATTAGACAATGTAACAAACAAGTATGGAAGAAAATATCCCTGCATAACAAATGTTGCACATGAAGCACCTGTTATCATGTTAGAAAAATAACTAGTATATCAAAATCATGTATAACCAAGTAATGTAAAGTGCTAAGTACAAAATGAAACAATAACACATGTGAGAGATGAATGTGGATGCCCCCAGTGACCAGTGTAGGAAGGGTAGGCAAGCATCCATGCTATGTGTAAGAGACCTGTATATGTGATCAAAAATATAAAAATACGTGAACGTGCATGTGTGGATGATATAGATAAATTCCATACAAGTAATCTAACTATCATGTGTAATAAAGTGACCATGAACAAAAAAAAGTAAACAAGAGTAAGAACAACCATAATATGTAATATGTTGTGTATGAATGGTAGGATCTGCGTGTCCCTTGAGTGAATGGAAATGTACGCAGTGAGGTTCATTTGTTTTTCCCCCTCAGCAGTCAAGAATGAACCGTAAATGAGAGTGTGTCATCGGGAAATGGTCGAATAGTGTGTGTTGTGTAAAGTGCATTGTGATGAGTATGTATGTGGAGTGATGATGATATGAGACATATAGAAGAGATGTGCATGAACCTTATATCCTAAGAATATATCACAAAAAATGTATGAGTGATAATGTAGCCTAAATCATATATCACTACTAGATGAGTAAAACGGAGTGGTGATATAGCCTAAAGTGTATACCACTACAAGATGATATAGTAAGTGATGATTTAGCCTATAATGTTTTTCACTAGCCTAGTAATTTCACATGATGAGAGGTCTAATGATGAACGCTTGATGAATGTAAGGTACATTTGATTTATAAACCCTCAAGAGTCGTGCATGGACTGAGGAACTAAAGTGTGTCATTGGGTAGTGAGAGTATCGCATAGAAGATGATGTAGTATATGTAATGAAGATGATAAATGACCATGTGGTGAGTGCAATGTGTAATGTACGATGTAGAACTACGAGTGTAAGATGCATGATGTAGTATGAATGGTATGCAATGTATGCAGTAGACTAATAATGTAACATGTAGGATAAGTAGTGTAGGATGCTAGATGCGTAGACAATGATGTATGCATAATTATGACTAGCATGATGTAATGCTAGACTCATATGTGGTAAAGAATAGTATAACATGTATAATCTTTGTGATATGGGGATGCACAATGAAATGCTATATGCGTAGATGATATGGAAAATGTATATAATGCATACATGCACATATATAGACTAAATGTAGCAAGTATGACACAAGTTGTATGAAATTTAATGTTTGGTGTCTAGAGTGTGGTGTGTGGGGTTCATGTGTTTTAATCCCTCAATATTCAAGTGTAAACCAAAGCACAAGAGTGTGTCATTGAGTAATGACAATGCTAACATGTGTGTGGGATTAAGCAGCAAGATGAGATGATGCTAAGATGAGGTATGCATGAATGCGAAGAGCATGAAGTAGTATTATGTAAGGATGATAATGCAAGGATGAGATATGTTCCTATGATGCTAATGTGATGAGGAGGGATGTGTGAGATGTTATACCCCCCACAAGCGAATGCAATAAGGTCGTGTGAATTCATTAAGAAGATCATCATCTTCCTAGTCATAATCAAATGGATAAGAATTTGTAACTTGGTAAGCCATGGTCTCAGGTTGATCACGTAATGATCCGTTAAGGAGTAAGTTATACATGCCCATAACATACTCCTCGTCAGTTAATGGAGGAAGTGGAAAAATGTGTACATACCAATGAGTGATATTTTTTGTGTATCCCAAGAAAGAACTATTGCAGATGAAAAAGCATCCAAAAGGCATACGAAATGAAATGTCTGTATGACTAGGATCTAATGTACCCCTAATATAAGTAAGCAAAGATTCCCCTAATGTTAGTGGATAAGAATGATGGGCATGTGATGAGTAGACTATAAGATGAAAGACACGTAAACCATAAGCAAGGGTAATTTTGATAAAGCCATAGTAGACATGAGGATCATGAGTAGGAGGATGAAGGTCCTCAAAAGCAAAACCAAGCCAGGCTATAACATCATGTGAAAATATAGTAATATCACATCTAGGGTTAAATGGAATATGTTCCCAATACGAGTCATTCATGAAGAGTGTGAAAGTTAATGGTGGGTGTGCTAATGTAGGTGGTACATGTGAGGGTGTAGGTGATAGAGTGATGACCATAGACTAGCCAAGCCCCTGATAGGGAATCATAGAAGTAGTGGTAGAAAGTGACATAGAATAAATTGCATCTATCACACAAATGGTACCATCAAGGGGGTGGTAAGTGAGGTGGTTCTTCGATAGGTTGGGGCTCATCTATAATATGTATGTGTGGAATAGGAAGACTAGTATTAGGAGCCCAGCTATAATACTAGAATGGCTCGCGGTCATGAAAAACATTGTAATCAATGCTTTCATGTAAGAACTTGACATAATTATGTATAGTAGAGGTGAAAGTTTGCATGGTATGAATCCATGGTCTACCTAGTAGATAGTTGTAGGATACGGGGAAATCGACAATGAAAAAGACAATATAGACAGTTTTGGGACCAACAGTGATAGGAAATGTAATGTGACTGAAACATGGATAGAAAGAACCATCATAAGCATGTAGTGAAATACTAGATGGACTAATGGCATGAGCAGAAAGACCTAAAGCTTTAAGGAATGACATAGTACATAAGTTAAGTTTAGATCCATTATCAATCAATGTGTGCTTAATAACTACATTATGAATATGACATATGATATATAGATGTGGGTCATTATAAAAATTGTGAACATCAGTGGGAAGGTTAGACTTGAATACTATGTGTGAAGAAAATGTATCGGCAAAGGCTTGATAATCTGAGTCTAGATGCATGTCAGCATGAATGCAAGTGGTAACAAGAAAATTTTGGAATCTATGTAGTAAGTTAGGATTCACAAGAAAATAATCACTAATTGAGATACTCATGATGACCAGATTCTAGGATGAAAAGAAATGAAATGAAGAACCTAGAAGCGTGGATGATTGAATGGGGTTCACCAAAATGATTAACTAAAAATATGGATATAGGGGATAGTTAATCTAATCTAGAATGAAATGTAAATATAGTACATGGATGTAGTAACTAAATATGAAAAATGACCCAAGAAACTATAAAAATGGAAATGCTAAACCCTAAAGTGAAAGGAGGGTTAGAATGAACTTAGCTGATTAGAGGAGCTCGTTGGATAGTGTCACATAAATGAATTGAGAAACATGAAGCAACAATGGTTGTTTAGAGGTCTAAAAAAGGATGGATCCAAGCTATCTAGTTGGAATGGAGCACTTGGAGAGGGACTGGGGTGCCTATAGGTGCTCTGGTCTACAGAATGGGCACCCTGGTTTGTGCAAAAGATCTAGAATTGAGTTTCACAGGTCTGACAGGTGTTCTGAAACCCTCTCTATGTGTTGTATAAGATTTGATGCCATACGCCATGTGTCGCTGATAATCTAAGATGATGGAAAAACCTACAAGAAATCCATAAGAAGTATTAAAACCCTAAAAAAAGAATAATTCAAATGAATGGGTCAGACTGACCTCAGTTGCCACAATAGTGGGCTTACTAACTGGGTGGTGCACTACATTTCGGACCCAAATCTAGTTTTTTTGAATGTGTGCATCATGTTCCCTAGGTGCTCTTGTACCAATCGCACTTTATGAGGTAGCGAGTAATAACTAAATGTATAAAATGTAATAGAATGTGTGCATGGAATAGAATAGAATCCCTCCCCCTATGCTTGTGTGATGCAGATGGACCATCTATGTATTTTTAATGGAGCTAATGGATGCCAATGATCTCCAAATGGATGCAACTCTAGGTGGATGATAGTAGTGACTAGTGCTTGGTACCTCATTATGGTCTTATAACTTTATACTTATAGGATTCTCTTGATCTAAATTCATAATTAACCCTGAAATGGCCAACCACCAAAACGATAAGAAGCTGAAACGAATAGAAAGTGCCCAAAAAGTGGTGGGAAAGTTCAAGAAGGATCATAGCGCCCCTCGTGGGACCAGGGCACCCATGGACGCCCTAGTACCAGCCTACGTGCCCCATTTAAGGATAAAATAACGTGAAATTCTAAAAGCTAACTGGGCATGTGGGTGTAAGAGGTCGAGCAAGACAAAATAAAATAAAACAAGATGGCCAAAAGATAGGGGTTAATTATTACTTTCTTCACTCAAGAACCTTCTAAATAGTAGTATGAGACTGAGATTAAGTAATATCTAAAGTGCGTGATTTTTTTACTGTATTAAATAATTTCTCAAGATGACTAAAATGGTTTTTACTTTCTCTTGAGAAAATAGTGATATCATCTAAGTAGATAAGTATGAAGTCATTTATTTAGCCATCGAATGTAATATACATGGCTCTTTGAAATGTGGCACCTACATTTGTTAAGCCAAAAGGAAAATTGTCATAAGAATATGTCCCCCATTTGGTTGTAAAGGTTGTCTTATGTTTATCCTCCTTCCTAACTCTGATTTGATTGAAACCTCATGCCATCTAGCATAGAAAATCTTTCATCTCCCGCTACTATTTGCAAAAAAAGTTCCATAAAGAGAAATTGTTAATGATCCTTCAAAGAGGCCTTATTTAAGTCTCTAAAATCCACACACAGTGTGATTTCTCCACTCTACTTTCTAACATGGACCAATTTACCCACCCAAGAGGAGTATTTGGTAGGTAAAATAATTGTAGCCTTAACGAGTGTGGTTATCTCTTTTCTCATGAGGGGCTCTATTTGGGGATTGACAGACCTTTGTTTCTGTCTAGTTAGCTTAGCACTAGGATCAATATCAATGGTGTATTGAGTAACATTGGGGTAAAAACCATTAAGTTCTTCATAACTCCAAGAGAATACATAATTAAATATCTAACATAATAAGATAAAAACATACTTTTCAGATTTATCACATACCTTTCCAAGAAATAACTCTTTTTCTTGTACAATGGTGAATGATTGGTAATCTTCCTTCTTTGTTGTTATGTTTTTATTTTCTCCTTTGAACTCATCATTATGATTGAAGAATTATTCAACATCAAATAACTCTTTATGCAATTTGTTTGTCCTTAACTAGATTATTTGTTCACCATAACCACATTACAAATTAGATTACAATTTTAAGGAGAACTCAACTTCATTATTTATGAATTGAATTATTTTTTCATCATTATAAAAATATGCCAGTTGATATCGTTGTTCAGGATTGATGGCCTCACAACCATATTAACATGATGCTCATTTCCTTATATCAGGTCTTCAACTAGTGAAAATTGTGTTCTAATAGATTTCATCTAAACAACTTCTTTGTTGAGTTTCCTTGGCACCACCTGTAAGTTGATAGCATCAAAACTTTCTAAGAGGCCCTAAAATATATGTCTATAAGATTTTAAAAGCTTATTCTTGCAGAAAATTTCCTTCTAACTTGGTGAATAACCAATTTAGTATTCCTAAACACCTGCAAGGCCTTGATATTCCATTTCTATGATAAAATTAATCCATGGATTAATTCCTCTTATTCTTCCACATTTTTAGAACATGTAAACTGTAGCCTATGGGAAAAGAAGAGTTACTTTTCTGTTGGAGAAATAAGAACTACACCTAACCCAACTACATTTTTCTTCTCGAACCATCAAAAAACATCTTCCATAAACTATAAGCATTGTTATCTTCTTATTTTTTGTGTGGCATGGGGGTTGTAAATTCTTCTTCATGAATACAATAGGTTACTAAACCAGTCTCCACAATTGTATCATAAGGATCAAACTCGTAATGTTCCTCAGCCCATTCATCCAAAAAAAGATCAAGGAATGAACAAGGAGGAGTAAGCTGCATATCTAACTTTGATCCATGATTTTGATCTTCATGTATCATGTAATTAGATTGGATAGGAGTAGGGTCATAAGAATCTACATGATAAGAAGAGATTGTCTCAACTCTAATGGTAAACCTTGTACCATATATAGTTCTTAGGAGCATGTGAGACTAATCAAAAGATAAATATCCACCTAATTTGGTTGTGAAGTCCCTTGGAAAAAAAGGAGGAAATTTAATAACCGAGATATCTTGGGTTATGGTCAATCTTTGACAAACATGGAGAGTTAACTCAAGATCATTGATCACTCCTAAATTTTTTACGGTTGAGCCATCAAGTTACATGACACCTTTAGAAATCAGGTTGTACTCAATGCCTGGAATATTAGAAATTGTTTTGGGCATTATAGAGGTGTTAGCACTTAATTCAATCATGAAATTGTGCACTAGGTGTTTTCCTACAATTAAAGACATGTACAAGGGTGGAGGCTTGTTAACCTTGCTTGTTTTTCCTTCCTTTGGTTGGCACATGTGGATCGTAAAATATACTTTTTCTACGGCTCGTTCAGATTGGGGAAGTTACTTTAATGCCTCTCAGAGAAGATTCCTTTGAGATGGAATAAATATGGTGTCTAAAATTTTCACACTCATATTTATCTTCTTCATTTTCTCAACAACGTTGAAGGGGATACCCATGTACTTATTCAAAAAAGGTACATAATTCTCCATTCTTGTTTACTCCATTCCTAAATGTTATTTGGTTGATGGAGTTTCTTTATTCCACAGACCTGAGCATTTAGTGGGTTTTTTGTGTTCCATGTATTACTAGATGAGGAAATACTTTTGCTTAAGTCCACATATTATTTGTCCTTGAAATGGGGACCTTGCAATGAAGAGGATGGGGTATCCATTTCAAAATTTATCTTGTTTGACCTTGTATGATACACCACATGAAGTTGTGACCTACTCAAGATACTCACAGCTTGGTTGATCGCATGAAAATCATCAAACCCAAAAAACATGAAGTTTTCCCAAGGGGGGCCTCATGTGTTATTTTTGTGTTAATACTTACCATTTCCAGTAAATATTCTTGTTGATTGAAATAATTTTACACCATGAGGGTCTGGACTTACGTGCCATTAGAACATGTATTTTTATTAGTCTGGACTTACGTGCCATTAGAACATGTATTTTTATTATATGGATGAATGCATGGGAAACACCATTTAGTTTCTAGTATTACATTATTTTTCACTAGAACAAGTGCTTTTCTTGAGTTGGCGATGGAAACTGGTTATACAGGAGCAACCATTTAAAGAGGTAGATGCGGGTTTTGGCCTTGTAATCTAGTAATATGTTTATTTTGGACATATCTCTAATTTGAATATTGTGTTCTCTGTGGATGATAACCTTATTTAAAAGTTTGTCCTAAAGATTACCCTTGGTTAAAACTTGGGTAGTTTCTAGATGATTGAGCTTGTTGTATCTTTAGAGATATAATTTCACTAGAAAAGTTTTTAACCAAGGCTCTAAGGTCATCATCATCATTATATTTTTGGGAAGAATAGGAAGTGGAGGTGGAAGATGAAGCATTTGGCTTAGGAATGGGAGAAAAAGAGGGCTGAATATTTTGAGGTAGTTTAGGAAAAATAGGCATAAGAAATCTAGGGGTTATCTTACCAGCTTGAATTAAAAAATTCTCAACCCTAATGGCTATTGGATATGCATCAGGTAATTGTATGACACCCATATATTATATCATTACAACTACATTAGAATTCAAATATCTTAATAAATAAATGAAATAACCTTGTGGCATTGGTCTCAAAAGAACTAGAATTTTGTCTCAAGTCTTCTAAAATATGAAGTCAAAATCCACCGTGAGTTCATTGGGGGCCCTCTTCATGGACGTTATCTATTCTAACAGGGACATTTTGTCTATTTTCTCATTAAACTACTGACAAAGAGTTGTGCCAAGATCATCCCATGTATGAATGGAAGCAGGCTGCAAGCTCTTATACCATTGAAATGCTTTTCCCTTTAGTGAAGAAATAAGAAGTATAACTACAAAACCATTCTTAGTAATAAGGTGTATTGAACACACATTTGCAACATCATGGATATGATTTATAGGGGTCATAATGATTTCACCAGTGAAGAAAGGAATACTTTTCAAAGAAAACAATGTTATGTTATGTTGGGCATTTAGAGCTAAGGGACTGCCACCATTAAAACTTACAAAGGGGATTTTTTTTATATGTGCCATGAAAATAATGGGCCTTAAATTTCTAGGAGATAAAGAGAAGGATATATTAAGGGAGGAGTATAAATACTTTTGTTTGTAGGTAAATGAACTCTATGAATTGATATTTCTGCTCTTCATGTTTTTATCCTTCTTGGTGAGCGTTACAAATACTTAAAAGGTTCACCTCTTGACGCACTTTGCCTTGTTTGTATTCTTCTAAATAAAGTGAGAACTGGACTTCTTAAAATCAAAATATTTGAACTTGGGAGTTTCCAGATGTGTAGAAAGGGGCCTCTAAAAGCTGGAATGCGCTAAGAAACACACTATTATTAGTGGAGATGGTATAAAGCTCATAAAACTTGTCCCACCGAGAAATTCCAAAATTGTTGTCACTAAAATTTTCACCATTTCTGAATAATAATTCAACATTTGAATTAAATAATGAGGGACCTTGAAGGTGTGGGTTCAATTAAGGTATATCCTCATATGAAAGGACTGGATCCTCTAACCCCAGTTTTTTGTAACTACACTAACTAGATTATACTAAAATAGAAATCCAAGTAGACAGGGTTAAGAGAGGGAAAACTGAAAAAAAGGGGGAGGTGATGTACCAAAAGAGAAAATGGATCAAGTCTAGCTCTAAAATACATAGATGCAAACACATAAGTGAAGACTTAAAAGATGCACACATATTTGAAGGAGAATAATTGGAAAAGAATGAAGGTATGTAAGAGGATAGAGTTGTTCACATCAAATACAGAGCATTAAGAAGAATGAAGCCAAACTTGTATTAATATCAAATATTGACCATTTATAGATACAAAGTTGATGGAAGAAATCTCCACAAGCGAGTTATAGATGTCGCAAGAAAGAGTTTTCAAACTCAAAAAACATATCTCTATAATTCAATAAATCAAACCATTTTTATATTTCAAAGCACTTAAATATATAGAAGCTGAGAGATACTGGAGAAGAGACTGATCACATCTAGTGATTAATGAAATCAACCACCCACCAACCCCAATAACCAATCACCATATATTTTGTAGGTCAAGTATGGGAAATTGACATTTCTCTAATTGCATGTCATCAAATCAACAATGCAGGAGGAAATTTTCACTCAAAATTAAATTTGGGTTGGTGAAGCGGTTGAGTTCCTAGTTCAAAACAGGGCAACTTTTTTCATGCCTCGTGGAATTTAGATGATTTTTCTTTGATCCATGGATTCTCTTTCATTTAGAAAATTTTCATGCTCTGTTGCTCTGTTTTCTTTCCAAGAAAAACAACCTCAATGTACTATGAATTTAACTCTCCTTCTCCACATGTCTTGATTCTCAACTTCTTTGCCTCACAACTTCTAGACCTGTGAAAATGTCCCTTGTTCCTTGAGAACCCATGGAACACATAGTTCTTGTTCTGCAACTTCTAACCTTACTCACATTCAAACTTGTTTTCCTTTTGTAGTGTGGTGTCTCATGGAAATTTTCCATGCATGTTATATTCTTCTAAGTGGACTTCATGATTTGTTGCGCGTAATTAACAAACTTTCTAAAATTCCATATTTTCCAAGTCGTTTATATTGTATTTTCATGTCGTGAAGCACTAAAATTTTCACACATATCGCAAAAGACTAACCCTTTGACTTATTTTACTCTATGGATCTTCAATTGAATCTACCTAAGTATGAAACTTAGATAAGAATGTAATTGTCCCTCATAATCTTCCTCAATCTCAAGGTTGGTATAACCAAAATATATCTCCCTTATTATCCAAATCTTAGATTACATATGTTGTATATTTTTTGAGTACAAGTATTCAAATGTGATAAAATGGGGTATAAATCAGACCCCAAAATAACATAGTAAAAATGTGCTTGACCTATTAAAAATTAGACGTGGAAAATGTAAAGGGATAATTGAAAAATAACAAGGAGAATCCATACCTTAATAAATTACACATCAAACTACTTATTAACATTGGAAAATGTCTAGAATATGTTGATGTAGAAGTAGAAAATATGATTTGGAAAACTGGTTGTGCTTATATGAAGCATGTCATTAATGGATAGGGGTGACCAAAAATAGTTGATGGTAACGATAGAGATCAATATCAAATACCATTAGTGGAAAATGTTCATTGCTAGTGGATTTACAAGCATTAATGACTTGAATTGTGTGAATGCACTTCTCTAACCATAATTAGTGAAAGCCTCTTTTTTATGCATAAATTAATGAATGAGATATTAAATTTTCATACACCTCCAACGATCCCATAATAAAAAAATTTAAGCTTTGTTTTTTGTATTCAAGCCAAGTCATCCTATGGTGGGGGCCACTCTTTTTTATTTTGAAATATTTGTTATCGTTTATATGATTACATAAGTTGAGTTATTTTGCACTTGTGTGTTTGTAAATTTTAAAAGTGGATGAAATCATGTCAACTTTTCATTTTCACAAAATGCATTACTTTTGCATTTGGGCATGATAATGGCCTTCATTGGTTAGAGTAAGAGTAATTGATGTAGTTGTGTGAGAAATTTGAGTTTCACATTTGTGACATAGTCTTAGTAGGGAAGAAAGGGAAAATAGTTCATATGCAGATTGGTTGAGTTCTCGTGTAGTGACATTTGATTCCTTGTATTTTTATCTTGAATGGTTCTCTTAAAGCTATAAATCTACCCATTGCTCTCGACACATATCCAAACATAAAAATAATGTTCCATGTAGCACGGTATTAATTTTTATATGACATGTTAAACCACATTGTTGAGAATTGAATAAATTTTGGAATGAAAAATCAATGTTTGGTTTGGGTTCAAGGGGCTAATAACCATTTCTCTAGTTACTAATATAATGTCCATAAAGGACTCAAACAACTTGATTTAAATCTATTAGCCTACTTTACTTTTAAAAAAGTGATTGTTTAATGATTGATTACAATCTTGGGTTATATAGTTCAAAACAATAAGTTGAACCTCTACTAGACTCTGAGATTCGAGGAATTAGTATTTGATAATAGTTTAGAGAGGCTCTAGCTTAGTTTTGTGTTGTGTTTTAAGGTCTTTGTGATCCAACTACATTTAGAAGTTTAACTATTTTTGGCTAGGTTTTATTTGGATTGAAAAAGATTTTGGATATCAAATATATTGTCATGCAATTACTCTTATTTATTGTGGTTTTATTTTGTGGAGTTCAAAAAAATTTGATTGTAAATGGTAGCCATTGATTCCATTGGATTATTTTTTAAAGATGCCAAGTTTCTATTTTCAATTAGGTTTGTGATTCTTGTTTGTGAGTGATCATTTTTATTTTGGGAGTTATTTAGTCATTAAAAACTCATTCCAATATGGAGTTCTTTTATTCATCATCTACAAGTTTCACTTGGATTAAAATTGCTATATTTTGAGTTTATGATAATATAGATAACCGAGTTGTGGGAAATATCTTGATTTTGTATTAGCAATCCCTGAATAACACTGTTATAAGGGCATTCTAGTTATTTGTTGTGTGGAATAAGTGATTTTTGAGCTCAATTTTTTTAATGCATACAAATTGATTTGACACACAATTTTTAATTTCTAAAATTGATTTTTGGCTTAAAATCAAATCTTAAGACATGCTTTGTGGAATTTTATTCAATCCTAAACTATGCATTTCCATAATACCTAGAAAAATTTCAACATGTTAAAATTGACGATCAAAACATTGTCACCACAAACTGTAAAAGGTGCATAATGATTGTCATTTTGATGTCAAATTCAAGCTCATCATAAAAATTCCTAGAATGATATTTTCTAAACAAGTGAAGGATTATGTAAAATTTTGGGGGTTTCATCTTTCACTTTGTTTAGCTGAATTATTTTATGATAAGTTTAGTGCGTGATGGTGTATGATAGTTTTGGAATATTTTTTAGCCCTCATTTATGTGGTATTATTGTGTTGTAAATATCTGAAAGAGATAAATGATTTTCGTAACAAGGTTAGCATTTGACATGATTTTGTTTTAGACGAACCACTATTTTCCTCCATTTTGTGTGTGATTTAAGCTAAAGAGTTAACCTGTCATTTTTGTTTATTTGTTTAATATGACTTTGTCAATGAATTTAATAACAGTTGCACTCTTTTCAAGTTGTATTTTCTTGTTAATTGTGAGAAAAATACAGACAACAATGAAGATAATACAAATAGGAGAACCCTTTTGTATCGATTTGAAGTTATATTTGTGGGTTTTCACTCATTTTACATCTAAATGCATTTGTTGAGATATGGTAACTCCTATGGGAAAAGTTTGAACTCATTTGTTTATGACAGCCACATTTGTTAAGGTGGAATGATTTGAGATACAATGATTTATTCCCTAAATAGGTTTCTTATCAAAGTATTGGGATAAGATCTATCACAATGTTGTTACTCCTTTTAATAATGATTTATGTGAGTTAGTGGCTTTAACATAGTCTATAGCATGAAATGATAGTGATTTTATTGTTTCATGTTGTTGTGAGCTCACTATGAATGTAATATGTTCCTTATGAATGCTATGTGGAGGTTTTATAACATTTGGAGAAGCTTGCTTTTAGTTTGATGAAAGGATATAAGTGTAACTTTATAAAAATAATTAATTTCTATATTATTATGGGAATTTGACAATTGTTGTTTTTTACTGCCTTGAGAGCATGTCCATGGACATGCAACATACTTTTTCATTTAAATTTAATTACATAAGATATGGTGAATATTTTAAATATCATATTGCATGATGTATATCTTATTGTGTTGGAACTTCCAATGATTATGAATATCATTCATCCTTTCTTTCTTGACACAATTCTCACATCCTATGCCTTTTTGGTTTGAATTTATCAAATGAATCATACTAGTGTTAGATATATCAAATAAATCAATCTCAACTCATGATACCAATAAATGTGGGCTTGTGTTGATATTGAATGTGTGAGAGACAATTATGAGGTTATTTCCATGAATAAAATAGGTTAACTACTGAATCTATATTTATAATAAAAAAAAAGTAGGGAAATGTTAATATGTTTTTGTGGCTAGGGGACATGCCTCGATCAAATCCCTAGCCCTTTTTAAGGCTAATAATATAACATGAGAAAATACGCACAAAATGATAAATTAAATATATTTTTATTAAAAGTTGATTAGCTTGCAAAATGTCCTTTTCCTCTTGAAGTAATACGATTTAGAATATTTTTACAAGTAGAAAGAGAGCTTTGAGAGATTTCTTATAAGTTGTCACAATAAGAGCACATGACTCTATTGATAAATTTTTTTAAACAAAAATCCTATGTTACTATTAAAGACAATGAGAAAAGTGATTGGGGAGAAGACATTCCTTGTTCAAATGATGAAGCCTCTAATCAAAGTAATGAAGACTACCTTTACTAATTTGATATATCTAAGGCTGTAGGATTGAGGTAGGAGGTTGATCAGTAACCTCTTATCAGTCACTAACGATGAGGTTAATTATGCTTTAGTGACATATTTTCTATTTTCTTGTGTGGTGTGTAAATAATAATTGGAATGCAACTAGGTATTCCTATATTTCCATTGATGTAAAATAAAATTTAGATATTCAAAGTACAGTTCTGTAACAATCAATATTATTGACAAAATATGTTGTTTTAGTTGATAATAGTTCTTATTCTAGTTTGGATCTCAAGAGAAGAGGATGGTGTTGAATAATTATTGGTTGATGTATCCACATGACATAGTTGATGGATATGTTCCTGATCAACAATGTATGCGTATCAAATATAAGTGGTGACATGTTATAGTATCATATTGACCTGGTATATCCCCATGTTCACACTAAGAGGGTGAATGTTGAGAATATTGTAGTGTTAAAATTCTATTCTTTATGTTATTAACTCATTATTTAATTAAGTCTATTTTATGTGTGTTGTTACAAAAAACTCAATACTTATAATAGACGTATTTAAGATAATAAGGGTGAGTGGATGAGTATTGAATCATGTTCTCTAGGAGATCATTTACTTATATATTTAAAACTCCAGTTTAACAACATGAATTGAAATATGAATTGATTACTTCTTTATTTCATGGGGATGTGTTTCCTTTGGCCATCCTGAATGAGCATCTTCTCATATTGCAATGCAATTGAAAAACCTTAAGGAAGAGTACTTCCTCCTAAAGTTTGAATTAATAAAACTAAATCAACATCCAAGGACCAAAAATAATATAAGAATGCAACACCTTGCGAGGGTCTCAATTCTTGAGGAATTTTGAGCCATGTCCTTGAGAATATGATGTTGAAATATGAGATTAACTCCATTGAATCTCGTTGTATTTTTCTGAAGTGTTCCTTGAGAGAAATAATGTATGCATTCTCCTTGTACTAGTTGTTTTTTAATCCTAATTGATCCCATGTGGAAATGGATTGTGAAGCCAAAATTTTGTACCAATCTCTTTCTTTACCTCTGAATGATGAAATAAAATTACTAAGGTAAATGCTTTCTTCTGTGATATTGTGAATGGAAAATTGGTTTTTATAGCTTGAATGTGATCAATAGGAGATTGGTTTCCATTTCCATGGAATAGGGGTAGGTTTTAATTTATTTTTTTGAAAATATTCCCACTTTTGCAAATGAAAGGGGGTCGAACTGAAATGAATGAATGGAAGAGACCTTTAGAGATACATGATAAAAATGGAAACATGGAAAGGAGAAGGGAATGGTTTATAGACTCATAGAATGGGTTTCTTTGAATAATAGAGTTTCTAGATGTATTGATAGCTACCTCCAAAGGATCAATACCATGAAGAACACATTAATCTTGTTGGTATGAAGTTCTAAAGCTCTTCATAATGGTCCAACCCGACATGAAAAACTATTAGTGTTGGCATGTTGTCCTAGTGGGTGTTGTCATTGATGAAAAACCACATTCATGAAAATTTGGATGTTATAGGATGGTTTCATGATGTTGTTTGAGATGCTAACATGTTGGTTCAGATGGTTAACAACTGCTACAGTGGGATTTAGTGATGCATGTTTGCTTCAGTAAATCCATACAGGTGCCTAGGAGGTGTTGCTTTGTAGTATGAGATTCTTGGTTGATTGGGAAGAATGTTGACATGTTGGATAGCATGATTTTATGGTGATTGAGCACTCACAATAGTGGAAAAGTGTAGGTACAGATGAATCTCCATGATTACAGGTGCTCATTGGGAGTAAGTATGCTAGCTAGGAGGTGTGACAGTATGGATTGGAGCCTATTGAGCTCATGGAAGCATGTAAACAGGTTTTCCATGGAATATGATGTATGTTTGGGTCAGTTTCATAAGTTTCATGTTCATTTCTTGCATTATTTCAGTTGGTCCTAGTTGTTACTATGAGATTCTCACATGCAAGCATAGGTAAATCTTAGTGACTAGAGATATTGAGCCATGGAATTGACATTATTATGATTGGATATGTTAGATACATTTTCATAGTGCTCTCATAAATATTTTAGGTTCCCATGATGTGAATTTTTCAAGTTATGACAGTTTATGTGAGACAGGGTCAAGAACAAGTGAAAATCAAGCTTGAAGTTCAACTTCAGATGCTCATTGTGAATGGTGTGATTTGCATGGTACCTTGTGGTTTTAAAGGATGCTTCTAAGCTGATTATATAATATTTTAGAAAAACAATGAGGTTGTTTCATCATCAGGTTTTTATGAATGAATGTTAAGAAGATAAAGAGGTCAAAAACCCTAGTTAAACCCTAGCTAGGAGAAGTTGTCAGAAGAAGGTGAATTGTGACCCTGTTTTGATTGATTCATCAAATGTGATGATTTTATGTTGTATAGGACTATAATATTTTTCTATAAATGTAATTTTTAGGTCATGGTGATGAGTGGACTCCACCTGAAAATAAAATTTTCTGAAGAGTTCCAGTTTGAGGAGAAAATTGCCAAATGAGGTACAAGCTAAATTGCCATTATGTGATGAATGTGATTTTTTAATTTATTTCCATGCAGGTTTCAAATAAATTTCTTGCATGTTCATGATGTTTGAGTTCAAAATATTTTGATTGGTCAAAGGGCAATTTTGGGCTCTTAAAAAGAAGTGTTCAATGTTTTGGCCATAGTTTGAGCTACGGGTGGAGTTTTGAGATGATCCAAGTTGTGTTGGAAATTATATTCATATTTATTTCCATTTATATATGTCTTCCACATGATTAGGTCATATGATAGGATTTCCAGGTTATTCTTTGATAGGAAGGATTTTGGCAGTTCAAGACAACAATTGTTGTTATGCAAGTTTGAGGTTGTTTGGAGAATTAGATGGATTGGGTGATGCTTCCTATCACCTAGAATGTTAATAAGGATGAATTTTTCATCCAATAAATCCATTTTTTGGTATTGAATGTATGTTTATTGAGTTTGAGATCGCATTTGGAAACATATTTTTTGGCAGGTTGAATTGGTGAAGGAAACTATTGTTGTGGTTTGAAGAGAAGGATGTTTCATTACTTATAACATGATAAGAAGTTTTATATAGGTTATGAAATTTATTTTTAGTGGTTACATGGAATTTTTTAATTCATTAGAAGTGATTTGGTGATCAGATGAAGTTTCCATGGTGTTGAAGGGTGCAGAAGACATCAATTTTGAGAACTATAAAGGACATTAGGCTCGTTAAATAAAATAATTGGATTGGTTCATAAAAATAGATACCATGGTTAATTTTTAAATGATTTATTACTCATTTTTTATTAATATTGGAGCTTTACTAAGCATGGTTTTGGAATAAGGAGAATTTTGGCATCCCAATACATGTGTTTTATTGATTTTTGGATCATGAAATGAAGGGTTTTTGTTAGGCCGACCTACTTGGGTCACTTGTATCTGTTGTGAAAAAATTTTGGGATTTTTTTAAATGATGCATTTGTCTAAAATATCATGAGGTACCTACCTCCTTTGAATTGTAATCAAGGAAAGGCTATAAAAAGGAGTTTTTGTGTACAATTGTTCTAGTTTTTTAAAACCCTTTTTTTATCTTCTTTTGAAGAAATATTTTGCTGAAAAGAAAAAAAATGGGCCTAGCCTAAAACACATGGAATATCATTATAGGACAGCTTCAAGTTGAGTTTTCATGAGGAGAATTTGAGAAAGAAAATGTTGGTGTTGTTTTCTTGAGAGCGAGTTGGAGAAGGAGGGAAAATTTTAGTGTTTGACTTTGGATGCTATTTTCATATCATGTTGATGTTATTTTAAGGTTTCTAAGGTGATATCAGATTAGAAATTTATTTGAATACATTCTCATAGTTTCATATCTTCATTTGTTTTCATGAGACATAGTTGATTGTCTCAAGAGCTATTGGTTATATCTCATTGATCATTGTTGAAGACACTATATTTTGTAATCTGATTTGAATATCAAATTGAAGTTCATTGATCTAATTTTTAGCATCAATATAAGTTTGTTTGAGTATATGTTGTGACCCTTTCATTGTGTTAATTTATTTGTGAAGAATATTTACTTTAATGTATTGTATATGAGCATCTGTGGTTAGGGTTTGAAGCACAAGTGTGAAAGTTTTATTGGGGACTAATTCAACCCCCCTCTCATTCCTAGTCACCTCCAATAGTTAGAGCTCAAAATTTTATCCTTCTTTGAATCATGGAGATCAAAATTTTTTAGGCAATAAGGGATTGTCTCCAAGTATGGGAATTACAACTTGAGACAGACCTTTGGATAAGGATGACCTCGTCTATTCTATGGATTAAAGGAAAACCACAAAACGCAACCTACTTCTAATGCTAAGATTACTCCTACAACTAATCCTACATGAAAATTTTCAAGGGATTAGGGAGAGAGAGATGTAAGGAATAAGAAAAATAAGCTAAATGGGTGGTGATATCACCAGAAGATAAGGGCGATCACTCTCCACTCAGGAAAGAAAGGAAGAAAACATGAGAGGAGAGGGGGAAAAAATGCGCCA
Source organism: Taxus chinensis (assembly GCA_019776745.2). Taxonomy (NCBI): domain Eukaryota; kingdom Viridiplantae; phylum Streptophyta; class Pinopsida; order Cupressales; family Taxaceae; genus Taxus; species Taxus chinensis. Next base: position 280,612,500 of record CM034146.1, on the reverse strand, counting down.
TAGACCCTAAACCGAAAAAATTGCCCTTCCCACACATTCACAACACGCGAAAATGGACAAACCTACAAATATGAAACATGCACGACATGTCAAGGAAGAACAGAAAGGCAAGGATGTAAAAACTACAAGTATAGGGTAGAGAATAACCATAAATAAGATATTTATTTCTTAGAATATGCACAAACAGTTGTATACATGGAAGAAGGTGAAAACATATAGTAGAGACCGAGTATGAGGTCTGAAACTCATGGGAAGTTGGACACCATTTCATGGTACCATTACAACAAAGTGGATTCCCCCCTTTATAATGTGTGAGTTCTAAATTTATAAAGAATGAGAAGAAGGGAGAATGATAAAGAGCCACCAATCAAGAGAGATTCAACCACCAAGGACTAATCACCATAGATGCTTACATGAAGGTGTGGGTGCATGACATTTCTCCTATCATATGCCATGAAATGTTTTAGGATAGAGCGAATCTCATACTTCATTAAATTGTAGACAGTGGAGTGGTTGACCATTGCTTCAAACAAAATAGGTGCAAATTTGAGGTTCCCTGTGGAATTATGATAATTCTCATGTTTTCTCATGACTTTTCCTTGCTCATCCATGAGGTTTCTTTATTATGTGACTTTAACAACATTCCACATCCTTTTCCTTAGTTTGGTGGATTTTGAATTTTCCACGGCTTTCGCTGTGACATTTAATGATGCTTTTTTTGTCACTTTTAGAATTTTATGACTTGGGCCTTCATATGCTCCACGGATCTCATCATGGCTCTTGAACTTGAATATTTATGTGGCTTGAGGAACCCATGAGATGACAACTCCTTCCCACCCGCGAACTCATATATTCCTCCTCTACATGCCATGGAGTCCCAATTATGTTGTCATGTGGATTTTACTTGGCGATCATTTTCCTTTGTTTCGCAGTTTTTGGAGAACCCACAGAATACTACAAAATTAGAAAACCCACAAAACACTAAGTTAGTGTTCCACAATTTCAAACTTATCCATTTATAAATTTCTCCTCCTTTCTCAGTGGCACCTGGTGACTTGTTTTATGAGTATTGCGACCTTCCTTGAGTGGTCTCCAACCTTTATCCCTCATCACTCCTCAACACTATATTTCTATAAAAATCCACCTATGTTCCAGTCTACTCATTCCTTTGGTCAATGACTTTTGAGGACCCGTAGAACACTAAGTTCATGCATCCAGTGGAAGAGAAAATCAATGTCCCGTAGCTTTCCTAATCAAAGAATGGATAAGTCCATTTTGATGAGTTATACAAAATTACACATGGTGTAATTTTAGACAACAGGTATCACAACCCCATTGTATGATGTAACTTTAAGTCTCATATATGCAATGATGAATATATAAGAAGGAGAAGAAGTTTCATGCCCCTACCTTAAATATAAACTATTCTTAATTCATGTAGCACTAAAAGGAATAAAGTGATCAACACCCCCCACATTCTATAACAAACCGCAGGAGACTCTACTTTGTATTGTGTCATTTGTTTGGAACCTATATCACAAATATGTAACAATTTGTTAAATCTAAAAATTTTGTAATCAACTAAAATTTTCCCCTAGGATGAAAATGTCCATTATGGACTATAATGTCTATTTGTTTTATCCCTATGGTATGGTTTTGTGTCTGCATAAAACCTATTCTTCTATTTGATTTTTTTTATGAGTATATGTAAACTATGTCATTCTGCTCTTGAGTTTTTATTTTTGTATTTATGCCTAACATGCATAGATATCCATGTGATACAACCCATTGAATTCCCTGTCATTTGGGTGAGTGATATGTGTAAATATAATGCTCAACTCAAAATAAATGATGTGTATTCATGTCAGATGTATATAGTAGTTAGTGTTGGATCATATGGAAGGGATTTTTTGATGGTCACCATTGAGATCTTGTTCTACAAGGGTGTACATGGTAGAAACCATGACAAAAAAATAGAAAATAAGTAACAAGCGCATAAAAAAAATGTAGAATCCAAAAAAATGTAGAGGAAATCAAGCATACAAGGAATCTAACATACACACACAAATAATGTCACATATGTTAGTCATAAAAAAGGTTTGAGAGGCCATAAGAAAGGGACATGAAAGTATCACACACACAAAAAACGTAATTACTAGGTTATGTAATCCATAAATAAGGGACATGGAAGTGTCACAAAAATAACCATTGAAAAGGTCATAAGATGCACACATGTAAGAAAGCATATAATTCATATAAGATAGTGAATATAATAGAAAAATCTAGCCCAAAATCACATATATCGAGAAAGGTAACATTATACAAGAGGCGTGTGTTAACCACATTAGTTTGAAAATTTTCATATTGTGAAATATCAAAAATTGAGCATAATGAGGAAATGAAAGTAGTTTTATTGAAGAAAAAGTACATAAATAGTGTAGGAGATAACCCTAGGTTAGTAAGGTCACTAGGATAGGCTTAGGATAACAGCTATCATCATGTATAATCCTATTTGTGTCTTTTATCAAGCTAAAAATACCTTATGAATGCACGTTTGTGAAGAGTATATAAAAATATGTTATCTAGTAGACTACATGAGAAATATCATATGTCAAGTGAAAAGCTAACAAATCTTTTCATATGTAGGTCTTGATTTTTAAATATTTGAATGTATTTGTATTTTAGAATATTTGTGTGAAAAGAAAGGGAAAAGTAAGAGCTACCGTATGAAAATGTTAATAGGGGGATGGGAAATCCCATCTGAAAAAGGAGGAATGAACCTCAAATAAGCCATATGTGTAGTCATATTAGGATGGACCTTAGGAAGCTAAGGATGCATAACATGCTTGGGAGCCATAGGATGTGTAAATAGTAAATTAGGAGGAGGCATGTGAGGGATACTCGTCAGTGTTATAATTTTTAGATGTAATAGGTTTAACTACAGAAACCATCTTTTTACACTAAAAGGATTAGGAAATTGGGTTTCATGTTCGATAGACTTGACAATAGAAACTTTCTTATTATAAATAAACTTAACATGCTTGTGCAAAATATATGGGATAACATTAAGAGTAAGAATCCAAGGGAAACCTATACACATTTCAAATTATCTAAGGGATGAAGTGACATAAAAAGGAATATACATATTAGAAAAGTTAATTGTAATAGGTATAACAATATTCCCATGGTAGGTATTGATATCGAATGTTATGTGTTACTTAGTATAGCCAAGAGAGGGAAGAATATTTAATGTACACATGTTTCATCTAGTACTACTATCAATCAAGATGATATGAATATGGATTCAATAAAAAATGTTTGAACATAAAATGTGATAACAAAAGGTTGAATAAGAGTGATAGTACCACTAAGAGAATGCATTGGGTGATCATAATGAGGAAGATTTTGAACTCGATTTGTATGGTGGAATTCTAGATTAAACTCGATAGTAATGTGATTAGGAAGTGGGAGATTGAATATATTAAGCTTAGCATTATCATTGGTAGGCTTAGATTTCTCAAGATGTGATTCAAATTCAATATAATTTGTATTAATAATATCTTGGATAAGATGACAAAACTTGATTAAATAATTAATAGAATGGAAAACACATCTATGATGATCAAAATAGGCATAAAATTATAAATATTTAACTTGAGGCTTGTTTGTATCTGTTTCACCTTTTTTCTTAGATTGTCTCTTTGAAGTGTTGACGAAACAAATAGGGTAACGAGCATAGGAGGAATACATGTTCAAATGTCAGTTAATGGGTTGTTGCATGTGTATGAATTTTGAATCCACAGTTGATTGTGAGAGCTTCCTTTTGGCTAGGAGGAACTACTTGTAATGTAAACAAGACCACTATAAGGAATTAAACAATATGGGCAGTGAACTGCCTAGCATGAGCTAGATCCGGGAAGTATGATACTTCCTAGATGTCTGTCAGTCCACTATTTTAAACAATTCAATGTTGTAAACAAAGTAACTCCTTTTGTTATTTTGAAATGATTTAGGTATCTCACTTAAAAACATAATAAAAAATAGATCTAATTCTAACAGGCCTAAGCTAGAATAGAATACAAAGGTCAAATGATTGGTTCTGGGTCTCTGCAGGTCTGGTAAAGGTCTCAGGTAGATCACAGGTGAATTAGGGTGAGATAAAATTAAGTGGGTAGGTATCTGTTCAGGGTTGTGTGGGTAAACACAGAGAAAAGTGTTGGTCAGGGGTGACCGACGACAGCTAGGTGTAACCCGGTGCCGGTTACTGTCAAATCTGGAAAGGTCACAGAACAAGCTGGAGTCTCCTTTGTGATTACAAAAAACTTTGGTTGGTCGGGATGAGGTATTGAGTGACTAGAGTAGGCTTTGTGATATTTCAATGGGTATTACGGAGGTGAAAATATGGAGAATGTCAATAGGGAGCAAGATAAACAATGAATGATAAAATGATGATGAAATGAAATAACCAGGAAAGTATGATGTTGTACTTACTTAGATTTCATTTCTAAATGTTTGTGTGTGAGGGATGGAGGTGCTGATGATGGGTTTGAAGGTTGCAAGTGATCACCAACTGAAGAAAATATTTTGCATGGGCTGCATGTACACTCCTCTTTGCTTGGATAAATTAGATCGTGGCTGGGATGGCTGTGCAGGAGAATATGCTCAATCTCCTTCCTTGGATGTGAGTTTTCGTTGGAATTAGCTCTCTGAAGATGTGTTATCTCTCTAAGATTCATTCTTGCTCATCAAATTTTTCTCAATGTTTTCCAACCTTGAGAATAAGGTAGTTTTGGGGTTAAAAGGGGTAACTGATGGCGGTCTGGCTTAACCGGCGATGGTTAGGGGTAACCGACGTCAGTCAAGGTGGGATTTCCTAGGTTTACTAAACTAGGGAGATCCTCCTGATTTCCTTAGATCTTGTGTCGTTATCCCACGGATTAGACTGGGAGCTTCTTATGAGCATGCAGGAATGTGGTTAGAGGGAATGTAGGCCTTGATTTTTAGGGTTTAGGTAAGTCTTAGTTAGTTATAGGAACTTGCTAAGAATAGGTCTTAGGTTGAGTTGGCTTAGTGAGGTGTCTAAGTGAACTGTATGTGGGGATATTATTTAAATAATAAATATAGTGAGGATAATGCATTAATTTAATTTAATTAATTAAATTAATATTAGTGGGGTGAAGGGGGTCATGGCTAGGTAAATGTAATAAAGGGTGCTTATATGTCGAGGGACCAAAGGGGAGTGTGACCTAATTTTAGTGTCTATAGTATCAACCTATAAGGGCATAGGGAGAGATACAAGGTTGTACTCTAGAAAATTTTTAAGGACCACTAAGGGTGAAGAAGGACGTCATTTAAATTTTCATTGAGGAGCAACATGTAAATAAAGTTTGGTAGGCTGAGATAAAAAATTAATGATAACTTTAGAATAAGTCTTTTTATCATTAGATTTGGATTCAAAATTAAGTTTTCCTTAAAGTTTAACATTATATGAATTTAGGAGAATTGGAAACATACTTAAGCTTCTTCATTAGAAGGAGCTTAGCTTTTGGTTTGTTTAATGTGTGACATAATTTTATCAAATGACAAAACTAACCAAAGATAACCCATTATTGTAAAGGATCCATAACACTTTGGGTGAATATATCTTTAAACTTAGTGTCAATTATGATATTGATCATTTTAGTAAGCATTTTCTTTTGATGCAAAGCATAGATTTTTACATCGTAGACATTATAACATAGGATACATTGTTCTTAATATTGATTAAAAGTTATGTAAGAAACTAATCATCCAAAAGGGTAAAGGACCACACTAATTCAATAAGAAGGTCATACAACCATTGACCCTCACATTCCGTAAGGATTCTCATTAAAACTTAGTAATTATTACATTATTGAAAGCATAATCTATACAGTTGACATGAAAAGTGTGAAGATGTTCATGATCACTTTTTCCATCATAGATAGGAAGCTTATGAGACACTAGTAAAAGGAAATAGATAGGAAGCCACTTCCTATAAAGGTGGGGTGTGAAGTAACTGAGAAGATTCCATGACATTAGAGGAAGTAGAATTACTTTTCTTTAATTATAATATTTTTTCCTGTAAACTGTAGACACGACTATTAAGATCTTGTGCATTATCAGAGGATTGATAATTCACATGAGTATATGTCATAGATGTAGGAATAATAGTAGACATATGCATAAACTTTATGACACTATGAAGGGGGATATGAGTTTATCTCAAAGATATGGGCACAATGGATGTAAGAAATAGTAGACATGACCATAGTGGAATATGTAAAAATAGAGTTGGGGATCTTATATGAGTTTATAATTGTTTTTTAATCAAAAAAGAGTATAAAGGGGAATCAACGTGCTGAGAAATTTTCCATAAAAAAAATTCATAAATTTTTTTTCATCATCTTTGGTAAGGGTGTGGGTATCATCATTAGAGTCATCATGGGAACCTTCCCGTGAGAATTCTTAGTAGAGGTAGTAGAGATAATATTAGCAAATAAAAAATTAGTAGATTTCATGTGTGTATAAGTATTATAAATCATATAATAATAAGCATCATATAAATCATCACACTCATATTGAGAAAAGGTATCAGGTTTATCAATAATATCTACAATTGCTTATACCGAATAGTGACATAAATGTGATATCATTTGTATATGAATAAAAATGTGTATCATAGAGTAGGCCCAATATGGATCAACAAAGTACACAAATTTCAAGGAAATCCCTAATTTACCATTACAAGTGAATTACGAGAAATAATATGGATCAAATATTAATTAATATGATAGTGAGAGTGAGTAATTTGATATATCATATGAGTATCTTTGAAATTGAAATTTCAACTCTATTGCATGGGCATCCTAAGTCAAAGACAATAATACTCAATTTTTCCTAAGTATGGGTGCACGCAAGAAATGACATGGGGAGTAAAGAGGAAGGGCACAACAAAATGGGGGAATATTGTGAAGAATGGTGCAATAGTTAAGCATATTGGTTTAGCAGTTAGGTGTAGCACACTAGAGTTTGGATAGGTGAAAAAGAGAGTATGGATAGGTGTAGGAGACATGTTAGATCACATGGGCTAAAAATGACTAATCATTCATAATATCAGTTAGAAAATATAACCACCAGATTGATGTGGCACATCGAGAACATCCAGATGGTGATAAGGTGGATAAGGGAATTTATGACACTAAGTTCAAATTTTTTATTTGAGTGGGAAAATATGGAAGATCCAGTGAGGAAATATAAGCGAGAAAGGAATTGGAGCGCATGGATATAAAATGATTTCAGTTCACAATTTTTTTAGTTGAAGGGGTCATGGAATATGCATGTGCTAGTGTAAGAACCAACTAAGAGTGTTTGAGTCTTTATAGGCCATAGAGCTAAGTAAAGAAGGTAACCAGTCTATGATATTTCCTTAGGAGAAAACTAAAGTAAATAATAACTACATTGAGAGTTGATCTTTGGATATGTCATAATGCATTTCACTCTAATATAATTCTACCACTCAGTGTAGCCCATTATGTAATTGTGTAGGTGTGTCAGGGGGTATCATACCATTGTCAAGTGGTATTAGAGAAGGATAATTTCTTGCAAGTGGAGCTAGAAGAATGCCAAACATGAGGCAGCTAGTGTAAAAGTTTTTGTTCTCTATCGTAAAGAAAAGGTTGGTAGAGAAGGCAAGGAGATCTTAGAGTACATTGGTAAATAAATTGGAGGAGATAAGATGTCACCCAAAAAAAGTGAAGAATATATAGAAATTCCAAGGATGTTGGAGGAGAACATGAAGTAACTCAAGGGTTTAAGGAATAGACTAGAGAAATAACAAGATTGACAAGAGGATCTTGAAACATGCCAAGATGAAGATAAGTTGATGGTGCAAGAAGGTAATGCACAAGTAGAACATGGAAGACTTGGTGAGGATCCATGGGTGAAAGAAATAAGGCATGGACACAATATATAGGAAATGTGTGAGAGGGAAAGATACTCAATGGTGAGTCAACATTGCAACAAGACAGGTTGTATAGGGATATCATAAGTAATGTATAAGAGAGATAAGGATGGAGGGAAATATACTAGTGAGAAGAGACCAAAACACAACATTTGATGGATGTTGTTAAGTATGTAAAGATAGGGGGAATCAAGTGACAGACACAAAAAAATGAAGAGAACCTATGAGAAGGCCAAGTGATAAATACAACAAAGGCATAGTTGTGGGAGAATTGACGACAAATATTTTATACAAGGTGAAAGACCAAGGGAAAGTGTTTCTTGGTAGTGGTTGAAAGTGGAAGCACTGATAATATCATGGCACAAGATATGGAACAAAAGTTGGGGTTGGCCTGAAGAAGGTACCCCAAACTTTGTAGAGTGACCTAGGAGGTAGAAGTTCAAGAGGGAATTGTGTATGAGAAATGTGACATGGAGATGAAGAGCAAGAAATTCATTAATTAGGTGTTGTGCAACATCCTACCGATGGATGTATGTCATGGCATTCCAGGGAGGATGTGGAAATATGATCGATAATTGTTCTATAAGATCCAACATAGTGAAGGTATTGAAGAACATAAAGATGTTTCATCTATCTATGTTAAGAGAATAAGGAGCAGAGCACCAAAGCCAAATAATTGTGCACAGAAGAAATTAAAGTTGAACCAAAGTGAAGGACCAATAGAGTGGTGTGTGGTAGAATGTAGTGAATACTTTCTGAATATTTGAGAAAAGGGTGGAGGGAGAAGATGGAATCACCTGAGAGAACATGAAAGGGACATTGCAAGAGGAGAAGAAATGAAAGTGAATGCATTTACAACTAATGGGAGTGCACGAGAATATTATGTAAGAGGAGAATATGGTCATGAAAGACTAAGATCACATAGAGGAGAGTGACTTGATGTCACAGTTGGATGCCATTGAGTGTGAATGGTAAGAAGTGTGTAGAGTTCCACCTAAGGGGGAACAAAGCGTAATGTAGTGTGTGGAGGAAGAAGTCCAAATGGAAGAATGGACGGAGCGTGTAACATGATGTAAAAGGAGGAATATTCCCATAGAAATGGAAGAGTGTGCAGGAGAATGCATGAGAGGTATGGATCCAAGAGGAGTTTTAAAATGTGTGGGTGGAGGCACACACAAAAATAAAGGAACCACTACAAAGGAAACAAAGTAATATGACTACATTGTGAAAGTACTCATGAAATAGATCGTACTTAGTAAGGAGATCTAGGAATATCTCAGGTAAAAAGTGTGCGGAAGGGTGTGCAAGAAAATATGAGTGCACAAATCAAGGGAAGTCTGAAAATATTGTGAAGGTACTAAAAAAAATGTAACAGTTTCCTTGCAAGAAATAAAATAAGAAAAGGGGAAGGAGAGAGGCCAGTAACAGATGGGCCCATAAGAAGAAGCAAAGATGAAGTCTACATCCACCAAGGAGGATTGGGAAATGAAGATACAAGAGCACAACCTATAGAGAAGGCATGAATAAGAGTGGGTGATGATGAGAGCGCACTAGAGAAGGGAAGAATATGGAAAAGTAGCCATAAGGAAGCGGAGGAGAGAAATTTGTGAGTAAGAAAATTGTGTTCTAACAATGCAAAAGTAGCCATAGTTCGGTATAATAGAGCTAAAATGGAAAAAGAGAAGAAGAGCCCACAAGAAGAATCCAAGAAAGGATATGAATATTACATGAAATTAATGCGCAATAGGGAATGTTCTTGGAAAAAATCTTAAAATATAGAGAATGAGGCAAACAAGATGGTTTAAGATGGGTTTAAACCCATATGTGTGAGAGGAAATAGATAAGTGTTGAATGTTATAATGTAGTTCTTATTTATTAAATGTGATTGTAAGGGTTGTACAAATTATATATTTTTATTGATTATTAAACATTAATGCATAAAACAAAATATATATTCCAAATAAATGTGTAAGATATAATGATAGATATGATTTCTCAAGACATAAGTGGAGAGTGCATTTAGATGATTACAGAAGAAAAGATGTAATATAGGAGTGTAGAGTGATTTTATAGGAATGACCTAGAGGTGTTTCATTTATGGAATTGAGACTACAAACTAATTTGGTATAGAACCAAATGGCCCATCGTATGGTCTCAAGTTGTACAATTGTAGAAAGGGATGTGATGACATTTTGTAATTTTTTTTGTAGTTATGAAACTTTGTGATGACCTTCATACTAAAACCCTAGATTTTGCACATTTTTGAAACCTTATGTATGATACAAAATACCTCCAAACATTAACCATTAAAGGGAGAACCCTTAAAAAGATTAGTTTTATGGCCTTGAGTTGTGTGATTTTAGAAAGGAAATATGTGTTGACACTTTGTAACTTTCTATGTAGATGTTACATCATATGACGACCTTTACATTGAAACCATCAATTTATCACATTTGTGAAACCCTCTATGTGATGTGAAACACGTTAAAATCCTAACCATAAGTAGGAGACCCCTACAAAAAGGTTAGGGTTTGGGTTGAAGTCCCCCTACACAACCTATGTCAACATTACTTCAAAGAGGCCTCAAACCACATGTAATTCTCTACCTAGCACGTGATATCTATATGGATGCAACTACTTGGGAAAATTGATTACTTGAAAATGATTCACAATGGTTTTATGCACTTAAGCTTGGCTTGGAAGCTCTATAGAATGAGAAAAATGGTTCTTTAACTTGGTTTAGATGGATTCAAACCTATGATAGGATGCTTCTAGGTTGTGTTGGTGCTTTGAATTGGTTATTGACATCTTTGATTAATTTTGAGATGTATTTTGTAATGACTGTTATTAAAAATGCTAGGTGAATTCATGATTGAGTTATATTTGTCTTTGTAGGATTTCCAAGGTTTAATTTCACATTAAGGACGACCTATGGCATATGAAATGACACATGAAAAGATACCAAATAGGAAAATTCACCATTTAGTGGTGAGAGATAAGATTTTTTTCTTAGACAAAATAAATCAAGTGATAGCTTGGTCCCATTCAAATGGTCCCATAAAGACAACTTGTGGGAGTGTATAACTTTATAGGACTAGTGGTGTGGTATTATACTATCGTTGATGATGCGATTAATTCTATGATCGACTGAGAAGTGTGAGTGGATAATAAATTCTTTCAAAAGAGATAGAGATAGATCATCTAGGCTTGAAATGTGCATACAATTCATGTTGTAGGTATAAATCTAAATTTTTAATACCAATTAATATTTTTCCAAATTTAGGTTTCTACATTCCTCCCCTTTGAGTATGAAAAGAAAATTAAATGCTCTAAGGAATATATATATATATATATATATATATATATATATATATATATATAGACATATACATACGTACATACATACTTGATTGTGTACACACACTTCATCTTTACTCATAGTTTGTGATTATGCTTCAGTGAATTGGTATGCTCCATGATGAAACTTGCAATAGATAGTGTATTCAATGTCTATAAAATAAATTAAACTATAACACAACTTGAGAAATATTTGTAACTTGGAAAATTGATTTTGTAGACACTAAAGTAGAGAGACAAAAGCATGGAATGAATACACGTGTTTTATTTTTTGAGGGGGAATCTCCTAAATTACTCGTACTTGGAGATTTGGATTGGAGTTGAACTGCTAAAGGATTAGGGATGATCAATTTCCAATTTTTATAAGAGATGCTAGAGCGAAATAGGAATTGAGTGTCACTTGACCTAACTCTGAAAGGTACCATAATACTTTTTTTCCTAAGAACCTCAAAAGAAGGAAGGTTCCCATGGGGTTTTGTAATCACCTTGAAATACACCAAAAAAGTGAGAAGAAACTTTCCACAAGGTTTCCTTTCCACCTTGTTATCTTCTAATCCCATGGACCACACTGTTGTAGAAAAATCTAGGAAAAAGTGTAAAATAACACAAAGTCAAAAGGGAATGACTAGCTTCACACCCCCATTGTATGATGTAATTGTGAGTCTCATATATGCAATGCTAAATATATAAGAAGGAGAAGAAGGTCCATGCCCCTACCCTATATAAAAACTATTCCTAATTCATGTCGTGCGGAAAGGATTGAAGTGCTCAAACCCTCCACATTTTGTAACGAACTGAAATGGTTACTACTTTGTATTACTTAATTTATTCATGAACCTATATTAGAAACATGTAATTGTTTGTGTGAATTTGAATTTTTTGTAATATGTTGAAATTTTCCCCAAGGATGAAAATTTACATTTTCGACCATAACATTTATCAATTTTGTCCTTAATGGATGGTTCTATACATGTGTAAAATTCATTCTTTTACATGTATGATTTTTTATGAGTATATGCACACTATTTCATTATATTCCTAAGTTTTTAATTCTCTATATTTTCCTAATGTGCATATATACCCATGTGATACAACCCATTAAATGTCCCCTAGTTTGAGGTGAGTGAGATGCACAAATAGAATTCTAAACCCAAACTAAATGATGTGTATCCATGTTGGATGTATATGTTAGTTAGTGTTGGTCACCATTGAGATCTTGTTCTTACAAGGGTGTACATAGTATAAACCATGGCATAAAGGGATATAAAATAAGGAACACATGCATATAAAACATGTATAGAATCCAAACAAGTGCATAGGAAATCAAACATACAAGGATTCTAACATACATGTAAATAAAAAAATGTCACATATGTTAGTCATAAAGAAGGCCCAAGATACCACAATAAAGGGACATGAATGTGTCACACACAAGAAACATAAGTGATAGTTTATGTAAGCCACAAATGAGGGACAACAAGTGTCACAAAAACAATCATTCTGAAGGTCGTATGATGAATATATGGAATCAAACATACAATTCACATAAGCAAGTGAACAGAATATAAAACACTAGCCCATAAGCACATATATCAAGTAAAATAACATTTTACAAGAGGCATGTGTTATCTATATTAGTTTGAAAAATTCCATATTATACAATATCAAAAATTGAACATGATAGGTATTGAAGAAAATGTACCCGAATAGTGTAGGTGATAACCCTATGTTAGTAAGGCAACTGGGATGGACTTACACCATTAAGATGGACTTAGGATTATGTCGACCATCATGTATAATCTTGTGTGTATGTTGCATCAAACTAAAAATACAATATTATACAATATCAAAAATTGAACATGATAGGTATTGAAGAAAATGTACCCGAATAGTGTAGGTGATAACCCTATGTTAGTAAGGCAACTAGGATGGACTTACACCATTAAGATGGACTTAGGATTATGTCGACCATCATGTATAATCTTGTGTGTATGTTGCATCAAACTAAAAATACAATATTATACAATATCAAAAATTGAACATGATAGGTATTGAAGAAGAATGTACCCGAATAGTGTAGGTGATAACCCTATGTTAGTAAGGCAACTGGGATGGACTTACACCATTAAGATGGACTTAGGATTATGTCGACCATCATGTATAATCTTGTGTGTATTTTTCATCAAACTCAAAATACCTCTTGAATGCATGTGTATGAAGAGTATATAAAATTATGCCATCTATCAAACTTTATAAGAAATATCATAGGTAAAGTGAAAAGCTAGAAAATATATTCATATGCAGGTCTTGATTTTGAATTTTAAAAAATATTTTATTTTTATTTTTATTTTAGACTACTTTTTGTGAAAATAAAGAGAAAAGTAAGAGCTGTCACATTACAATGTCAATAAGGGCATGGGAATACCCATCCAACAAAGGAGGAATTAACCTCAAATAAACCACATGTGTAGTGGCATTAGGATGGAACTTAGGAATCTAAGGATGCATATCATGCTTGAGATCCATAAGATGTGTAACAAGGGACTTATGAGGAGGCGTGTGAGGGATACCCACTAGTGGTAGAAAGCGTAGATGTGATAGGGTTTAACTATGGAAACCATCTCTTTTTTAGTAAAATAATTAGGAAATTAGGTCTCGTGTGTGATAGCCTTAGTGGTAACAACTTTCTTACAATAAATAAACTTTATATATTGGTGAAAAATAAATGGGATATCCTTAAGAGTATGAATCCAAGGGAAACCTATACAAATTTCACATTATTTAAGGTACGACAGAAAATGGAACACTCATAATAGCAGAGTTAATCGTGAGAGTATGCCCATGGTAGGTATTAGTATCAAAGGTCATGTGTTACTTATTATTTCTAAGAGAGGTAAGAAATTTGAATGTACACATGTTAAATCTGACATGATTGTCAATCAAGATGATATGAATAGGGCTTAGATAAAAAATTACTCAAACATAAAAGGTGATGACAAGAAGCTGAATAGGAGTGGTACCACTAAGATATTTGAGTGGGTGATCATAAGGAGGAAGAGTGTGAAATCGATAAGTATGGTGCACTTCTGGATTAGACCCAACAATATTTTGATTAAGAATGGGTCATTGAATATATTAAGCTTAGCATTATCATTAGTAGGCTTAGATTTCTTAGGAGGTGATTAAAAATAAATAGCATTTGTATTGATAATATCTTGGATAACATGAAAAAAACATAGATTCTAATCACAATAGGCATAAAATTTAAAATATTTACCATGATGCTTGTTTATAGAAACCTATAAGGGCTAAAAAAAAGTTGAAGGACCACTTAGGGTGAAGAAGGAAATAATTTAAATTGTCTCTAAGGAGTAGCTTGTAACTAAATTTTTGTAGGTTGAGATACAACATTAATAATAACTTTAGTACTAGTCTTATTATCGTTAGATTTGGATTTGAAACTAGATTTTCATTAAATTTTAACATTATATGTATTTATGACAGTTGGAAACATACTTAAGCTTGTTCATTGTAAGGAAATTAGCCTCCTTTTCTTTTAATGTTCCACATTATTTGATCAATTGAAAGAAACTAACCAAAGTGTTGATCAAAGAATACTTGTTAGAGAACACACAAGGAGTCCGCATGTGGAGAGAAGGCCAGGATCAAGGGTGTGGAAGGACAGGAAGGACCCGTGCATGGAAGGCAAGTTCAACATTTAGGACTTAGCCGATTTTGAGCATGACGACCTATTTTTAGAAGATGGCATGTGGAACACACCAATGATGCAGAGACGTGCACGCCATGCATTGTCTATTTTTGGAGGATTGGATCAAAGCATTTTGCATGGAGATGAGCTAAGAATAGGATTGACACTTCAGTTAACTGTAAGAGGCCTATAGATAACACACTTGCATGTGTGGCTATGCCTGTGAATGACGCGTGGCTATTAATAACATGTGGCCTATTTCTGGAATAGATAAGCGGTGAAGGGAAAGTCCCCACCCTATATATATAGAGTGTGATGTGAGTGTGTGTATGAATGATATAGAGATATACACATATGACTGAATTATTGTATCAGATCCATACCCGCATTGGTGTCATTTGACATTATTGTAAGGAGCTTCTGTGTTTATTAATAGATGGAAGATATTGGCTGAATCTAAGTGTCATTCCTGTGTGTAATCGAGTAGTGTATGTTATTGATTCAATCATGATTACTATTTAACACTTGTTCTGTCATAGATCTGAATGTAGCATATAATGTAGAATGATAGATTAGTTATGAATCTATGTGTTTCTTCCTTCATCACGCTAACATCCTGTTATAACAACCCTAAAGAGGGACCTGGTACCTTTGCGTGCTTTGGGTGAGCGCTCAGTCTGGGCTGAGTGATGTGCCAGCATGTCTAGGGAGTTATCTGGTAAATTCTAGGCTGCATCATTGGTTCCGTTGCCAGGACCTCTTTTTCAGTTGTTTTCAGGATGGTTCACGATGAAGACGTACCGGTTAACTCTAGCAAGTATTGAGGAATGGATACATGATCTGGAGGAAGAATATGCACGGCATTTCAGCAGTGGATCTGAGTTTAACACATGTACTTGGGTAGAACAAAATCTGTATGAAAACTTATATGAGAGCTTTTTTTTCCATCTTTCCAGTAGAATTATACGAGTGGCTTACTGCTTATGCATCTTAGCGGAATTGGAGGTATCACGCACTTGTCTAGACGTAGGAAGAATTTCAGGCCCTTTATGATGTTGATTTGATCTGGACTCATGCAGTGGATACGTGGTTTTGTGGTGTTCTAAACAGTTATATTCTGGAATATTCAATTTTGACGTACTCTTGCCCAAAGGTAGCTGAATTCTAGTTTTTGTGGTATCCAAGAGGAGTATATTTGCGAGGTATCCCACTGGCGATCAAGATCTTGATGGTAACTTTGAACTTGGAGAGTAAACCGATGGCTAACTAAACTTCACCACGTGCGAGGGTAGGAACATGTTTGGTGAAAGATGGCAAACCTAGCGGCAAAGAGAGGAAAGGTGGATTAAGTTTAATGAGGTGCACGAGAGGGAGATAGAGAAGCAACGTTACGTTGTACAAAGTATGGCGTTGAGGAGAGAGATGGATCGTGAAGGATTTACAGCTCACATAGAAGACATGGAGCCAGAGCATCAGGAACTCCCCCATCTTGGAAAACATGATAGAGATCCCCCCTCAGCCTCACACAGAAGTGTGCCAGTAGAGACTACCTGGACCACATGTGCATCTTAATCCACCTGGTGACCTAGCCCTTGTGCTTGGTTTTCCAGTATCTAGTACGACAAGTAACCAGAAAGCTAATTTGGGAAGCAGGAGAGTAGGAGTAAGTCAGGGAGCAAGTACATCAATGGCAGGATAGATGACTTCAATGATATTTGGAGGAACATCCTTAGGCACATCATCCACATAGAATGTGAGTGCGCAGAATGTTGGATTCACCTCTAGAAGTGGAACTACCTCACAGATGGTAGGGGTTCAGTATAGTACTACTGTCAGAGCACAGGGGAGTACATCTACAGGTCATATTCCCACTACAGGTGGAGGATCAGGAGGTATAGGTGGTTCTAGTTCTAGTGGATCTGGTGGTTCTGGAGGTAGAGGGAACACAGGAGGTTCTGGATCAGGTGGTCAAGGTCCGCATCAACCACAAAATATTTATATGGAGATGTCTCTTCATCTCCCAGAGTATAGAGGTATAGAGGATGCTGCCAAACATGTGCATATGTGTGAAATCTTGTGGCTTGGTAAGGGGATCATGGTTGTTGAGCATAAGGCAAGTCAATTTGCTACTACATTACAGGGACGTGCACACAACTGGTATAGGAAGTTTGACCCTGATCAAACTTGCGTGGATTATGTAGCATTGAAAGATGCTTTCTTGAAAGAGTTCCATATCCCTGAGTTTGAGCAGAAGAGTATTAGTGCACTCAAGGATATCAAGCAAGGCACTACTGAGAGTGTACGTGAGTATGATGCTCATTTTAAGACACTTCTATCTAAGCTATCTTATGATATTCACACTAGCCAACATGCACAATGGTTCGTTGGAGGATTGATTACACCATTTAGAAGGGCACTATCACATAAGACATACACTGATCCATGAAGCACTGGAAGCATTTTGCATGCTGAGGTAGTTGGGAGCATTGACACTGGCGTTAGTCCATTCTTAGAGGCATAGATTGCAGCTATGGAAAAGTAGTTAGAGAAGCTATCAGCAAATTTAGCCCATGAAATGCGCTCAGGAATTTGGTGTATAGATTGTGAAGTGGAAGGTCACACCAAGGATAGTTTCCCTCGCAGATCTATATGCTCATTACTATTAGATTGTGAGATCTGTCATTTGAATCATGATGCTAGTCACTGTCCTTTGTTACAGCGTGTGATAAGGAAGAATGTATCTTGCTTTTGCAAGATTTACAGGTCCATGACCCATGATACTAAGGATTTTTGGTTGATTGGTCAGATCTAGGATGCTATAGACATTGGGGTACGACAGACAAGTGTAACAGATAATTCTAAGGGTAAGAATGAGCACCAGGATCGGGATCATAATCCAACACACTATGATAGGAATGAGGGGCATTTTGAAGGAGGTCATGGAAGGGGACATGGATATCATGGTGGATATGGAGGATAAGGCCATGGTGGAGGAAGAGGTGAGTTCCCTCATGGAACATGTTATACGTGTGGATCTCCTGACCACTATAGGCATGAATGTCCTCAGAATATTGCATGTTCTTTCTGTGGGAAGAACCATAGCTATGAAGAGTTCCCAGACTTATATGAGCATTTGAGTAAGCAACATAAGCAAGAAAACAAAGGCACCGGGATGGTTAGAATCCAACGCATGGTAGAAGATCAGTGGATGCCCAAGATAGCATAAGGACCTGAGGCATTGACAGTGAAGATTACTACACACGCTGAAGTGGCACACGCAAGAGAAGCATTGCACCAGAAGCCTATGATCACCAAGGAGGAGGTTTTACATGCAAGGTACCTAGATCCCGCTCATCAGAAGGAGGTTTACCAGGATACCATGGAAGTGCTAAGGAATCTTTAGGGTGAGATACAATACTTAAAGGAGAAGAAGAAAGCATCAGAGATAGTCCAAACTGATATCGATGATCTGTGAGAAGTGTGCAGAATGTTGTGCCAGGAGAACATTATCCCACTATTAGGAAGTTGGTTAAAGGGGAACACTCCATGCAAAGTTTTGAAACTAGACGGTAGATCCTGCATGTAAATATTCCCCCTGATAGCATTGACTATGACAAGGAAATTACTCTGAATGTTGTTGTGGATGGGTGGTTGTTGAGCAACATATTGATTGATACAGGTGTGGAAGTAAATGTGCTTACATTAGATGCATGGGTACAAATGGGGAGGCCTCCATTATAGCCATCATCTAATGTGTTGTTTATGGAAAACTAGACTAAGGCTACTCCCATAGGAGTTTTGAAGGATGCATCTATAACCATACAAGGGGCCAAGTTCACTGGGGATTTTGAGGTATTAACACTTGTAGAAGCAGACAATTTTCCAGCCTTGCTTGGATGCCCTTGGTGTTATGCGAATAATACTGACTTGAGATTCAATAAGGGGTATATCAGCTTTGAGAACAAGGAGGAAAGGGTTGTGATACCATTGATAGATGGGAATTCTACACCATATGTTGAGCCTCTAAGTGAGGAGGACTTAAACCAAATTTATGTACGCATTATTTAGGACCCAGAGGTCAATGAGCCATCAAAAGAAGGCATCCTATAGTGGGAGGATTCTCATTCCATTAGTGATACTACGAGTATTGCTTGCGACAATTGGGCTCATGGTACATATGAATTAGTAGGGCGTGAAGTAAAAAGCATGGTTGCGTGCAAGAATGGACTTCATTTGGTCCAATGGATAGGTAGCACAGTACCTTGGTATACAGGGGTAGAAGATCTTCCTGCATTTTTGAAAGCCATGGAAACACAGTGGACAAAAAAAATTAAGAGAAGAGCTATGTTAGTATATACCTTGCGTGGGACAGCAGCGCGCTGGTGGGTAGTCCACAGAGATAATCTTATAGAATGGGAAGAGATTGGAATCACCCTATCTATTAGGTTTGTAAGGAACAATGCACCTACATAGATCTGCACTTATCATGGTGATCAACCTGTTCAACATCACATTCAGCAGTGTGAGAGACTCTGGACAGTAGGACAGGAAGCATTACCACTTTCACTCTGGGTGCATAGATTGTACTCTACGCTACAAGGATGCACACGTGCCTGGTATGTATATGTAGAACTACATCGAGAGACTGGAAACTGGAAAAATTTGACTGCAGGGATGATCCAGACCTTTGACTACTTTTCTTCTCAACCTCCAATAGAAGAGGCATTAAAATTTATCAAGCACTTAACCATGGGAGATAGTGCAAAAGCAGAAGAGCATATTCAGGAATTATTTGGTGAGATAGAGTCTGGAGTGCATTTTGAGAAGGAAGAAGAAATGGACTTCATACTACTTGAACATGCTTGCCTTGAGAAAGAGAAGGGAAAGATGGTTTACATCGTGGATGATGAGGAAATTGAAAACCTGGATATTGAACATTCACAAGGGGTGCGCGAGGTCTTGGATAGTGTAGACAAGGATACATGTGCCTATCATGAACCCATGAAGACAAAGAAGGTGAATATAGGTTCGGAGGCTGAGCCTAAGGAGGCCATAATTGGAGACTATTGGTCAGACTCGGAGGTAGCAAAGATCATTGAGTTACTCAGGGATTATCAGGACTTATTCCCACAAGGATATCATGAACTTAAAGGCGTGCATAAATCACTTGGGGAAATGAAGATAAAGCTTAAAGATGGTGCACACCCAGTTAGAAAGAGGCCTTACATAATGAATCCTAATTTGTGTGAAAAGGTAAAAGAAGAAATTGATAAAATGTTGAAATTTGGAATTATCAAACCCCTTGATGAGTC
Organism: Taxus chinensis; assembly: GCA_019776745.2. Lineage (NCBI taxonomy): Eukaryota > Viridiplantae > Streptophyta > Pinopsida > Cupressales > Taxaceae > Taxus > Taxus chinensis. The sequence continues at coordinate 280,592,141 of CM034146.1, read as the reverse complement.
AGAATGGGTTAGCCCAATGGTGATCAGTATCAAGAAGGATGGACGAATTAGAATATGTGTAGACTACAGGGAGTTGAATGTTGCATGCATCACCGATCCATTCCCGACGCCATTCACTGAGGAAATACTGGAAGGTGTTGCAGGGCATGAGATATACTCCTTTACAGATGGGTTTTCTGGGTATCATCAGGTTAGGATTGCTCAGGAGGATCAAGAAAAGACAACATTTACTACTGAATGGGGAAGTTTTGCCTATACTGTGATGCCTTTTGGATTGAAAAATGTGCCTGTTGTATTCTCGTGCATAGTTGTTCAGGCATTCAAATATTTTATTCACAACTTCTTACAGGTTTACCTAGATGATTGGACAATATATGGGCTTGTGAAAGATCATTGTGACAATCTACGCTTAATGTTTGAATGGTGCAGACAGTTGAGTATCTCTTTGAACATCAAGAAGTGCATATTTTCCACACCATTTGGAATATTGTTAGGACATATAATCTGCAAGGAAGGTTTGCTCGTTGATCCAACTAAGGTTGCAGTCATTTTAGGCCTGGAAGTGCCTACCAATCAAAGCGAGGTGTGTGGATTTTTAGGTCATACAGGATATTATAGAAAATTCATCAAAGGGTATGCCAAAATTTCTGCCCCCTTGGAAGAGTTACTGAAGGGGAAAGGTACATTTTATTGGGGAGAACCACAACAACGCGCATTTGAGATATTAAAAGAGAGACTTACTACTGCACCCATTCTACGCTTTCCCTCATGGGATAAATTGTTTCATGTGCATGTGGACACCTCTGGCATGGCCATTGGCACTGTGCTAGCTCAGCCTAGAGAAGGTATTGTCAATCATCCAATTTTTTTTGCTAGTAGGAAGTTGACTCCTGCTGAACAAAATTATACAACTATAGAGCGCAAAGCTTTGTCTATGATCTATGCATTGCACAAGTTTTGATAGTACTTGTTAGCAACACCATTTGTGTTTTATACAGATCACATGGCATTGAAGTACTTGGTAAACAAGTCCCATCTTACAGGGGTGCATATGCAGATGGGTACTCTTATTTCAAGAGTTTGATTTCACAGTTGTGGTGAAGCCAGGGAAAAGCAATTCTAGACCAGACCATCTATCTAGAATCAACTCAGGAGAGGAAGCACAAACAATTGAAGAAACCATGCCAGATGCACAATTATATAGGTTACAACACACGCCATCAGAATTAGAAGACATTGTTGTCTTTCTACGGACTGGTATAGCACCAGAAGGAATGAAGGCATTAGAAAAGAAACAACTTGCTATACGTGTGGCATCATTTATGTTAATCAGTGGTGACCTCTACAAGTTAGGTAGAGATGAAGTATTACACCATTGTGTATTAGAGCATGAGCACAAGGATATTATGGAAGAAGCTCATGGTGGTATTGCAGGAGGCCATTATGTAGGTGATGCGACTGCCCAGAAGATCCTACTTGTTGGATTATGGTGGGAGACATTGTATAAAGACTGTAAAGAATATTGTAAGGCATGTGATCATTGTCAGCGCTTAGGAAAACCAGGGCAAAGAGATGAGATGCCTTTGAGACCAATTACTAGTGCAGAACCATTTGAGAAATGGGCCATTGACTTTGTAGGACCTATTTCGCCAGCCACACGCAGGACTGGATCGTGCTATATCATTACTTGCACAGATTATCTCACATGGTGGGCAGAAGAAGCACCTACAAAGGACTGTACAACAGCTACAGTGGCTAGGTTTCTATGGGAGAATGTTCTTACAAGATATGGATGTCCTTTAAGCTTGACAAGTGATAGGGGTACACACTTTTTGAATGAGACAATCAGGATCCTATTAGATGAGTTTATGGTTGCACACCATAAAACTACACCCTACCATCCTCAGGAAAATGGAACTGTTGAGGCTTTCAACAAGATTTTGAGCCAGACTTTGACAAAAAATTGTGATGTTGGAAGAAAGGATTGGGATGACAAAGTGTCAGCTGTTCTTTGGGCATATAGAACAACTTATAAGTGATTGAACAAAGCCACACCATTTCAGCTGGTGTTTGGTGTGGAAGCCATTCTCCCTATAGAATTTATGTTACCTTCTTTACGCATTACGTGTGCTGGAGGTCTAGCTGATGAACAAGATTTAGAAGAGCGTATCGAGAAGATGATTCAACTGGATGAGCAATGAGCCATAACACGATGGAGTCAGAAGCAGGAAAAGGCCAGGAAGAAGGCATGGCATGACAGAAACATAAGGGATAAGAAGTTTGAGATTGGACAAATGGTACTTCTTTATGACTCTAAGTTCTTGTGCCATCCAGGAAAGCTCAAAGTACATTGGTTGGGGCCGTATGTCATCACTCACATACTTGAAATAGGTGCTTTCCAGTTAGAAGCACTTGATGGAACATGACTACCCAGTTACTTTAACGGGAGTAGGTTGAAGCCCTACTATAAATAAGACTTCTTGGTGTTTGTAATAAGGCAGTATTGCCATTTAGATTAGGTTTCCCTTCTGTATTTCCTTCATTTATTTCCTTCATTGCTATGCTTTGTCAATTTAGTTGTTGTTCTTGTGTAAAGTGCACTTGCGCACATGAAGCTCATTACTATGTGAAGAATGTTTATGCACAGAGGACTGCACATACCTTTAGTGTGGGGTGGTTGTAGTTATCCAAGTAAAAGACTGTGGGAATTGAAAGGTGAAAGGAATAAGCTGCTACGGGTGCACTTTAAGTCAAAAGAAGATTGCTTCTCACAAGTGACCAAGGATGGAGATGAATGAAAGGACAGTATAATGCGAGGCAAGCAGAGGCCATGATAACTACTAGGAGAAGGTACAATGACGAGGTACTCGGGTGCAAGGGCACACACTGAAGAGAAGTCTATGACTAGAGGGTAGGAAGGCACGCTAGAAGGTTATAGCTGGGGCGTGAAGATGTACCATGTGGAAAGAATGAATTTGGTCAGTAAATGAGAGGATATTTGGTAGGTGAAGGAGCAATAAATGCATCAAAATTTGAAAATTTGAAAAAAATTATATAAGGATGGGATGTAGATTCATTTTTACCATTGCGACTAAGAGAATTTGAGGAAAGATCCAATTGCAAAGAGCCGAGTGATCGGGTTAAGGTGTGAAGGGTGTGAAACCAAGTGTGATAAACAGATCTATGTGAAAAGAAGCTTGCATCCCTGGTGGTGAAGGGTTTGAGTGAAGCAAGGAGGTAGAGAGGAGTTAGGGCATGAAGTTTCCACCTAGGGCATGATTGAATCGAGCTAGGGTTTGATTCACAAAGTTGTAGAGTTAAAGAGGAGATGTTTGTAAAGGAAAAAAAATGGCACCCAAGAAGGCATCTGCAGCAGTAGTAAAAAGGAAAGAAGAAGATGGATCTTTTAGAAGGAAGAATGACATCAATGTCCAGCATTGTGTTGGTTCTGTAGAATGAAAAGGGAGAGATTGTGAGGGATGAGTTGGAATCCATTGCTGTGGACATCCCAGAAAAAGTAGAACAAGCACTCACTGAATGACAGGTTTTGGAGGCCGAAATAAAGGAGGAGTATCCAGAATTGATACTGTAAAGTGATATAGAGGAGGTTGTCTCATAAAAATTCTTTATTTGTAAACATTCTTTCATTCTTATTCTTTCCATTATTCTTGTTCCTTACTTCAATTTTTGGAGGAATACCCATTGTCGGGATGACAATGAGATTAGTGTGGGGTAATGTTGATCAGAGAATACTTGTTAGAGAACACACAAGGAGTCTGCATGGGAGAGAAGGCCAGGATCAAGGGCGCGGAAGGACAGGAAGGACCCATGCATGGAAGGAAATTTCAACATTCAGGACTTAGCTGATTTTGAGCATGACGACCTATTTTTAGAAGATGGCGTGTGGAACACACCAATGATGCAGAGACGTGCACGCCATGCATTGTCTATTTTTGGAGGATCAGATCAAAGCGTTTTGCATGGAGACGAGCTAAGAATAGGATTGACACTTCAGTTAATTGTAAGAGGCCTATAGATAGCACACTTGCATGTGTGGCTATGCCTGTGAACGGTGCGTGGCTATTAATAGCATGTGGCCTATTTCTGGAATAGATAAGTGGTGAAGGGAAAGTCCCCACCCTATATATAAGAGTGTGATAAGTAGATGTATGAAGATGGATAGGTATAGAGATATACACATATGACTGAATTACTATAGCAGGTCCATACGCACATTGGTATCGTTTGACATTATTGTAAGGAGCTTCTGTGTTATTAATAGATGGAAGATATTGGCTGAATCTAAGTGTCATTCCTGTGTGTAATCGAGTAGTGTATGTTATTGATTCAATCATGATTACTGTTTAACGCTTGTTCTGTCATAGATCTGAATGTAGCATACAATGTAGAATGATAGATTAGTTATGAATATATGTGTTTCTTCCTTCATCACGCTAACATCTTGTTACAACAACCCTAAAGAGGGACCTGGTACCTTTGCGTGCTTTGGGTGAGCACTCAGTCTGGGCTGAGTGATGTGTCAGCACATCTAGGGAGTTATCTGGTAAATTATAGGCTGCAACAATATATCTTGAAACTCTTTGTTAACTGGGATATTTATCATTTTAGTAAGCATTATCTTTTGATGAAAAACATAGTCACTAATGGGATTATTAGATCCTTTTTTCACCTTAGACATTTGAGCATAAGATAACTTGTCCTCAATATTTATTGAATATTATGTGAGGAACTAATCATCCAAAGGGGTAAAGAATCACACTGAGACAATAGGAAGGTCTTAGAACTATTAAAACACATATTCCTAAAGGATTCTCATAAAAAATGTAGTAAGTACTACATCATTGCAAGCATACTCCATGCAAGCAACATGAAAAGTGTGAAGGTGTTCATGATCACTTATTCCATTATATATAGGAAGCTTAGGAGACACTACCAATAGGAAATAGATAAGAAGCCACTTTTGGTGCAAGTGGGTTATGAAGTAACTGAGCATATCCTATGACATTAGATGAAGTAGAGGCATATTGCTTCAAGTATAATATTTGGGCCAATAAACTCTATGTAAGATTCTTAATATAATGTGCATTATTAGAGGAATGAGAAGTCACATGTGTATATGCAGTAGATGTAGGAATAATAGTAGATATATTACTAAACATTGTGAAACTATGAAGGGGGATATGGGTTTCTCTTCAAGATATAATAAAAAAGGATGTAGCAATAGTAGACATGACCATAGTGGAATGTGTAACAGTGGAGTCAAGGCACTTAGATGTGTTTATAATAATTTTTTAATCACAAAATATGTATATAAGGGCGCCAATGTGCTGAGTAATATTCTATAAAAAAATCATAAATGTTTGTTCATCACCCTTAGTATGGGTGTGGGTATTAGTATTAGATTCATCATAGGGACCTTCCCTTGATAATTCTTAGTATAGGTGTTAGCAAAGAAAAATTAAAGAAGTTTAGTGTGCACATAATTATTATGAATCATAGAAGAATAATCTCATATGTGTCATCACACTCATGTTGATAAAAGGCATTAGGCGCATCAATAATATCTTCGCACATGCTTGTATCGAATAGTAACTCAAATGTGAGATCATTGGTATATGAATTAAAAAGGGGACTGCATAGTATGTCATAAAAACACAATGGAGAACAAAGCCTTAAAAAAAAAAAAAATTATGGACCATAAGAAATCCTAAAACAAGTAGAAATATTATGCCCAAAAGTATAAGCAATAACCCTATGGAAACTAAGGTTTGAGAAAGGTGAGAGATTTGATCAAGGGCCAGGTCTGACAAATGATTACACCCTAAATAAATAAATAAATTTTTGGATGTTACAATGTGGTTCTTATTTATTTAAAGGTGGAAGGGTAGAGCAAATTGTATATTTTGATTAATTAATAAACATTAATGCATAAACAAAAAGCTAGCGTCCAAATTAATGTGTAATATATAATGATAGATACAATTTCTCAAGACATAAGTTGAGAAGTGCACTTTGTTGATTAAAGAAGAAAGGATGTAATTTGAGAGTGTAGAGTGACTATGTAGGCTAGAAATGACCTATAGGTGCTTTAATTATGAAATTGAGACTACAAAGTGAGTTGGTATAGAGCCAGATAGCCTATCTTGGAGTGCGGTATAGTATGTTCATAGGTTGTACAATTTTAGAAAGGGATGTGGTGGGACTCTGTAATTTTCTGTGTAGCTATGAAACCCTATGACGACCTTTGTATTGAAACCCTAGATATCACACATTCGTAATACCTTTTGTTTAATAAAAAATACCTTATAACCTTAACCACCGAAGGGATACCCCTGAAAAAGGTTAGTGTTTTGGTTGAAGAACCCTTATACCAGCCTATATAGACATTAATTTGAAGAGACCTAAAACCACACATATTTATCCTCCTAACATTAGATATCTTTACAGACACAACTATTTTGACATCTTGATCGCTTGGAAATGAGTCATAATGGATTGGCACACTCAAAATTGTCATGGCTTGACTTGGAAGGTCTATAGAATGATAAGCATGGATCTTAGACCTAATTTGGATAGCTTGAGACTTATGTATGGGATGCTCCTAGGTTGTGATGTTTATTTGAAGGACTTTCAGAGATCTTGGAGTGATTTTGGGATATAATTTACAGAGTTATCTTAAAAGTGTTAGGTGAGTTGATAAGTGAGTTTGAATTACGTTTGTAGGTGTTCGTAGGTGCAATTTCACATTAAGTGCAACCTATGGGATATGCTTGACCCATGAAAAAGATATCAAATTGGAAAATATACCATTGGATGTTAAGAGACAAGACCATTTAGCTTGAGACTAAACTATGGGATGGTTTAGTTCCATCTAAATAGCCCTATATATGCAATTCATGGGACTTTGTAGCTTTGTGCTTGGGGCTATTATACTACTATGGAATAATGTTATTGGTTTTGTGAGAAACTAAGAAGTGTGAGTGGATAAAAAAGTTTTTCAAAGTTGGTAGGCATAGGTCACCTAGGCTTGGAATATGCACATAATTCATGGTTTAGGTACAAATCCAAAGTTGTCATTGGGAAATGATAGCTTTCCAAATTTAGGTTTCCTTACTAATGCACAATAATATCTTATAATTAAATACTCCAAAATTCAGATCTAATAGTACATATAAACATAATAAAGAATGATATTTAATTAGGTCTCATACTAAATTATAGTAAAAGACGAGAAGGTGAATTGACTTAGTTTTTTTTATGTTTGGTAGAGTGTTCTAGATCTGAAATTAGGGAAAATAGGTTTTTAATATTCTAAATGTGATTTGTCTAAAACATGAGGCTCTAAAACCCCTTTGACTGCTCACATCAAACTAGACCACCATAAATTGGTGCTTCTATCCTTTCCAATGCAAGTGTTTGGATCTACAAACACCTCTAGTTTTTTTGGTTGTTTTTCCATTGTCGGTAACTACTTCTTACACTTTATATTCCTTAAAAATCCTCACACATACACCCGTGTAATCAAAACCCTGATTCCCTACACTTGAACTAAAATGAAAATTAGATAAAAAAAGAAAGTGATGTGTGGCTGAGTTGAAATCTCCTTGGTGGACAACCCCCTTTTGATTCTTACCAAGTTCTAGACTACATTACCCAAATGATGGGCTCAAAATCCATGTAGATCTCATAGTTCTCATGCATGTGTGAAGATAAATAAATAATACTTTCATTTATGTTTGCTATTGTTCCTTAACAGTAATGTTGGTCTAACTAGGTATATAAAGTGTAACCATTGCGAGTTTTGAATAGAGTGCTACAATAGAGTTCCAAAGTGTAGTGTTTGTAGATAGATAGAAAACCCTTGAAGTGTCCCTTGGTGTATAGCTGCTAAGTAACACATTATATGAATTTGGAATGCTCTTGGAAGAGTGTGGAGTGCCTCATAATTTCTTAGGGTATATTTCTAATGTTCTCCTTAATTTAGGGAAGTTCAGTGAAACTTTGTTAAGGATTTGGAGATGAAGATGGATCGTGCCTTGTGATTTTCCACTTGTAGGAGCTTGATAGTTGCCAAGTGAGTAAATGAGAGTGTTAGACTTAATTTTATACATTTCCATGGGATATAATTTCACATTAAGGCTGACCTAGAAAGGGAATTAAGATAAACTTAAGAAAATTGACTATTTGGAAATAGAGGACACTAGTAATAAAAAGGGGACAAAAGCATGTGATGCTTCTATCAAAACTGGATGGTAGTGTCAAATGAGGTAAGAGATAACATGTAAAATTTTGGAGGAGTTTGAAAATCTAGATATAAGATATGCATAAGTGATAAGATTAGTCAAGTGTATATGTATAACGAGATGAATGAGATAATAAGAAGTATTAGCAAAATTTAAGAATGGGTAGAATAATGTGTTTAAGCTCTTATTTATGAATGCAAGTCTTGATCAAAGAGTATAAGCCAAATCAATGTTACCGAGCACCTAATTACCAAATTTAGGTGTCTAAAACTCCACCATAACCCTATCCTATTATAACATGTGCTCTTTGTTAAACATCACTCTTTCTATCAATTGCTAGCTCTACTCTTTAATTGGTCACATTTGCCTACTATTTTATAGCTTTACCATATTAGTTAGGTCACACCCATTTTATCATACTTGTATTTTCTATTAATTTTACGTAGCACAATTCTACAATATCATTATGCTCAAGCTCACAATGAATTAATTATGTACATTAAATATATAACTACGAGAGGTGTTGTAATGACATTTCATATGCATAATATTTGTGACTATGTATACTTGTAACTACACACCAGTGTATGCACTCTTCTTTCTCCATATGTTGATTCCCATTCCACATATCATATTTCTTGATTCGGACTTGTGTATAACTCTTCAAGTATTACACATAGTGCACAAGCCTTATGCATAGTTTAAATGGTAGAGGCATCCCCTATGAAGTTGTCTTTTTTGTGCTACAAAAAGATTAGTAACACAAGTATGTATGTATGAAGCCTTGGTGTGTCTCCATATGAATCACCATGAAATAAATACCTCCTCCCAATCCTAGAGGTCTAAATGTCCCTTAGAGCATTTGTGAGTTGTATTCCCCTCCACCCATTTGGATTTCTTTGTTCTAAAATCCTCTATTTAGGCTATAACTAGTTTTAAGATGTGTCATACATCCTCCAAAATGATGGCCATCTTAGACTCTAGCAGCCAAAAGGTATATGTCTCACTATTTTGTGACCGGACCAAAGAAGTGAGTGGATAAAGATGAATATGGCGAACCATATAAAATTGTGTCGATCTTACTCTACCAACTCAAGTGCATATATTATATCCACACCACCAATGTTGGTGCTCACATATATGTATAATGGTATTCATCATATAAAAAAAAATAAAAGCAAATTTTCCCTTAATAATACATGGTTATCTAGTTAATAATACATGTTAAATATAACTACATTCATACATTCCTTTTCATACTAAACATAAATTCAACCTAGGACCGGAAGGGACCGTATAGTCCTAGATTTGGGATAAGATGTTATTTTTAATGGTGTATATTTTGCATTTTTCTATTGATAATTTTTTAATATTCCAATTTGCACCTAAATAACTATTTATTATACATTTTTTATGAAAAGGATATTATATTATGTTAAATGCAACATGATACAAGATATTTTCAACAAAAAAGTGGGCGGTATAAGAGCACGCCCCAAAAACACAAACAAACTAGGTAGAGCATGGGAAAACAACAGAGCACTAGGCAGCACCTAGGAGAACATAAAAAAATAAGACCGAGATGAAATCAAGTCATTTCCATGAACATACCAGCTGAGGGAGGTTCATGGTCATCGGATCAGCTTGGACCAGGGAGGTCCTTGCTCACATCAGGAATGTCCTAGCCTAAGTAAGAAGGGGTTGTAGACAAAATATAATCCACTTTAGGCGTAATTTAGTCCCAGTCTCATACTACTATTTAAAAGGTTTTTTAGTGAAGAAATTTCTAAATAACCCTCGCCTTTTGGCCATCTTACTTTATTTTCTTTCATCATTCTTGACCTCTTGCACCTGCATACCCAATCATTTTTTGTCATTTTGTGTCATTTTAGCTTTGACTGGGGTGTCCATCGACGCCTTGGTCCAACCAGGGGTTCCATGATTCTTTTTGAACTTTCCCGCCACCTTTTGGGCACTTTTTAGTCATTTTAGCTTCTTATCTTTTTTATGGTCGATCATTTTGGGGTTAATTACAAAATTAGATCAAGAGAACCCTATAAATATAAAGTTATGAGACCATACTGAGGGACAAAGCACTAGTCACTACTATCATCCACCGAGGGTTGTATTTATTAAAGGCATTTGGAGATCATTTGCATACATTTATCTCCATCACAAAGGAAAAGGATGGTTCATCTGCATCACACAAACATAGGGGGAGGGATTCTATTCTATTCCATCTATCATTCTACTACATTTTTACATTTAGTTATTACTCACTACTTCACAAAGTGTGACTGACACAAGAGCACCTACGACACATGATTCACACACACTCACCATAACTACATTTGGGTTCAAAATGTAGTGCAGAGCTCAGTTAGTAAGTCCATTGTTGTGGAAGTCGAGGTCAGTCTGACCCATTCATTTACATTCTTCTTTTTTTAGGGTTTTGATACTCCTATTGGTCCTTTTCAGGTCTTTCTTTCACCTTGGATTATCAGCAACACCTGGCGCAGAGCAGTGAATCTGATGTGACACAAAGTGAGGGTTTTGAACCACCTACTGGACCTGTGAAACTTAGTTTCAGACCTTTTGCATAGACCAGGGCACCCATTCTACAAACCAGAGCACCCATAGACACCCTAGTCCCTCTCTAGGTGCCCCATTCTAAAGAATCAGTCCAGATCCATCCTTTTCAGGGCCTCTGCATAGGTATTCCTACTTCCTGTTTCTCCAGTCACTTATATGACAATCCAGTGATCTCCTTTAATCAGTTGAGTTCATTCTAACTCTCCTTGTACTCTAGGGTTTAGTTTTTTCATCTTCATAGTTGTTTGGGTCATTTTCCATACTTGTTTCTTGCATTCCATTACCATATTTACATGTCATTCTAGATAAGATTAACTATCATATATCCCACATATTAGTCAATTTTATTTAATCATTTTGGTGAACCTGACTCGATCATTCACGCTTCTAGGTTCCTCATTCATTGCTTATCATCCTAGGGTTTATTTCATCTTTCTTTCATTTTATGCATGTTACCCATAGTAGTCATTTTGGTTCTTTCCAATATTGTGAGCTCTCTTCATCTAAGAATCGTACTTCTAGGTCAATGGATGATACAACTACATCTATGGTTAATAACCTTCTAGATCATTCCCATTACATCCCTCTCCATGAGATAGAAGAAAATGATAGTGAGAAGTCTTACGATGAAGATACCAATGTTGACCAAGATCAACTTAATGCTATTACTGAATTTCTCCAAGCGTTGCATGAAAACCCTACTCATATCCCTCCTGTCTTGCATGCTCTAATCACCACTAAGAGAGCTTGTGATGCTTCAAATTCCGTAGTTTCTTCTTCTGCTCCCATGGTCTACACTCCTCCTATCTATGTTTCTACTCCCATTATTACAACCACCATTTTCACCATTCACCTTAGTATTCCTCATTTTTACCTCGGTTATTCTTCGTATTGTCTAGATTTGACCTCTTTATATCCGAACTTGTAAAACAAAATTCGTCAACTTCATCTAGTTACCTCACACGCAGCACCATTGTTAGACTCTACAATATTGTTGCATATTCCTTTTTTTCCTACCATATTGACCTATCCATTTCCACCTTATTTTGTCTCTCCTAATATACCTATCTTTAAAGGCCATGGGGACCCACAAGAGCATCTGTGAGCATTTCATGTAGCATGCCTTGACTATGCAAATGATCACACTATACTAGATAATATTTTTCCTCATAGTTTGCAACACTATGATGAAGATTAACCAGATCTAATAAACAAAGATTCAAAGAACTAAAGACACAAGAGAGAAAACATATATGAAAAATAACCCGAATCACAATTATTTAATAATCAGTGTTCTCTTATACATTAGCTTGATCCTAATATTTAGGAGTCAAAGATTATCGGAGACAACTCACACACAATCCCACAAATCACTCTGAGTTGTTTAGTAGATAGCAAATAAACACTAATGCTCACACTAATAATAATCATACCTATTTTTCTTAACAATCACCCCCTTAGTGTGAACATGAGGAAGGCATCATCATTTACTACATCTAACAATGACTATGTGATTTTCCGAGGATTCACAAACCTGAGAAATGGTTTTTCCATGGTTACCATAAAACAAATGAAGCTTTGTCCATGGTTTACCTACAACCGATTGGTTTTGCTGGTTTACCAAAAACCATGTCATTTTACGCTAGTATTTATTTAACCCCCATCACATCCTAACTAATGCAGGTGATACAATCATGTACTTGTTTTAACAAGTTTATTTGCAGAATGAAACACACAACTGAAAATAAAATATCACCAATATAATGCAACATTATCATTGTTGGTGACTAACAAGAGATGTAGTTTTCCTCCTCCTTTGCTTCCAGCTTCCGAGAGTGAACAAAACATTACTGTACTTAGGAGGAAGAGTATTTAGAAGTATGGCTTTAGCATCTTCGTCTTCTATTACAACTTTTACTTCTGCAAGTTTCCTTATGAGTGATCTTAGTGCATTAATGTGGCTTGACATTGTCACATTTTCATTCATCTTGAGTTTGAATAGTTGCAGTTTTAGTGAAAATTTAGCATTGACTGCATTTGAGCCAAAAGTTTTGCCGAGTAGTTTCCAAAAATTTTTTGAGGATTTTTCCAGATCCACATAGTGTAGCTCAGTATCTGATAGGGAAATTCCTATTATTAATTTTGCCTTATCAGTCCTTGTTTCCCACTCTATTAGTTTTGCAGCGTCTGTGGGTTTTGATTCATCTCCTGATACAATCCTCCATAGATTCTTATGCATTAATTGCATTTGGATTCTGACTTTCCTAGTGTGAAATTTAAATCCATTGAATTTATCTAGTGGGATGTCCATTTTACTTCAGAGTGTTGGTTTCGACCGAAAATGCACTCTTAGGGGAGTCGGTTTCAACCGATATTGCTCCCGATTTACACTATGTATTTAAAAGTAACAAGAACAAATTAATTTTTAAATTTTACATGGATATTGCTATAGTATAAATCAAAAGAAACATTGAAATATATAGAAATGACTTTGGGGCATATGAAATTTTGGATCCTAAGGTGATATTATATACTTTATAATCTAGAGTGTTATCAAGTGAATATCAATTTGCATAATACCTTAGACTATATAACTTTAGTCTAGTATATACCTTAATCCATTCGAATAATGCATGGGCTCACATTTAAACCTTTGTTTGGTTTTGGAAGGCTCATTATTTATCTGTTAGATTTGCATTAAAAACAAGGAAGTCCATAAGGCGACGTTGGGCGCTACGGAGGTTAGATCAGTCTATAGACTTCATGATGAATTCATGCAGGAGAATGCACATGGAGCACATCACCTTATCACGCACCTGGGATCAGTGATTAATACGGTGCACGAGCTCAGTTCTCCATTCATGTGGTCATATCTATGTCACCATGCATTTGCAGGTCGTGCGTGCACTTCAATCCACTTAGTCCTCTGTATCCTCCTAAATACCTTAACCTTTGCAAATATGATCCTAATGGAATTAAAAATACATTAGCAATAGACATGTCGATATAAGCTTGGAAACCAAAGAAGATATTAATGGGCCCTGGAATTAGGTCACTCTGTTACCACATGATGAAGATTAACCAGATCTAATAAACAAATATTCAAAGAACTAAAGCCACAAGAGACAAAACATATATGAAAAATAACCCGGATGATAATTATTCAATAATCAGTATTCTCTTATATAATAGCTCGATCCTAATATTTAGGAGTCAAAGTTTATCGAAGACAACTCACACACAATCCCACAAATCACTCTGAGTTGTTTAGTAGACAACTAATAAACACTCTATAATGCTCACACTAATAATAATAATAATATCTATTTTTACTAATAGACCATGTGATGTGTTGGTTCTATGACCTACTCGTACATTTGGTAATATCTTTCATGCATCTAGTTGATGCCTTTCTCACACATTTCTCTATCGACATTGGCTCTAAGATATCCTACGCTCAACTTGCACAACTCAAGAAAGGGTCTAATGAGTAATTATTCGATTATGTTTTGTGATAAAAAAATAATTTAGCTAATATGTGTAATATACTTGTGGATTCTGAGCTTCAGGACTTATTCATTTAGAGTCTCTTGTCACCTCTTCAGGAGAGTGTTCTCTTTGAGACCTCTCCTTATTTTGATCAACTTTGTTAAACTCTCAAGCTTTGTGAGACTAAAATCATGGAAATAGTAAAACTTAAGTATCAAGAGCAAGCATCATCATCCACACGATTTTATGGTAAGCCAATATCCAAGCTTTCCACAACTAAACCCAAAAATAGAAAAAATATTGTAAACGCAATATCTACTCATAAGGAGCTTCAATCGCAACCATATAGACGTCCTTTTACTAAGATTAGTATACCTTTGGGTGTTCTTCTCCCACACCTAATCGACGATAATATTATTACATTACCATCTCCTCTTCAAATAGATACATGTCGACCAAAAGGATGTAATTTTGATGAACACTCTAATTACAATTATCATCAATGCATCAGACACACCACCGATCATTGTTTTAAACTACAACATCTCATTCAGGATTTGCTTGACAATGGTCAAATTGAGCTTTTGAAATCCACAACACCTACACCTATTAATGAAAATCATAAACTCAAGATCTTTAATAACCCACTACCGAAACATAACACAAAAATGACAGATTCATCTACTAATTATATCTCTTGTGCAATGTCTCCTACTCATCAAGAGCTCTTAATTTCTTAGTTGCAAACACTGACGCTTCGCCACCAATCATTTCTTTCTCTAACGTCGATTATGATGTGAATTTCACATCTAATCATTTACACATCAACGTCTTTATTGGCTTGACCTCCATTAACAACACTAAGGTTGACCCATCATGGCCCATTAGTGCATGCTATATTTCACTTCTCAAGGCTATTGGTTATCCTCCATCGCAAATTGAGTACCCTTTCAACAAACCCTTTAGTGTTGTTAAGCTACACGTTACAGTAAGTCCTCTTACTTTGCTTGTGCCTTTCCTCGTAGGAAACATAGTTGACGGATGCCACATGCTTCTTGGTCACAATTGGATTTGTCACTTGCAATCTATCATTTTTATAAATCATTTGCGACTTAAATTTATTCACAGAAATCAGGTCATTTCTATTGATGGTGTCCCTCCATCTACTCTATGGTCGCCATCTCCTCACACAATAGCTAGCACATCATCTGCTTCTTTTAGCACATCACATTTTATGTTGCTTAAAGCAAAGTCTACTCCTATCTCACCTATTCGAGCCTTATCTACATGACCACATCATTCCACTAGTCCTACACATAGGTATAGGCCCATTCCTAGGAAAGTTACTGCATCTCGACATATGTCACCACCTCGATTTATTCCACTTGGGTATCCATCACCTTTGCAATCACCATCATGCAGATCTCTATCACCAATACATTTTTCTATCCCACGACATTCATCATATTTTCATCTCTCACATGTACATAGGCTTCATTCACCATCACAACGTTTATCTACCATACCACAATTATTAGACTACGGTCACACACTTTCACCGTCGCATCCCTCAAATGAAGGACCTTCTTCCTTCACTGTCATTGGATATTTCATTCCTATGTATACACTTGGGGGGCATCACATCCAACACATCCCCCCTCCTCATACTAAGTGTTATCACATCTATCATACTTGCATCCTTATACATCAATATTCTTACATAGGCATACTCATCATATGTTTTAGCGTCATCATTACCCGATGACATACTCTTGTGTTTCAGTTCACACTTGACTATTGAGGGATTAGTCCACATGAACCCCAGACAATGGAATATAGAAACCACACATTACATTTCATACGTCTTTCATCATACACACTACATTTAGTCTAGACCGTGTATCTCACAATTGTCAGTCTACATCGTACATTACATCATACATTACACATTCCACTCATCACAAGGTTATATTTCATCTTTAAATATACTACATCATCTTCTATGCGCTACACTCACCACCCTATGACACACTTTAGTTCCTCGGTCCATACTCGACTGCCGAGGGTTTACAAATCAAATGGACCTTATCATACTTCCACGTTCATCATTCGACCTTCCATCATGTGACATTACTAGGTTAGTGACATACACTTTGAGCTAAATAGTCACCTATTCCCTCATATTATAGTGGTACATGCTTTAGGCTATAACACCACTTCCTCTATCCATCTTGTAGTTATATACGCTTTAGGCTAAATCAACACTCCTTCATTCATCTTGTTGTCATATACGCTTCGACTATAGGGTTGACACACACATCATTTCTAGGTCGCATATCATCACACATACACACTCATCACAATGCACTAGATACAACACACACTATTCGACCATTTCCCAATGACGCACTCTCGTTTATGGTTCATTCTTGACTACTGAGGGGGAAAACCAAATGAACATCACTGTATACATTTCCATTCACTCAGGGGGCACGCGGATCCTACCATCCACAATATACCGCATATTATGGTTGCTTTTACTCTTTCCTACTTTTGTTTGTTCATGGTCGCTTTATTACACATGCTAGTTAGATTACTTGTATGTCATTTATTTATATCATCCACACATTCACGTTCATGTCTTTTTCTAGTTGTGATTGTAGATATGAGTCTATTACATGCAACACGGATGCGCCTTCTACCCTTCCTACACTGGTCACTGGGGGCATCCACATTCATCTCTCACAGGTGCTATTGTTTCATTTTGTACTTAGCACTTTACATTACTTGGTTATACACGCTTTTTACATACTAGTTATCTTTCTAACATTTTAACAGGTGATTCATGTGTAGCATTTGTTATGCAGGGATATCTACTTCCATACTTGTTTTTTTACATTGCCTATTATTGTTTTCTATTATATGTGGGCATTTCCCTTTGTTTGGTATGCAAACTTGTTTGTTGTTTGCAACCATGTTGTCCTTGCGTGTCTTGCGACATCGTGAGTGATGTCCCATGTTTGCATCCCTCTTTATGTGGCTTACTTTGTCTTCTTGCGTGTTTACATTACCCTTTTTTTAATAGCTTTTACATTGTTTATGTAGCTTACACAATTCCTTCTACATGCATGATTTTTCATACTAACACTTGTCTTTGGCTAACCTATTCTTTGTGCTTGCCTTGGTTTCCACCAAGTGCATTCCCTTCTCCTACACAGTAGAGTTACAGATTTCATGTCGTTGGTACTCTTTTAGGGCCACATTCTCCTATCAGTGACGTCGCATGCGCCCCCAAAGAGGATGACATCATTAGGGTTTTTACATTTTACACAACGCTTCTACATTGGTTCAGTTCAATACACTTTTCGCCCTTGACATTGTGGTTTATATACAACGAGTGGGTTTAGAACAATCTACAAAACCCATACACAACGGATTTGTTAGGACATGGTTTTCCTTAGCATTCAGGGGAGCAATTAACAGTCAAAGGATACAACGGAATTCCTCCCAATACTTCTTCTACCACCGGCATCAAATCACCCGAAAAACCAGAAAATACAGAGATCTTTTCATATCTTCAAGGAAGTAGTTACAGGAGGGAGAATAATATAGATTTCTCCCTACACTTTTTTGGCCAGGTTGGCGTGAGATCACCCAAAAAACTCATAGTACAGGATATCCTTCTACACTCTTTTTCTTGACATGGATCAGGTGCATATGTTCCATTTATACTTTTTCGTTTATGTATTTTACATTCACGTGATTTTTACATGCATCTTTTACATTGTGTTTTACACATACATACATATTTTACTACTTGATCGTTTTCTCCTTGCAGGTCCAGCCGTATGGGAAACAAAAGGTCAAATGGGGGCCACAACAACAATGGTGACGACGACGGTTAACAACAACATTTTGCAGAAACACACACCATACTAACCATGCAGGTACATCACACACATCGACAACTACACACGCATTTCCGCCATAGTTTTACCCTCATCATTTTTTTGTGCTTTTTCATCTCTAGTTTCCATACTCCATCATATTTTTGTCATTTCACACTTTGTCTAGTCCTTCGACGTGTTTACTACTACAACCTGCATGAACATTAGGTACACATCTCTATCTACTTTATGTTACCGAGCTTTCTGTTCACCAACATAAAGTGGGGGCAAATGTAGACACAAAATAATGCACTTTAGACATTATTTGGTCTCGGTCTCATAGTCATATTTAAAAGGTTTTGGAGTGAAGAAATTAATAATTAACCCCCATCTTTTGGCCATCTTACTTTATTTTCTTTCGTCATTCCTGACCTTTTTTACACCCGCATACCCAGTCAGCTTTCATCGTTTTGCGTCATTTTAGCTTTGACTGGGGTGCCCTGATCCTTTTTGAACTTTCCCACCACCTTTTAGGCACTTTCTAGCCATTTTAGCTTCTTATCTTTTTGGTGGTTAGCTATTTCGGGGTTAATTACAAAATTAGATCAAGAGAACCCTATAAATATAAAGTTATGAGACCATAATGAGGGACCAAGCACTAGTCACTACTATCATCCACCTAGGTTTACATCTATCAATGAAATTTGGAGATCATTTGCATACATTTAGCTCCATCACAAAGGACAAGTCTGGTTCATTTGCATCACGCAAGCATAGGGGGAGGGCTTATATTCTATTACATCCACTATTCTACTAAATTTTTACATCTAGTTATTGTTCGCTACTTCACAAAGTGTGACTGACACAAGAGCACTTAGGGCACATGATTCACACACACACACACCAGAACTACATTTGGGTCTACTCAGTTAGCAAGCCCATTGTTGTGGCAATTGTGATCAATTTGACCCATTCATTTGCATTATCCTTTCACCTTGGATTATTAGCAACACTTGGCGTATAACAACGAATCTGATGCGACGCAAAGTGAGGGTTTTGAACCACCTGTCGGACCTGTAAAACTCGGTTCCAAACCTTTTGCACAGACCAGGGTGCTCATTCTACAAACCAAAGCACCCACAGGGACCCCAGTCCCTCTCTAGGCACACCAATCCAAAGAACCAGTCCAGATCCATCCTTTTCGAGGCTTATGCACAATCATTCTTGCTTCCTGTTTCTCCAGTCACTTCTGCGACACCGTCCGGCCGGTGAGCTCCTTTAATCAGATGAGTTCATTCTAACTCTCCTTGCACTCTAGGGTTTAACATTTTCATCTTCATAGTTGCTTGGGTCATTTTCCATGCTTATTTATTGTATTCATTCACCATATTTACATGTCATTCTAGATTAGATTAACTATCATATATCTCGCATATTAGTTAGTTTTAGTTAATCAAGGGCCTCCTCGTCAACTTCAGTCACCACCCGCGTGGGAGAGATGGCAAGTGGAATCCGGGATACCTTATCTAAAGGTGGCAGGGGCGAAGGTGGCAAACTCCACTCGCCCTGGGTGCGTGGCTCAGTGGCCACTGGTGAGCCCCAACCAGGGTGACGGTTGGGGGGCGGATGCTCCAACCTTGACAACGAACAGGTGGAGAGACACTCCTCCGCAACAAACTGTGCGGAGAAAGGTGCGCACGGCTGAAAGAACACAGCGAGTGGATCCGACTATTTATTATACATTCAGCACCGGTTGGTTCAAAGAAACAAACAAAAAGCGAAAAAAAACATATTTAAAGGACGATTTATTTTTAAAAGAGAGAGAATATGAAAGCGCGCATCTAAAATTAGCGCAGTGTGCAGCTAAAAATAGGAGACAATCTGTTCGACATTCCATACAAAACCGCAAACGCTTCCCTCTGTTTTCATAATCACTTTAACTTACTCACACCATCAAGAAGGCAGATAAATTACTCAGATGGATCACTCATCTCGAGCACGGCGCCATAAATTGACTGCGCAGCTTGATAATATCGGGTATATCTCTTCAAGCCCAACTGAATTCTCTCTTGCATAACGTCTCCTCTTTTTTCTTTTTAAAATGATTTCATCCTGGTTCAGGTCTGGTCATTATGATCATATGGAAGTTGCTAAGCTGCTGTTGGAATTAAAATACAGTGCTGCAATTTCTAAGAGAAAAAGGAATCCCATTCGATTCGATTCAATGGAGAGGAAGATTTTGATGACAGAGCACGACCTCGCGTCAGGTCCATCTCAGACATTCTTTCGTCTTCACGATTGGTTTCGAGTCCCTGGGAATTGATACGAATGTAAATTCCGAACAATTCAACTTACTTACATATGTAAGATTTAAGTAGAATGGAATTGAATACCAATACCATATTAAAGTTTCCATTCATTTCATCTCTCTTGTTTAGTCTTTAGTAATAAAAATATTCAAAATTGCTCCAGGATTTGTAATATTCTCAATCCCATATGTGCAATCACTTTCCACCATATATGATATGATATTATCTTTTTTTCTCTTGGTGAAAAACCCTGGTGTACCAGCAATTGCACCGAAAATTGTAATGGATAAGAATGGACAGGGAGGGAAACAAAGTCCATTTGTAGAAGGGCATTTGCAAGAAAAAGAGAGAACATTAGTGAGAAAAAAATTATAGTCAGTATATATGTGCAAATGCCCAAAATTAGAAAACTCTTTGTTAGATACTCTGTTAAAACTTTTTGCAACCATAGTGCACTAATTATTTTCTTACAAGTTACTATAAACCATCAATTTCAAAACCACGATGGCGGTTATATAACCATTGGTCGAGGCATACTACCGTATTTGCAACCATTGTATATTGCAACTATTGGTTTCATCACCAACTAGGAGGCATGGGTCAAATTGAACTCTAAATGATAATTGAAAGCTTGAATGTTTTTGTAGTACATGATGTTTATGGTCTAACCACCTTTGATAAGTGAAGCAATAATGATACCACTAACAAAGTCGCAAACACACATTGACACGTGACATATGTTTTTGTGTGATGACAGATTTCTCATCTATCTTTGATGCTTTGTATCAAAAGGGGTGTAAGAGAGCACAAGTTCACCAAAATATATTATAGATAAATGGACTTTCAATAAAATGCGGTCAAAATATACCCAATACTATTAATTAAGCTAAATAACATTTACAACTAAATAGTCAAGACTAATTAATTACAACTATTAGGATGTGATAGTGGAATTTGTGCCCAAAAGTGAAACATACTTAACCCAAAAATTTTGACGACAAATAGAGAAGTCTACAAGGAATGTCTTGTACTTTTTTCACAAATACAAATTGCTTTTGGCACTTCAAAAAAATAGAAACAAGTCTGAAACTAATTGGTGACTATGTTCACCCTATCATAATCTCCAAAAACCTTGCTCATTTTCCACCGTTTTCACTTTGATCTCCTTAAACATTATCTTTTTTTTCCCTAATTAAGTATCAATACATAAAAAATGAAGGGAATTTTTATTTTATTTTTGGGCCTATGCCAAACTAGAGAATAGTTGAAATATATTGATATTTGTTAGACCCTTTCGAGACAAAACTATTAAAAAATACATCTTCAATAACTCAACTAAATCTAATAGCATGAAAACCAATGTCTTGTGGTGCGCTTCTAAACATAAACTTGTGTGTTTTAATGGCTTCTCTAATGAGTTTTTGATTTCCTCTAAAATGAATGCAGTTGCCCAATAGATTCACATGAACAACAAAATGAATTCTCTATATTTTTTTCAGTGAAAATGAAATACATTCTTTATGTCTTTAAATATATATGAATTAAAATTAGGACCATGTTGTTGCACAAACCTAACATCAAAAAATAATAAAGGATAAATATGTAATAAATAAATTAAGTGCACTCTAGCCATAAGGGGTTGCAGTAAAGGACCCACACGCATCCTAAATCTCTAGGAAAGTCTTAGGAGCATCCACACGCTTTGGAAAAAGATATCAATATAAAGAGAAATTAAATGACAAAGAAAATGATGAGAGGCATAGGAGAATCCCACATCTTTATATAGGTCTTAGTGGCATATGGTCAATATAGATAGGGAGCTCAAAATATGGATAAATTAAAAGAGAAAAAATAGCTATATAGGGTTAAGAGAATGGCTTGGCACCATCGAAAGTTCTTAAAAATGTGTCAATAATACCTAATTTTAACTAATAATCAACAAATACCTAATCAAAAATCAAAATCATGCAATTTAATGATTAATAAATCCATGAGAACTGTTTATAGATATTTACAAAGGAAAATCTTCATATGAAACTTCTTTAGAGTATTAATTGAATATTTTTAATCTACTGAAGATTTTATAAGAGGAATTTCTCAAATTGGATAATGGAGGTTTGATGGTTAGCTACTTCAACATTAGCAATGGATTGAGAAATCACACATCCGTTATGATTTGAATCATTAAGACCACTATCCACTTTATTTTTCAAAAGTATATTGTTATTATTCACATTTATGTACTTTTACTTTCAAACCTAAATGTAGACACCTAAATTCCATTTTTGCAATCTTATTGCCAAAATGCATGCAAACCACTCCTATTCTTCCCAATTCCGTTATAATTAGTACTCTTTGCTAATTAACTACTGCTCCTTGCCAATTTAGCCAATTAACACCACATTGTTGATTGTGTAACCCCTTTCGCATTCAGGATGCCACTTTACGGCGAATCGCAAGCCAAATTCCTCTTTGAAACAGACAATTAGCAATTATAGGCTAATTAAGCCTATTTTGCCCTTGATTTGGTCAATATACCCTAGTATTGACTCAAACCCCTCTTCCAACCACTCAAAATCACCCCATTCACCTCTACAACATCTCAGCAAGCTTCAAAATTTTATCCTAGCCTCCTAGTTGACCTTAAGCAGTTGATTAAAGCTCCACACCTCTTAATCACTTGGTAATTCACTAATTGTGATTAGCAAGGCCTAATCATGATTAGAAATTCTAATCTAATTTGGGGATTTTAGTCCCACATGCACCAAAATACAAGTTTATCCCAAAAGGAAAACTATAAAAAGGGTGCACCTCATTCCTTTATACTTTACACCATGCTTTGATTTTCATCTCATATAATAATTATGATTTATAGCCAAACTCGATCCTTGCTTAAATCCTTCAATGGGGTTAGTAGATGGATATCCAAAATGACCAAGTAGTCATTTGGAGAGATCATTTCACCTTGTTTGCAGTAGTAACCATAACCATTTGATTGCCCTCTTAGGTCTATTTAAGCCCATGTTAGGTAATTTAAGCATATTAGTAGGCATGTTTAGTTAGATTTTGTATTGTTTTCATACTAGTTAAGCATTCTTTTAAGATTTTATCTTAATGTTACATTCCTAGACTTATAACCTTGGCTACATGGATGGCAATAGTGTTAGCTTTCCTTGTTTAGTCATGCAATTTTCTTTGTAAAGTTTAGGATGCTTTCATTTGGAACGCCCAGTGGGATCCTCAACCTTTTGCTCATTGTAGAGCATTATCAGGATTTTTTCCTACAATCTATGAGTGTCCATCTACGGAGATTGCTATTCCTATCTAGTTAGAAGCCCTCGCTTGACGAGTGGATCCAGAAACCCTTTCTATCAATGACAATGGTGCTTCCACCTCAGAAATTCCTTTGTCTTGATGGAAGATGAAGGTCAAGCCAAGCGGTTGTGGAGATTATGATCTACAACAAGCCTTAATGGTTCATAACAGTCCGCTATCAGCCCAAGCGCATGTAGGCCATGTTTCAAAGTTTAGAGATCAAGAGAGGTTTTCCCTTTCAATAACTTTATTCCTGGAAGCTTGCTAGAAGATGAAAGGTTTCTTATGGACATTATATTTCATCCAAATGATGATGACATGACTACATGCTATAAATCACCTAAGTATCCCATTCCTAATTGGATAATGCTTGTCATGGGGTATAAAGGACACGGTTATGGCCACCAAGAACAAGGCCCATTAGAAGATCTTGTAATATCATGGCATATAGTAGGTAAATAAGTTAAAAGCATCCATTTATATGAGTATGCCTCTTCAGAAAGTGAGGATAGTTTGTTTGGAAATGAAAGCGAAATAGATTCCCAATGTAGTCTTTATGAAGATCTTGCCTCTACAAACATATTCGCCAATATCGCTATCCTTACTATAATCCCTGTTATACCCACCATATCCCCTATAACTCAACCATAACCCTCACTTACCCATCACTCGTGAACTGGGATAAAAAACAACATGTTCCTATTGACGTGTTTTAGAATGATGAGGCCATTGGTGAGTTCCTAGGAATCAGAGACAACATTTCAAGAAATGATCACAAGAAGGGGTTCTCCATTCAGCTTAACGCATGCACATACTTTAAAGAGGAAGTATATTTGTGTGGGAATTTAAGTAAAAAAGTGATAAAGGGAAAAATTCCCAAAGAAAAGAATTGTGGAAATAAAAGGGGGAAGTCCTATAGTGAAAACCTCTTCGAGGCGCTTGTGGACAAACAAGCAGAACAACCTATGGAAAAGATAATGTACCTACTTCAAGATGAAGAAATCCTTGAGCCACCTGTGATAGAGGAGGATGTTAATCTCCCTCCTGATCCTACACACATGGGGGATGAATCAAAGTTATTAGTTGAAGATACAATAGATATTAATATCAGCATGGAGGAACTACCACAGATAGTTAAATTGGGATCTTCCCTCTCAGCCAAAGAACAAAAAACATTCACAGGACTCTTAAGAGAGTATGTGGACATCTTCATGTGGCCTTATGTAGACATGTCAGGACTTGATCCTACACTAGTGGTGCACTATCTTGTGGTACACCCAGATGCCAAGCCCATCAAACAAAAGCTCCGAAAGATGCATCCTCGCGTCGCCTTACTGGTAAAGGTAGAGCTAGAAAGGTTACTAGAAGTAGGCTTTATCAGGCCTATCGACTACTCAGAGTGGATTTCCAATGTGGTCTCGGTTCAAAAGAAGCCAGTTAGCATTAGATTATGTATGGATTTCAGGGATATAAAAAAAGCTTGTCCTAAGGATGATTTTCCTCTTTCAAACATCGACATGATTATCGATTCTACAACAGGCTATGAGATGTTTTAGCTCATGGATGGCTTCTCAGGTTGTAATCAGATAAAGATTACGGAAGAAGATCAACACAAGATGGATTTCACAACCCCATGGGGGACATTTTGTTACCAAGTCATGCCTTTCGGCATTAAAAATGTTGGCGCTACATATCAAAGGGTGATGACTGTAATATTCACGATATGATAAGTGACATCATGGAAGATTACGTAGATAATATAATGGCTAAATCAAGAACCCGTGAGGAACACCCAGAAATTTTACGTCATATCTTTCAGTGATTAAGGGATTACAACTTCCGACTTAACCTAAAGAAATGTGTCTTCAGTGTGCTATCTGGGAAATTACTAGGATTAATTGTGTCATGGAGAGGAATAGAAGTAGACCCTACAAAGGTTACAGCTATCATAGAAATTCCTCCCCCTAATAATATCAGACAGTTGCGTAGCTTACAAGGGAAAATTCAAACCATCAGAAGGTTTATTTCACAACTAGTAGACAAGTGTCATATATTTACACATCTTCTTAAGAAGGATGTTAATTTTAACAGGGGACCAGAACAACAAGTGTTTGCTTTGCTAAAATAATACTTGGCTAACCCCCATGTTCTCATGCCACCCATGGTAGGAGAACCCTTGTTACTCTATATCTCTGCTACACATTTTACAATTGGAGCATTGCTGGCCCAATATGACAAAGAACAGAGAGCAAAGGCAATGTACTATTTGAGCAGGACATTGCTAGCATATGGGATAAATTATCCACAAATTGAGAAAGCTTTCCTAGCCATGGTGTTTTCTTTCCAGAAAACTACGCCATTATATACTTAACAATAAAATCAAGCATATTTCAAAGGTTTTCCCTTTAAAGTATTTATTGTCCAAACCTGAACTAATTGAAAAAGATGGCTAATTGGATCATCTTATTAAGTGAGTTTGACATTGAATACGTTCATCAAAAGTCAATAAAAGGATAGGTGTTAGCAGATCAACTGGCAGAAGCTTCACTACCAGGTACTGAACCCTTAGGTCTAGAACTACCAGATGCATCCATTATGTACCTCGAAGAATCTACAGTTTGGAAAATGTACTTTGATGGCTCTTTTATCTTTCATGTTTCAGGGGTCAGAGTTGTGCTAATCACTCCCAAGGGAGACTTGATTCCACAGGCATTTTGAATTGGATTTCCTTGCACGAACAATATTGTGGAATATGAATCTCTAATTAAAAGAATGAAGCTTGCCATTAAATGGGATATCAAATAAGTAAAATACATTGGTGATTCAATGCTTATTATCAAACAGGTCACAGATGAATATAAAGTTAAAGATGAAAAGTTACTTTCATATAAAAGAATGGTCGATTCCTTGAAAGAATTTTTTTGACCAGATAACATTTGAGAAAATACTAAGATCTCATAACAGAGTAGCAAACGCCATGGCTACAATAGGATCTATGTTGAGCATTCTGCTAGAGAGCAATGATATGCCATTCTTTGTTGAAAATCTAAGAACAATGGCATACAACATACCAGAATCTTGTTTAGTATATGAAGTTATTGGTCCCTTTTCACCGTGGTATGCTGAAATATTTAATTATATTCATGATGGAACCTTCCATATGAACATTTCCCAGACTAAAAAGAGCAACCTCATCCAACATATAGCCCACTATACCCTACTTGAGGGCACCCTCTTCTACTGAGGATATGATAGGAATCTGTTGTGTTGTTTAAATTCTGACAAATCTATCTAAGCAATCAAGGAGGTGCATGAGGGAATTTTTGGAGCTCATACTAATGGGATTGTCCTTGCAAATAAGATACTCAAAGTAGGCTACTATTGGCCTACCATGGAGCATGACTATTGTCAACATGTGAAGAAGTGTGTGGATTGTCAAAAGTATGGAAATTTGATACATGCGCTAGCACAATCCTTGCAACCAATCAAGACACCCTAGCCATTCTCAAAGTGGGGTCTCGATATAATAGGGAAACTTAATCATGTCTCCTCGGATGGCCATAAGTTCATTATAACAGCCACTGAGTACTTTACGAAATGGGTAGATGTTGTTCCTCTAACTTATACAACAAGTCCCCAAATTTCTAAGTTTATAATGAATCATATCAACTGCAGATATGGTATCCCTTCTTCCATTATCACTGATAATGGTAATTCATTCAAAAATAAAAAATTTGAAAGCACTCTGCAAACGCTTTCAAATTTCCCTTAATTTTTCAAAACCTTATTACCCTCAAGGTAATGGGCAAGACGAAGCTTCCAACAAAACCTTAATTCGCATTATGGAGAAAATGGTGAGTATCACAGGCCTTAACTAGCATCTCCAAATTCAGCATGCCCTCTGGGAATTCATAACTTTTATTTACACCTCTACAGCTACAACTCTATATTCTCTAGTATTCAGTTTTGAAGTTGTATTTCCTTTAGAGATCGAGATCCCCTCTTTGTGTATCAAGCTAAGGGATTACCTGAATGAAGAGGAGGACTTTAGAGTAGCCTGACTGAC
This sequence comes from Taxus chinensis, assembly GCA_019776745.2. Lineage (NCBI taxonomy): Eukaryota > Viridiplantae > Streptophyta > Pinopsida > Cupressales > Taxaceae > Taxus > Taxus chinensis. The sequence continues at coordinate 280,564,219 of CM034146.1, read as the reverse complement.
AGAGTTGGAGATATTGGATGAGAAACACCTCCGTGCCCTCAATCACCTACAAGTGTATCACAATCGAGTATCGTAAAGCTACATCAAGAAGGTCATACCTTGTCAGTTTGAGGTAGGGGACATGGTGTTAAAAGAGAATCGAAAGAACACCAATAAAGATCGAGAAAAGAAAGGGAACTTTGAGCCCAACTAGCTATGACCATACATTGTGGTTGCCAAGTTCAATTCAAGTGCATATAAGTTGGCCTATTCATATGGCTAAGAGCTTTGAGAACCCATGAACGTAATGCATCTTAAGCGCTTCTATTCTTAAGTATGGATTCTCTGCATAATATCAAGAAAACAAAAAAAATAGAAGTATAAAAATAGAAAAAGATAAAGATAAATAAACAGGTGCATCCAATAGTGAAAACCATGTAATGGTGGCACTTTGGATGATTCCTTTGGTGATAACCAGTTTCTGGCACCAAGGGAGGGTCTGTTTTTCACAAGCAATTCAAGTTTAGGAGCATGGAAACTTTTTCCTAGGTTGATCTTTACCTTTGTCTAAGTCCTTGGTGAGTCTATCCTTTTTTGCCTTGATCCGACAAACCTAACCTTTTGAGTGTGCATAATTTAAAATTAAATGAGCCCATCTCATGCTAGGGGAAACTTCGTAGCATCACTTTTGGCATATACCATATGGCAATCTACACATGTATATCCCATCTAACGCTGGGGGCATCCATGTTTCTTTATTTCCTTGCATGTTCGCTTTGGAAAACTGTTGAGAAAAAGTCAAAAACATTCGTATAACTTTTGAAAATCCCAAAACATATAGATATGTTCCTTGGGAAAACAAAAAAATTCAGATACATTTCATAGAAAAATCTAAAACAATATAAAATTATCTTAGAGATAAAACCAAAAACAACGAAAAATGCCCCAAAACTATCCCATAAAAATAAAGTAATAGTTTACTTATTTTTAGTTGTTGGTTTATATGGTTTTTAGTTGCATTATTGTTTTGTATTGTGTACTGTAGATTAAATTCACTTGCTTACTTATATTGAATGTTACTTTCATCTATAGTTTGGGGCATTAAATTTACTTTATATTACATACTTGTAAATAAATGTGTTGCTTTGATTAGATTTGTTTAAACTTGTGCTTGTTAATTTTTACTTGTACATTTCGTTATCATTTCATCATCATATCACACATATCCATCACATCTATACATCATATATCAAAAAAATATGCTAAGTATACATCATACATGTATACTAAAGGCTAATCATAAAGTACCGTATCACCAACAAGGCAAGAGGGATTGCGCTTAATCACAAATCTATCCCCCCCACACTAATATCAAAAATATAAACATGTTTTACTCAAAGTATCTCATTAATGTACAATATGATATACTCTAAGGCTATCTCATAATCTAAGAGGAGATACAAACATAAGTAAATATATCAAGCATGATATATGATACAACATGTGATATGTCGGTAATCCATCTATCATCATATATATCATCAAAAAAATAAGTGTCCATGTGCATCTGATATAACATGTCATCATGGGCATCTATACAAAAAAAGTTTCCTTCATCACATGGAATGATTAAAAACAATATACATATATCCATATAAAAGTATGCCTTCATCACGAGGTGGTACACCAAAAAGAAAGTAATACATCTGGCATGTCAATAAAGAAAGTCAACCATGACTCTCACCCACGTTAGGGCTTCCCAGTCTAAGAAGACTATTAGGTGGCAGCATCCAAGGTGTTCAACGAGTAAAAAGAGTTGCATCAGGCTGAACTAGATCAAGCTGAGCTAACCTAGACTAGACTGACCCATGCTACTCTGAGATTGCCTATCTTGAAAGACCCTATACGGATTGCACTTATCAGGATGGTCTATGGGATCTAGATCGAGACCTGTTGCTTACTATATGACTATACTTGGGAACTCTTTGATCAGCTAGAATAGTTGCATAGTATTGCATCCTATAGTAAGTGACCTACCTTGCTACAGTAGCATTGTGAAAAATCATCATGTGCATCCCCCTACTACAGTGTATCATGGTCTTCCCTGATGTTGGCTAGCTCTAATTACAGTTGTGACCACTCTACCACAATCTAATCTCACTCTACCTATAGTTTTAGGTTATCTGTTATCACTCGGTCCCGCTCTCTCTATATTTGATCTCGCTCTACCTGTAGCCGATCTCACTCTATTATAGCATAATCTCTCTTTGTCTGGGATTGTAGGCTATCTACCATCACTTGAACTCACTCTAAGAAGGCCTGATCTTGCTCAGTCCTGGCCTGGTATAACTTTGTCACAATACAATTCCCATCTACAAGGGCTTGATCCCTTTTGGTAATAGCCTGATCCCTCTCAACTACCATCTGAAGTTGCAAAGTTGTAACCTGTTAAAGCTGTTATAGCAAGGCAATAACTTGTGTATCTGGTACAACTTGTGTACCTGGTATAACTTGTGTATCTTATATAACCTATGTATCTAGTATAACCTGGGTATCCTATATATCCTATATATCTTGCATATCTATTATATCAGGCATAACCTATGTCTCCTAAATATCTAGAAAAGCATCCTCCATATCCTCATCATTTCATTCCCCTCATCCACACCCTGCTGGATTGTGTCATGGACTCACACGAGGGGGTGATAAAGGTCCATGTAATAGATCTTGTAATGGTAACCCCCATATATGGTACTACATGTCTCTATGTATGTGTCTCTATCGATGGATCTAGAGCCTACTCAGCACACTCCACGGTGAAAAATATCTCCTAACGAATGGACAATTGACATGGCAACAAATATCACATACCACGTTTCATAATTTTGTGTAGTACCCAGATCTACTATTTGTGCCCAGTGTACCCAAGGTTGTGAGACTACCTCTAAAAAGCTAGCAACAGTTTGGTCCAACCTAATCTGTGGTCCCATGTCAAAAATCTCTGTGTAGCTACATGCGCATACCACATCTCATCTCCAAAAATTCCCTGGATAAGACCAATTTTGCGATGACTTTGAACCACCCTGTACCACTCTAAGACATGGCTCTTGTTCCTACTAATAAAGTGATATATTGTCATCGTCCCTAACTCATCTACATCTTGTGGCCACTAATATAGCATGTATGGTTGCCAAGTAATCATGTGGGGTTATAGCTCGTCAAATGCTTGCTGGAAGTAATTTTTATCCTCCCTATGGCTACGAACATCATCTCCATCAAGAACCTAGCCCATGAGAAAAGGCTCTCCAAGAACTCGAGCTCTCAATGCTCATAAACAATGTCCAATGGCAAAGTCGCCCAAGCCCAAATCTGTGGCAAAGTAGTAGGGCCCAATGTCCTCTGACCATGATAAGATATCAAATGTAAGTAAGAATATAAGTGAACCAGAATACACTAACCCTAGTAGTAGAATATTCCCTAAAGTAGGTCGTGGATCAATCTAATGAGACCCGGGGAAAATCAACCACCAATCTTATTAGACAACACCACGCCACTGACAAGACCTAATAAGTATACATGGACCTGTCCTAGCCACGTGTCAGACCATGCATCTCCTAACCACAACTGTCAGGCCTAAGTGGGAAATGTCAGTCAATCCAAATAACATGGTTATATAATGTTCAACTCGGTGCAGGTGACCATAGTAGGTAATCAAATGGCCCTAGATCAAAACTCACAGGATCCACCACACATCCTCTAGTGTCACGCTCATCTCACCTATCAGAAGTCGGAAGGTCTGATTCTCACTACACCATCTCTTAGGTAAGGTTGTGAGTAAACTATGATTGAAAGAGATATGGGGCATATGATCTATGTAAGATAATCTCATCACCTCCAAAGTAATCTCTAGGAAGACCCGGTCAAAACGTCCAAGCATCGCCTTAAAAGTTTAAAGTCATGCATATTGCTCTTGTGTCCTTAGTGTGTCCAAATACAACTACAGAGCCAGATAAGTCAATTTTTGTAGTGTATTTTTCTATTCTACAATGGAATTTCTTCTAAAAATTTCTAAATTTAGTGTGTTATTCTTCTATTTTCATCATTAAATTTATCTATCGTTCACATTTTTCTTCTACAGGGGGTTTGCTGAGTAAAAAGCTAAGTTTTTGGCCTAAAAAGTAGTTTTAAGATTGCCTCTCACGTGTGAAGACACCTCCTTGTGTGTGCACCAATGCCAAGCTCTCATCATAAGTGTCTGCACACTCCCACATAGTCAAAAAATGATAAAATAATAATAAAGTGGTTCAGCACAGGTGCCTGGGGACCCATGGTGGCTCACTACTTACAAAATTCACCAAAGTGGTAGAACAAGCACCTAGGCACCCATGCTGGCCAACTAAAGTGAAAAAATCACAAAGTGGCTCAGCATAGGCACCAAGGCACCCATGCTGGCTAACTTCATGCAAAAAATTCCAGAAGTGGCTCAACACAGGCGCCCAGGGGCCCATGTTAGCCAACCAAAATGCTAAAATGCCAAAGTGGCTCAGCACATGCACCCATGCTGGCCAAACAAAGTTGCCCAAATGCTAAAGTGGCTCAACATAGACGCCCATACTAGCCATCTACATACAAAAAAACCCCAAAGTGGCTCAACACAAGCACGTAGGTGCCCATGCTGGCCAACCAAAATGTTAAAATGTCAAAGTGGCTCAACACAAGCATCCAAGTACCCATGCTGGCCAAGAAGAGTTGCCAAAATGTTAAAGTGGCTTAGCACAGGCGCCCATCCTGGCCAAGAAAAGTTGGAAAAATGCCAAAGTGGCTCAACACGGGCGCATAGGTGGCCATTATGGACAAACAAAGTTGCCAAAATGCCAAAGTGGCTCAACACATGCGCCCAGGTGCCCATGCTGGCCAATAAAATTTAAAAAACTATCAAATCAGCTAAGCACAGGTGCCCAGGTGCCCAAGTTGGCCAAAAAAATACAAAAAAAAAATCAAAGGGGCTCAGCATAGGCGCCTGGGCGCCCACACTGGCCAACTGAGTCAAAAAAAAACTCAGCATATGTGCCCAGGCACCCATGGCAGGAGAACCCTTGTTACTCTATATCACTGCTACACATTTTGCAATTGGAGAATTGTTGGCCCAATATGAAAAAGAATAGAGAGAAAAGGTGATGTACTATTTGAGTAAGACATTGGTAGCATATGAGCTATCCACAAATTGAGAAAACTTTCCTAGTCATGGTGTTTGATTTCCATAAGCTACGTCATTATATGTTTAATAATAAAATCAATCTTATTTCAAAATCCCTTTGAAGTATTTATTGTCCAAACCAGCACTAATAAGAAAGATGGCTAATTGGATCATCTTATTAAGTGAGTTTAACATTGAATGCGTTCATCAAAAGTCAATAAAAGGATAGGTGTTATCATATCAACTGGTGGAAGCTCCGTTACCACGTATTGAACCCTTGATTCTAGAACTACCAGATGCATCCATTATGTACCTTGAAGAATCTACAATTCGGCAAATGTACTTTGATGACTCTTTTACCTTTCATGGTTCAGGTGTCGGAGTTGTTCTAATCACTCCCATGGGAGACTTGATTCCACAGGGATTTTGAATAGGATTCCCTTGCATAAAAAATATAGTGGAATATGAAGCTATTATTACAGGAATGATGTTGGTCATTAAATGGGATATCAAACAAGTAAAATGCATTGGTGATTCAATGATTATTATCAAACAGGTCACAAATGAATATAAAGTTAAAGATGAAAAGTTACTTTCATATAAAAGAATGGTTGATTCCTTGAAAGAATTATTTGAGAAAATACCAAGATCTCAAAACAGAGAAGTAAACGCCATGGCTACGGTAGGATCTATGTTGAGCATTCTACCAGAGAGCAATGATATGTCATTCTTTGTTGAAAATCTAAGAACAATGGCATATGACATACCAGACTCTTGTTTATTATGTGAAGTTGTTAGTCCCTTTTCACTGTGGTAGGCAGAAATATTTAATTATCTTCATGATGGAACCTTCCCTATGAACATTTCCCATGCTAAAAAGTGTAACCTCATCCAATGTATATCCCACTATACCCTACTTTAGGGCACCATCTTCTGCCAAGGCTACGATGGGAATATTTTTTGTTGTTTAAATTATGATGAATCTATCCAAGCAATCAAGGAGGTGCACGATGGAATTTTTGGAGCTCATACTAATGGGATTTTCCTTACAAAGAAGATACTCAAAGTAGGCTACTATTGGCCTACCATGGAGCGTGATTGTTTTCAACATGTGAAGAAGTGTGTGGATTGTCAAAATTACGACACTTTGATACATGCACCGACATAATCCTTGCAACCAATCACGACACTCTGGAAACTCTCAAATTGGGGTCTCGATCTAATAGGGAAACTTAATCATGTCTCCTTGGATGGCCCTATGTTCATTATAATAGCCATTGAGTACTTTACAAAATGGGTAGAGATTGTTCCTCTAACTTATACAGCAGGTCCCCAAATTTCTAAGTTTATAATGAATCATATCATCTGCAGATATGTTATCCCTTCTTCCATTATCATTGATAATGGTAAGTCATTCAAAAAAAAAGGTGAAAGCACTCTGCAAATGCTTTGAACTTTACCTTAAGTTTTTAATCCCTTATTACCCTGAAGGTAATGGGAAAGCCAAAGCTTCTAACAAAACCTTAGTTCACATTATGGAGAAAATGGTGAATACCACAGGCCATAACTAACATCTCCAAATTCAGCCCACCCTTTGGGAATTCATAACTTTTATCTACACCCCTACTAGTGCAACTCCATATTCTTTAGTATTCGGTTCCAAGGCTGTCTTGCCTTTAGAGATTGAGATCTCTTCTTTGTGTATCGAGCTAAGGGATTACCTGAATGAAGAGGAGGACTATAGAATATCCCGACCGGCATAGTTAGAGCTATTGGATGAGAAATGCCTTCAATCCCTCAATCGCCTAAAAGTGTATCACGATCAATTACGGAGGAGCTACAACAAGAATTTCATACCTCGTCGGTTCTAGGTAGGGGATATGGTGTTAAAAGAGAATCAAAAGAACACCAATAATGATCAAGAAAAGAAAGGGAAATTTGAGCCCAACTGGCTAGGACCATACATTGTGGTTTCCAAGCTTGGTTCAGGTACATATAAACTGGACTATTCAAATGGCCAAGAAATTCGAGAACCCATGAACGAAATAATTCTTAAGCGCTTCTATTCTTAAGTATATGGTCTCTACAGAATATTAAGAAAAACAAAAAAAAGAAATATAAAACTAGAAAAAGATAAAGATAAATAAACAAGTGTGCCCAATAGTAAAAACATGCAATGGTGGCACTTTGGACAAGTCCTTTGGTGATAACTGGTTTCCGGTACTAAGGGAGGGTCTGTTGTTCATAAGCAAATTTAGTTTTAGGAGCATGACAACTTTTTCCTAAGTTGATCTTTACCTTCGTCTGAGTCCCTGCTGAGCCTATCTTTCTTTTCCCTGATCTGGATAACCTAACCTTCTGAGTGGGGAGAATTTAAAATTAAATGAGCCCATCTCACGCTGGGGGAAACTTTGCAGTGTCACTTCTGGCATATACTACATGGCATTTTGTTCATGTACATCCCATCTAACACTCAAGGCATCCAGGTTTCTTCATTTCATTGCACATTCAATTTGGAAAAATGTTGAGAAAACATTCGTAAAACTTTTGAAAATACCAAAACATACAAATATGTTCCTTGGAAAAACAAAAAAATTCAGATAGGTTTCGTAGAAAAATCTAAAATAATAGAAAATAGTCTTAGAGATAAAACAAAAAACAATGAAAAACGTCCCAAAACTGTCCCACAAAAACAAAGTAATAGTTTGCTTACTTTTAGTTGTTGGTTTGTATGATTTTTAGCTGCATTACTAGTTCGTATTGTGTACTGTAGATTAAATTCACTTGCTTACTTAAATTGAATGTTACTTTCATCTGTATTTTGGGGCATTAAATTTACTTTATACTATATACTTGTGAATAAATGTGTTGCTTTGATTAGATTTGTAAACTTGTGCTTGCTAGTTTTAACTTGTACATTGTGTTATCATTTCATCATCATATCACACATATCCATCACATCTATACATCATATATCAAAAAATATATGCTAAGTCTACATCACGCATGTATACTAGAGGCTAATCATCAAGTATCGTATCACCAATGAGGAAAGAGGGGTTGTGCATGATCAAAAATCTATCCTCCCCACACATGTATCAAAAATATAAACATGTTTTACTCAAAGTATCTCATTAACGTACAATATGACATATGATAAGGCTATCTCATAATCTAACAAGTGATACAAACATAAAGAAATAAATTAAGCATGATATCTCATACAACACGTGATACATTGATAATACATCTATCATCAAAATTATAAGTGTCCATGTGCATCTGATATAACAAGTCATCATGGGCATTTATACAAAAAATGTTTCTTTATCACATCCATATAAAAGTATGTCTTCATCACAAGGTAGTATACCAAAAATAAATTAATACATGTGGCATGCCAATAATAAATTCAACCATGACTCTCACCCACACCGGGGCTGCCAAGTCCAAGAAGACTACTAGGTGGGGGCATTCGAGGTGTTGAATGAGTAGAAAGAGTTGCATCAGGTTGAGCTAACCTAGGCTGGATTGACCCATGTTGCTTTGAGGCCGCCTATCTTGAAAGACCCTCTACAAATCACACTGATTAGGATGGTCTATGGGATCTAGATTGAGGCCTACTTCTTGCTATATGACTATCCTCATGAACTCTCTGATCAGCCGAAACAACTGCATAGTATTGCATTCTATAGTAAGTGTCCTCAACTGCTACAGTAGCACTGTGGCCAATCATTAGCTGCATCCCCAAGGAAGTATCTACCTTTTGCAGTGTATCATGCTCTACCCTAATGCTGGCTAGCGCTATCTATAGCTATGACCACTTTACCACAATCTGATCTTGCTATACCTGTAGCCAATCTCACTCTACTATAGACTGATCTCTTTCTTCCTAGGATTGTAGGCTATCTACCATCACTCGATCTCACTTTGAAAATGTTTGATCTCACATAGTTCTGCCCTGGTATAGCTCTGTCACAAGTTGGTCCCCATATGCAAGGGCCCAATCCCTCTTAGCAATAACCTGATCCCTCTTAACTACCATCTCAAGCTGCAAAGATGTCACCTGCTGAAGTTGTTGTTGCAAGGCAATAACCTGTGTATCTAATATAACCTATGTATCTAGTATAACCTGAGTATCATGTATACCTTGCTCATCTTGTATATCCTACATATATACTATATCAGGCATAACCTATGTATCCTGAATATCTATAAAATCATCCTCCATATCCACATCATGTCAGTCCCCCCTCCACCCCCTAGTGGAATGTGTCATGGAATCGCGCAAGGGGGTGATAAAGGTCCCTGCATTGGATCCTGTAATAGTACTCCCATTTATGGTACTACATGTCTCTATGCATGTCCTCTACCGATGGATCTAGATCATGTTCATCACACTTCGCTGCAAAAAATATCTCCCGAGCAATGGATAATTGACATGGCAACAAAATTTCATACCATGCTGCATAATCTGGTGTAGTACCTGGATCTACTATTTGTGTCCATTGTACCCAAGGCTATGAGACTACCTCTGAAAAGATAATAAGGGCTCAGTCTAACCTAATATGTGGTCCCATGTCAAAAATCTCTCTGTAGTGGCATGCGTACCACATCTCATCACCAGGAGTCCCTTGGATAAGACCATGTTACTGTTGAACTCGATCCACCCTGTACCACTCTAACATGTGGCTCCTTCTCCCAATAATAAACTAATTTGTTTTTGCAGTCCCTAACTCATCCGCATCCTATGGCCACTGATATAACTTGTATGGTCATCAAGTAATCATGTGGGGTTGTAGCTCGTCAAATGTTTGCTAAAAGTAATTTATATCCCCTTTGTGGCTACGAACATCATCTCCATCAGGAACCCAGCCCATGAGAGAAGGCTCTCTAAGAACTCAGGATCTCAATGCTCCTAAAGGACATCCAATGACAATGTGGTCCCAAGCCCAAATTTATAGTAAAGTAACAGGGCCCAGTGTCCTCTAACCATGATAAGCTATCAAATGTAAGTCGGAATATAAGTGAGCTAGTATACACTGACCCCAGAAGTAGACTCTTCCCTAAAGTAGGTCATGGATCACTCTAACAAGACCCAGAGAGAATCAAGTGTCATTCTCATCAGGTAGCAACACACCACTAAGCTAATAGGTATACAGGGACTCGTCCTAGCTATGTTTCAGCCATGCATCTCCTAACTACAGCTATCAGGCCTTAGCAAGGAATGATAGTCAATCTAAATATCATGACTATATAATGCTCAACTCGGTGCGTGTGATCATCGTAGGTAATCAAATAACCCTGAATCGAAAATCACATGATCCGCCACACATCCTCTAGTGTCATGCTCATCTCACCTATCGAAATTCGGAAGGTCTGACTCTCACTACGCCATCTCTCAGCTAAGTTTATGAGTAAACTATGATAAAAAGAGATATGGGGCATGTGAACTATGTAAGATAAGTTGGTCACCTCCAAAGTAATCTCCAGGAAGACCTGGTCGGAATGTCCAAGTGTCGCCTCAAAAATATGAAGTCGTGCATATTGCTCTTGCATCCTTAGTGTGTCCAAATACAACTATAGAGCCAGATAATTCAATTGTTTTTGTCTATTTTTATATTCTACCATGCAGTTTTTTTTCTAAAAAGGTCTAAATTCAGTGTGTTATTCTTCTATTTTCCTCGTTAAATTTCTCTATGATTCATATTTTTCTTCTATGGGGGGTTTGCTAAGCAAAAAGATAAGTTTTTGGCCTAAAAATTACTTTTAAGAGTGCCTTTTGTGCGTAAACACTCCTCCATGTGTGTGCACCAGTGTCAAGATCTCAACATGGGCGTCTGTGCACTACCACACAATCAAAAAATCAAAATAATAATAAATTGGTTCAGCACAGTCACCTGGGCACCCATGTTGTCTCACTACTTGTAAAATTCACTTAAGTGGCCTAGCACAGGTGCCCAGGTGCCCATGCTAGCCAACTATATGCAAAAAAAATCCAAAGTGGCTCAACACAGGCGCCCATGTTGGCCAACTAAAGTGCAAAAATCACAAAGTGGCTCAGCAGATGCACCCAGACATCCATGCTGGCCAACTATATGCAAAAAATGCCAAAGTGGCTCAGCACAGGCGCTTAGGCACCCATGTTGGCCAACCAAAATGCTAAAATGCCAAATTGGCTCAACACATGCACCCATGTGCCCATGCTGGCCAAGCAAAGTTTCCAAAATGCCAAAGTGGCTTAGCACAGGTGCCTAAGCGCCCATGTTGGCTAGCTACATGCAAAAAACCCCCAAAGTGGCTCAACATAAGCACCCATGTTGGCCAAGTAAAATGCTAAAATGTCAAAGTGGCTCAACATAGGTGTCCAGGTGCCCATGCTAGACAAGCAAAGTTGCCAAAATGTCAAAGTAGCTCAACATAGGTGCCCAGGCACCCATACTAGTCAAACAAAGTTTTCAAAATGCCAAAGTGGCTCAGAACAGGTGTCAAGGCACCCATGCTTGCCAAGCAAAGTTGCCAAAATGTAAAAGTGGCTCAGCAGACACACCTAGGTGCCCATGTTGGCCAACAAAATAAAAAAAAATGTCAAAGGGGCTTAACACAGATGCTTGAGTGCCCATGTTGGCCAACTAAGTCAAAAACATGGCTCAGCACATGCGCTTGGGCACCCATGCTGGCCAACTAAGTAAAAAAAAAACAGTTTAGCATAGGCGCCCAAGCGCCCATGCTGGCACAAAATTTTCACAAAAAGTAAATAAGTTGCTCAGGATAGGCACCCAAGTGCCCATGCTGGCAAGGAAAACAAAAAAAATATTCAAACACACCTAACATAGGCTCCCCCCCCCTAGTTTTTCCCTAAATTTAACCTAAGAATGCATATTTTTCGTTAAAAAAATAAAAAAAATTGAACTGCCACGGTAAAAGAGAGAAATGAGTACCAGTGGTCCATCCACTAGAAGTCTCAAGTAATCCCTCACAAGGTCTACATGATGCCTTCAATTCACTACTCTCGTCATTTCCTCCTATACATCAGATCTCAATTCAGTAGTCAAATGATAAGCAAATGTGGTAAAATGACTTGTCGCAGTGGCTTATATACTCATTTCTACCTCCCGCGGTGTGTTTTTCACTCCCAAATTGCCTCGAAACTATTGTGTATCTTCTAAAATTCCTCTAACACTGGCGGTGATGATTTTTTTTAAAGTAATTATTTTTGGCATGTTTTTGCTACATTGGGGCATATGTTTGCTTCCCAACAACGTTTTCTAGTGCCTGGGGCATTTTTTACCTTGCTGTCAATTTTAGCGTTGTGTCGCGACTTCATTATCTGTTCTAATAATATTTTCTTCCATAAAAAAAATTTAAAACAATCAAAAAATTGATAAAATTATTAAAAATCCAAAAATTATAAAAATTAAAATTTTACAAAAAAAATGGTAAACAACATATATGCAACTAAAACCTATGTTAGTTGCATCATCCTCGAATGTTGAAATATGTATTACAAAAGCATCTTTCTATGGTTCTTGCTTGTTCTGGTCTCAAATGGCTTACAGATCATCGTAATCTACCCCCATTAACAAAAGCTCGACTGCATACTATGTTGATACTCCCTTCCAACAGTGATTTGCCAGAGACTGTATCATAGTGCACGAAGGTTTTTCCATAGGACTACTTGTGTCCTCTATTTTTCCCATTGCATGTGTTATTGCTTGGGGCATCATTTTTAACCCTTGTCGTTTCAACACGAACATTGGGGAACTACATCTTGATAACAAAAATATGGGTGCAACACGTTATTTGTTCAAGTACGTGTGATTGTACTAGTTTCTCTGTTATGTAGGTTGGTTTACTTTCTTGTATTGCATTGCATTTTTTATGTTACATAGAGCTAAATGTCATTTTACTTTCTCATATTTCATTGCATAATGTATGTTGCATGGAGTTACGCATTTTTATTAGTAAATAATTGTTGGTAACTCCATGCAACATACCAATTTCCTACATAATACCCATATGAACTCTTTTGTTGGAAATTTCATGTGGTTAAGGTTGTCGATTCCAAGGTATGCTTTTCTCAACAAATATTGTAGAATAAAAAGGGATCATAGTGACAGAAGGGATTTGAATTTGTCTTGGTTGGACATTTTTCAAAGTGATTGATTAGAAAATAAAAATAAATCTCGGGTCTCTTCGTGTGGAAGAATTAAGGGATGGAATGGTCCCTATTACCCAAGACTGGATGAAAGAAAGTGAAGATAAGAGAAGTGGGGAATGGGGAGATTACGGCATAGTTGAATTACCATCCTAGCTTGGAAGTGACTATTTGTTTGATATAAGCACACAAAAAAGGGTAAATTGGCATGAAAAGCCATTATATTGATTTTTGTTCCATGCTAAAGAACTGACTCCATCAAGATAGGAAAGCTTGTAAGCACTTGAACCAAATTTAGGAAATCTTACAATGTAAGCACTAGAACCAAATTTATCCACTACAATGTATGGCCCTAACCAGTTACACTCAAACTTACCTTTATTTTCACATTTTTTAGTGGTATTGAATTAATTCTCTTTAAGGACAAGGTCTCCTACCTAAAATTCATGAGGGATGATACGCTTGTTGTAGCTCTTACGAACTCAATTCTGATACACTTTCAGATGATCCAGTGCACGGAGGCACCTTTCATCAAGTAGTTCTAGCTCTGCTAGCCTAGCCACTCTATACTCTTCATCATTATCCAAATGATCAAGCAAGGATATCTGCAAAGAGGGAATCTCGATCTCAAGATGGATAATGGATTTAGTACCAAATAAAAGGCAATATGGGGTTGCACCTATAGGTGTGTGAATAGAGGTTCTATAGGCCCAAAGGGTTGGATGGATTTGAAGATGCCAATTACGATCGTTTTTACCAACCATTTTCTCCATGATCTAAACAAGAGTTTTATTAAAGGCCTCGACTTGTCCATTACCTTGAGGGTAATAGGGGGTAGACCACTTCAGGAGAATTTTAAAGCGTTGGCACATTTCCTTAGCTTTTTTATTCTTGAATGATTTACCATTGTCAAATACAATGGTAGAAGGGATGCCAAAGTGGAAGATGATATGGTTTGTGACGAACTTAGATATCTAAACACCAGTGACAAAGGTGAGCGGAACAACCTCCACCCATTTGGTAAAGTATTTAGTGGAAGTGATGATGTGCTTATGGCCATCAAAGGAAGTTGGTGTGAGATTCCTTATGAGATTGAGTCCCCACTTTGAAAATGGCCACAATGTAGTAATAGGTTGCAAAGATTGTGATGGAGCATGTATGAGATTACCATGTTTTTGACATAGTAGACACTTCTTTACATGCTGAAAACAATTTGTCTCCATATTAGGTGAATAGTATTCGACACGTAGAAGCTTCTTTACAATGACCATGCTGCTAGTGTGAGCACCATATATGCCTTTGTGTACCTCTTTGATTGATTGTATAGACTCTTTTAAATTTAGACAATGCAACTGAGTCCCATCGTAGTCTCGATGATAGAGAGTGCCCCCAAATAGGGTATAATGTGTTATTCGTTGGATAAATGTTCATTTTTGGGAGTGAGGGTGTTAGGAGGGAAGGTACCATCTTGTAAGTAATTAAATATATCAACGTAACATTGGAAGAAAGGACCGACAACTTATTATACCATGCAAGATTATAGCATGTCATATGCCAATACCATCAAATGATCAATAAGGAATTGAAATTCCCTGATATCTAAAGATAACCATAGTAAAGATCCAATGTTATCCATAGCATATTTTGAATGGTTCTATGGTCTTAGGACCTATTTAAAGGTGATTTGAACAAAGTATTACTTTAGGGTGTCCACCATTTTTTTATAGGGAATGAGCTTCTCATCCTTGAATTTATGCTCATCATTGATTTGTTTGATGATTAGTTGGGAGCCACCTATAAGCTTAACTTGTTTGATATTTAATATTATAGTAACTTTCAATCCTACAATAAGAGCTTCATACTCAGCAATATTGTTGGTACATGGGAAACCAGGTCTGAAATATTGAGGAATAAGATTGACTATGGGGGTGATAAGGATAACTCTTACCCCCAAGCCATTAAATGTGAATGACCCATCAAAATATATCTGCCATGTGGAAGATTCTTCAATATAGAGAATAGAAGCATCTGGCAAATCTAGACTCAACGGTTCCATTCTAGGTAATGGTGCTTTAGCTAGTTGATCAACAAGCACTTGTTCTTTAACTACTTTCTGGTTGAAATACTCAATATCAAATTTGCTAAGTAAGATGATCCAATTGGTCATCCTCTTGGTAAGCATAGTTTTGGATAAAAGGTATTTGTGCAGGTCAACTTTGGATATTAGCTTGGTTTTATTATTCAAAATGTAGTGGTGAGGTTTTTTAAAGGTAAAAACAACAATCAAGCAAGATTTTACAATTTGCAGATAATTGAGATCATATGTAATTAATGTGCGGTTAAAGGTAATAAATGGCTCTCTCTTTGTGATCGAAATCATATTGAGCTAAGAGTGCGCCTATAGAAAATTGAGTGGCTGAAATATATAGCAAAAGGTGTTCACCTGGGGTAGGTGATACAAGAATAGGTGGGTTAGCCAGTTACTCCTTGAGTAAGGAAAATTCTAGTTAGCAATTAGGTCCCTAGTGAAAATCAACATCTTTCTTTAGAAGATGTGTGAAGGAATGGCATTTATCTACAAGATAGGAGATGACTCAGAGAATAGCTTGGATCTTTCCCTATAAGTTGGGCAGCTACTTGAGGTTCTTTGGAGGAGGCATTTTGGTAATAGTGTTGACCTATGTGGGTTCCACTTCAATTCCTCTATTAGAAACAATGAATCCCAAAAAACTTCCTGAAATCACTCCAAAAACACACTTATTTGGATTGAGTCTGACCTTATAATCCCTTAATCGTTGAAAGATACTACATAGGATTTTTGGATGTTCTGCTCTAGTCTTATATTTTCTGAGGATATCATCAACATAGTCTTCAATAATATCATGTAACATGTCTTGGAAAATGACAGTCATAGCATGTTGATATGTTACACCTACATTCTTAAGGCCGAAAGGCATGACTTGATAACAGAATGTACCCCAAGGGGTAGTGAAAGAAATTTTTTCTGGTCCTCTTCTACAATCTTGATTTGATTATAGCCAAAGAATCCATCCATGAGGGATAGCATTTCGTGACCAGCAATTGAATCAATGATCATGTCAATGTTCAGAAGAGGAAATTCATCTTTAGGACAAGTGTTGTTGATGTCCCTGAAATCTATACAAATCTTGATACCTTATGGCTTTTAGAAAACATGTACTATGTTATAGATCCACTTTGAATATTCGATGGATCGGATAAAACCGACAGCTAATAATTTCTCTAGCCCTTCTTTGAACAAAAGAGCAATATGTGGATGCATCTTTCATAGTTTTTTTTTATAGGATTTGCATGTTCATGCACAAGTAGATTGTGCACTAATAAATAAGGATCTAAGCTTGGCATGTCTGTATAAGACCATGTAAATATATCCACAAATTCTCTAAGGAGGACAGTAAAGGCTTTATATTCCTGTGTTGAAGTGAAGCCCCAAGTTTGAATATCTTTGGCTCCTCTTATGTACCGATGTTGTTGTCAATAGTCTCCTTAACCAATAGTTTAAAACCATCTTCCATATGGGTAGGATCCGGGGGGAGATTGATTTCTTCCTCAATAGGCATATACATAAGATTTTCACCAGTATGATGATTAGCAAGATTATCCCTTTTGGATTATGCTTATTGTTTATCTGCAAGTGTCTCAAAAATATTTGCACTATATAATTTTGATTTCTTATTCTTGGGCTTTCTAGAATTTATACGAACCTCCTTCTCTCTTTGTTGACTAAAAAAATCAGATTCCTCCCTGAAGTAGGAGGAAGCATCAAGATCAATGGAGAAACCTTTTTTTATATCTTTGATAGGAATATCATCATGAATTCCCATGAATTCTCCAATAGCTTCCTCATTATGAAAAATATCAATTTTTATGTGTCGGTGTTAGTCCTAATAAATGAGGGATTGATGGATAAGGTTTATTTTGGGGATAGAGGGAGATAGGGTTAGAATAGCCATATCAGAAAACAAGTTTTTGGAAGTAAGGTCTTTGTAAAGACTACATAGGGACTTTGTTTCGCTATAGTAACTAGAAGAAGTATCTTCACATTCAAAAGAGGTGGTGTCAACTTCTATAGGGTGAGACCCATAAGTTCAAGTACCAATGCCACATATTTTCATCCTCTCACGTGCCATAAGGGGTTCCCGTAGGCCTTGTTCATCGATACTGCATCCATAGCCTTGATATTCCATGGCATACATCATCTTATTAGGTATGACATAGTCAGGAGATTAATATCAAGAGGACATCCTTTCATTAGGAGATTTGTATGTAAAAGTATTTCTTGATATTTCATCATCTAAGAGACCATCATTTACAAATCTGTCAAGAGTGCTAAGAATTTGATCTCTCTATGGTCAGAAATTAGTTCTACCACGTGTTATAGGAGATAGTGGAATATTAGACACAAGAATAGCTTATTGAAGGTCGTATTCTCCACAACTTGTATGAAGAATTTTCATTTCCCGTGAAGTAAATGGGGATATGGAGGTTGAATTACCACCTTCATGTAGTTTAAGTGTACCCAGATCTATGTGAGAAGCAAGGGCCTATGACTTTAAGTCAACAACCAATTTAGTGGAAGGACATTCATATGCAGCCTAATAATAACTAGCTAATGCTCTGCAATGAGTAAATGGTTATGGGTCACTAGGAATGGTAAGTTCTTGTCCTTGGAGATGGAGCCTTCTACACTTATGAAAATTGGAAGGAATGACTTGCATGACATGGATCCATGGGTGGCCGAGGAGAATCTTGTAAGGAAGATCCAAGTAAATGACATGGAATATTGTATCTTACATTATAGGCCCAACTTCCATGGGTAGACTAATGGTTCCAGATTATTTTTTCTCTGCATTTTCATATGTCTTGATAGTAATCACATTAGGATCTAGCTCATTTGTAGTGTGTCCCAGCTATTTTACAAGTTTTATCATGTAAATATTAAGATTAGATATGTTGTCCACAAGCACCCTTTCGATCTTTTTATGAGTAATAATCACTTTTATATACAAGTTCAAATTGTGTTTTTGGTTATCCAATGGAACCTCATTTTTCCTCAAAATTATATGTTTGGGTGGAGTTGTTTGTGCAACCAAGGCTTGGAAGCATGAACCGTAAATGTCAGAAGGAACTCTTGATTCCTGTAGGGATTTATAGAGGATTTCCTTATGAACAATAGATACCTTGAGAAGATCTAAAATGGAAATCTTGGCGGTTGTATTCTCAAGTCTTTCTAGTAGATTGTAATGAGCGTCCAAAGGAGTAGTCAGAGGGGGTTCTAAGATAGTAAGACAAGTGCTTCATATCGTAATGGCACACTCATGAGATTTAATTATGATGGTATAAATGTTGGTGTCAATGGGATGGACATAGCCAATAAGAAAATCAAAGGGATTGGAAGTTTGACCAAAAACGTGGTTGGTACCTTTTCCTTGAGATGTTTTACCTTGATCTAACTTCTTTTCTATATTTTTTTATATTTGGGGAATGTTTCCTTATAAATTACCAACTGATTGTTATAAGTTTTAGAGGACTCTTGGGAATCAAGCTCAATGTCTCCTCGATCCAGGAGATATTGAATGAATTTTTTAATCTTCATACATCTATCTGTAGTGTGACCTTTAACATGATGATACACACAATATTCATGGTCTTTGTACCATGATGGTTTAGGTACATATTTTGCAAAGGGTTTAATGATTGGGAAGGTGACCATGATAGTTGAATTTAATTGTGTCAGGATAGCTTATGATGACTCTGTACGTGGAGTGTATTCCCTACATTTCACCATGGGTTTAGATAGCACACGTGATATTTTTAAGTGTGGGGTGCTTTGAACCATCTGAATGTGCTTAGAATCTGTGATTCCATCTCTTACAACATTTTTAATTTTGTTATATAATTTTTACTTTTCATTAGGCTTCAAGTCGTAGTTCTCTCTTTTAAAGAGTTTCAAAAACCACTTTATCATGTAATGATTTTTTGATCTGACTACCCTTCTCTATGACCTCTTTGAATGTGTTAATAAAATGCATATGAAATTGAAAGTCTATCTTAGGGTGTAATTTAGGTACAAAGATACTCACAAGTTGTTTTTTTGGGATAGAGCAAGGGATGTGGCTAGCAAACCCTTGCCATCATTGTAAGAAACCAATGAAGTTTTCATTATTCCTTTGTTTTTCATTATAAAGGTCAATCACAATGACATTACTTTCCATGTTAAATGACAAGTGGAGAAAAAAATTCTCATCTAGGTATGAAAACGTAGTAATGGACCATTTAGGGAGATGAAGAAACCATTCAAGTTCCTGGCCTCCAAGACAGGTAAAAAATAAGTGAATGAGGTAACTGTCATTGTAAGCTACTTCTTGGAAATCCATGAAGAAGTATTTGACATGGTCGTGAGGATCACCTTTTCCCATATATTTATCAAATTTAGGGCAATCAAAGTTGTGTGGGAAAGGTGTATGCAACATTTCCTAATCAAAGGGGTAAGGGCACAGTTCTTCAAACTGATATTTCTTGTTACGCCCTTGGTTATTTTCTTGTAGACCAATGAGGGCATTTTTCATAGAATGTCATTCTTAGTTGAAATGTTGGCCACATGATGGCATGGCTAGTATATACATGTGGTTATATTTGGAGGCTTCCCCACCATGGTTTTCAATATATCTTTAAGCATAAATGACCCTAGGTTTTTCAATCCTAGGAGGTTTATCTTTGTCTCGATGGACATGAGAAGATAATTTTGATATTTGAAGACTAAGGGCTTCCAGTTGTCATTGCATAGTAACATTCTCATTGTGAGGCTCGTTCTCTTCTTCCTCATGTAGGGGGATTTAATCTTCTACTTTATCTTAATGATACATCCTAATAAAGGGTATATGATGATGCTTCGAGTGGGAGAAACATCTACGTTCTCACCATGGTTCGTAGGATGACAAGATGTGGATGCTCACTCGTGGTTTGGAATGTCCTCATCCATCCTAGGAGGCAGAGGAGGATTTTTACTCTTTGTTTCAATCATGTGAGGAAGGAAATTAGGATCAAAATCGGAGGGAAATTTAGCCCCTAACTCTACAACAGGTAATAAGACTTGGTCGTTATTATGGAACAAGTGGTTATCAATATGAGCGGTAGCATGTACAAAAGGATTTTTAGGTACTTCCCACTTAGTAGTGTTGAGATCAAGAAGATCCCGTTCCTCCTCAAAAGAGGAAAACATAGGATTTCTACAGGGATTGGAAGCACACTTCTTATGACCTGCCCTAGTCTGAGGTGACATGACATAGAAATGTGTCCAACAAAGATATGCAAAAAAATGGGAAGAGTAACAATGCTAGAGTGACCAATCTATAAGTGTATAGGATATACAAAAAGGAATACCTAGAGAGATCTACATAAATGTGGGCAACACAACAGTACAATGCTAATACCTTGATCAAGTTTCAAAGAAGCATGATGTAAGTATTGAAATTTGATTGGTATAATGTGAGTAGTGTATCAACACCAAGAGGAAACTACCCTAGGAATGAAAAATTTCCCAATGTTGGTATTTAAGATGACCACTAAAATATGAATTCATATGAACTCTCTTTCAACACTTAAATACAATTCTCAAAGAGGAATGGATTTAAGTGGGTACAAAATAGGTCAACAAAAATTTGGCAGCACTTCAAGGTGTTCTCTTTTGACCAAATAACATCAAAATAACAAGGGAGTGTATGATGGGTGATGAAAAGTACTTGGAATAACTTTGAAAGAGTTTCACCTTGTTCAAAAAACAAGGTTTTAACTTCGAGGAAGTTTGGCTAAGTATGATTTTTGATGAAATATATACGAGGTGCAACTTCAATGGAGTCTCCTCTTATTCAAAAAAACAAGGCTATGACTCCGAAAAATTATTTCTTTGTAATAGCTCTTTGAAACACAATAATGGATATGGTCAAGTTGGCCCTAATTCCAAATGGATTCCTAGGATATTTTTTTGAACACTCACTAATAAATTTTCTAAGAGAGGTATGTTTTTCTAGAATAAATCCTAGACAAAGGACCATTACCTTACAATCAAATTAATGAAAGAGACCTCCTACAGACAACATTTATCACTCCTCACGGAAATTTCTAGTCAAGTAGGTAGTGGGGAACTTCCCGTTTCATCAACCAGTTACCTCAATGTGTTGAATACTTTGGGGTTCCTTTGGTAATACTCACAATGAGTTTTATTGTTTATGCCAAAATACTTCCCAATGGTAAAACGATTGGGCCTTAGCCTTCTCAATCGCACCTGCAAATACAATGTGAATGAATGGTGTGTGTTTTATCTTGATTTTAATGTGGTTTTGCATGTCATTAGCAACCTCTACACAATATAGTTAGTTTTATTTCAAATTTTATCTTTGACAAGTGTTTTGGTCCTACATCAAGTGGTTAGTATCTTTTCCATGTAAAAATAGGATTGTGGTTGCTTTTGATTCTCAAGATCACTCAAAAGTGCAAGAGAAGGGCATCTACATTTATACTCTTACACATCACAGGTGTTATTGTTATGTTTTTTACTACTTACTATTCTTTCTAGCACATTATTTTCTGATCTATAAACACTTTGACATACTCTTTATCTTTCTAACATGCTAATGGGTGAGTCATGTGTTGCATTTTCCTTGCAGGAACTATTTCCCACCATGGTTTTCTATTAAAATTTATTTTTCATTTCTGTCACTATATGTTATTGTTTGCAGGCTATGCCCTTTGTCTTGTATGCACATTGTATGATTTTGGCTACTTCGGACCGATTGTCTTGTGATATTGTGAGTGATATCCCATGTATGAAACCTACTTTTTGTGGTCTCTCTTTTGTATGCACATTTTTTTGTTTCACTAATTTTCTATGACATGCTTGCTTCTTTTCTACTAACACATGTATCTAGACACTTTATTTGCATGTACCTTTGTTTCTACCATGCACATTCCCCTCTGCTTGCTTCTTTTCTACTAACACATGTATCTAGACACTTTATTTGCATGTACCTTTGTTTCTACCATGCACATTCCCTTCCCCCCTACAGGATACACATTTTAGATTAGCATCAGGTCCCCTCTTTGGGTCACATTCTCCTAGCGATGTCACATGCACCCTACACAAGGGGGGTATATATTGGGTGAATCAGTCACCCCATACATCAGTACAACATGGTTCAACATAGGAACAAAATAGACTACAGTTTCCTAAACAGCCCAGAATATGACTTGGGTCCTCAGTTCAACATAGACACCAACTCCTAGCTACAAACACATCGATACAAAATCATGCACTTGGGTACATTTTTAGGTCCTAAAAGTGTACTTCCATTCATATGATTCCTAAGTGAGAAAAATAGTAATTGAATTTTGTCTTGGCCCTCTTTTTTGTCTTTCTTTCTTTCTCTTTGGTCTCACACACCCTACAACCTAGTCTGAACTCTATTGTTTTATCTTTCATGACTTTGGAAACAAGTGCCTAAATAGGAGGAAAACACCGAGGCACCCTCATCCTTTTGTGTGCTCCTGACCTCTTTCTAGCTTACTCGCTCTTTTTGTGCCACCTTTATCTTTTAGGCATCTTAGTTTCTTATGGATTGTCCTTCCAATTGTTAATTACGAAATTCAACTAAGGGAATCATATAAATACAAAGCTATGTGACAAAAATAAAATACCAAGCTCTAAGCATCTATTATCACCACCTAAGGTTGCATCCAAAGGCATCTAAGAGAATTAAAGGCATCCATCTAACATCCATACAAGGGATAAGGGACTGTATTTTTCTACATACACTTCATAGGAAGGGGAAGTTCATTTTTCCATCCACACATCTATTTACATTGATACATCTAGCTATCATCCACTATCACATGTGCTTTCACAAGGGCTTCCTAGGGAACAATTCTATCAACACACGTAAAAGAATTACATGGAGTTTGAGATGTAGTTTAACACTCAGTCATAAGTTGACTCAATCGGATGACCTCTAGGGTTAATTTGACTCTGCATATGGCATTTTTTATTTTTGGGATTTGATGAAGCTTGAGGGTTTTGCAGGTCATCATTTGTTTGTAGGTTACAAGTGAATTTTGTGATCATAGTGCAAAAAATAGGTGATCAAAAATGACTATCAACGACATCCTTGTGACACCAAAAAAATTAGTTTATGGCCATTTTTGTAGTCACGAGTGCCCAACAGTAGACTCCAGTGACCAAATTCCTTTAACCTAGTACAGGTGCCCTAGTCCAGGATTTTTTTATAGTTAATGAATTTATTTTGCATAGTTATGATAGTCTGCTCATCCTATTTATCAATTTATCCAGTCTCCACAGTCACGAAATTATGCATAAATCAGCTAAGCCACCCTTTCCCTCTCTTGTTGTTAGGGTTTCATATTTATTAATTTATTTTCTTGCATCATCGTGTATCTAACATTTTATTATTATAGTTTACATTTGTTACTCTGTAGTATTAGGGTTTATACAAAATTATTTTTTTGTAAAATCATTTGGTGAACCCGTCATTTGAACACTTTTAGATCTTTCTTTCTTCTTATTGTTTCAATGTCCTAAGCTTCCTCTCACTATGGATATCTTCTTCATGATTTCTTGCAAGATAATTATGATTTCAACGCTAAAATGAAATCTCTCTTGGCTAATACTCGTATTCCTTCCAATAAAGATCCAGATCTAGTATATCAGTTATTCATAGATACATTCTCAAAGAAAATTACTTTTCCTTATGATGTAGCTACCACTATTTTTGTTTATGACAATGATCTTGCCCTATATATGTTGGCTCCCATATATAACATGGGAATCAAGTGGACAATAGTCGATAATAGATCTAAGTTCAATCTTTGTACTTTATCGCTCCTTCAAAACATCGACCTTTCATTAGAAGATGTTATCCCATCATGCATTTCTCTTCATGCATATGAGTATTCTACACATCTATGCATATGTGATATCACTTTACATCTTACCATCGGGCCAAAAAATATTCCTACGATGTTCTTTGTTATCGATGTCGGCATTCAATACAATTGCTTACTTGGTATGCCATTACTTCATGTTAAGTAGGGAGTACCTTCTACAGTTCATCGGTGTGTTAAATTCCTACATAATGGATTTAAACATACTATCATTGTTGACCGTGACCCATTCAAATATTTTCTCCTAGACCCGATCACTGCATTACCTACTCCACTTCCTACCACTCCTACGTAGCCCATTAAAGATGATTAACTCACGTAACATCCTACATATTCCACCAATTTTCCTCTTCTTGAGGGAACTATTTGTGCATTGGACACCATATCCTCCACTTCATCTTCCCATGTCAACTCCATATCGGCATTACATCCTTTCACATGCACTCTTTTGATCAATAACTCTTATTGGCACCACATTCCATTTGAATCCACTAGTTCTGATAGTGTTTACATGCATGATGGTTTAGCTTGGCTAGGATGCACACTTGATGACCTCCTCCCTCCACCTCATTCTCCTCACCTTTATCACGGATATGTTTAAATCACTACTGCTTATGGCCTCTGTGTCTTCCATTCATTAATATTGGTTGTACACACTTCTCACTCTTCTCCACTTACACTTGGGCAGCCTTGGATTGACTACATCGGTGGCACTTTGGATCCTAATCATATCGATATCACATTTCCCATGCCTTTCAGACATGTTTCTATTTGCAATGATTTATATCTCGGCTATACAAAAAATCTTACTTATTGGTATACACATGGTTGTCCACTACCACCTTTCACTGATGAAGAATACATAATGGGCATGTATAATTTATGCTGCAATGGCTCTTTACATGATCAACACCATATTATTTCTTACCAAGTGTCTAACTCTTCTTTGTTTAGCTTTGACCATTAAATTGATGATCTCTTAGACGATGTTACTTGATTCTTCTCTACATCATACACTTGGGGATCATCATGCTTACTTCTCTCCCCTCTCTTAACATTCTTAGGTGTCTCTCATTTCTGCTATTACACTCCACGCTTTATAGTTCCTATTTGTAAACATATATCTTATACAACTTGATACACTTTGTATCATTGTTACCCTATGATGCACTCTAGCTAAGGGTCTAAATCTGAAATGAACCTCACCTAATTCACTCTCTACGCTCTATGCTTCATTGATCATACATTTCTAGCGGACATTTATCAAAACATTCCCCGATGGCGCGCTCTTCTTTTATGGTTCATTCTTGATTTTTGAGGGGTCTTTTATAAACGAACTTCATCTCATACTTATACACATCCACTGGGGGAATGCTTCTCCTATCACATTCACACTACATACCATTTCATCCCATTCACACTCATAGCATATTACATATCCTGGTTGCATATATTCTTGTTTGCTTATACTTATATGTTACACTTTGCTTACTATGTTAGATGGACATCCAATATGTCATTATATTTTCTATATACAAATGTGCGTTCACTTCTTTAGTTGTGAATGCATAATTTCTATATATCTTTACATGCACAATGATGCTTGACATTTACCTCTTACCAGTCTCACTGAGGCTCCTAGGGGAATCTACATTTCTACTCTTACACATCATAGGTGTTATTGTTCCGTGTTTTACTACTTCCTATTTTTATTACCACTATTTTCCATTGATCTAAACACGCTTTAACATACTCTTTATTTTTCTAACATGTTAATGGGTGCTTTATGTGCAGCATTTTCCTTACATGAACTATTTGCCACCATGGTTGTCTGTTACAATTTATTTTCATAGTTTTCATTGTATGTTATTTTTTACGGGCTATGTCCTTTGTCTTGTATGCAAACTATCTACTTTTGGCCACTTCGGCCTTGATTATCTTGTGACATTGTGAGTGATTTCCCATGTCTAAAACCCATTTTTTGTGGCCTCTCTTTTATATGCACATTTTCTTGTTTCACTTATTTTCTATGACATGATTGCTTCTTTTTTCTACTAACACGTGTATTTAGCCACTTTTTTTGCAAGTGCATTGGTCTCTACCATGCACATTCCACTACCCCTATAGGGTACACATTTTAGATAAGTATCAGGTCTCTCTTTGGGTTGCATTCTCCTAGCGACGTCGTATGCACCCCAAATGAGGGGGTACACATTGGGTGAATCAGTCACCCCATACATCAGTACAACACAGTTCAACACAGGAACATAAAAAACTACATTTTCATAAACATATAAAAATTTGACTTGGATCCTCAATTCAACACAAACACCAACACCCAGCTAGAGACACGTAGACACAAAATCACGCACTTGGGTACATTTCTAGGTCCTAAATCATAATTGCATTCATATGAACCTAAGCAAGAAAACTAGTAATTGAATGTTATCTTGGTCCTCTTTTATGTCTTTAGTGCTTTCTCTTTGGTCTTACACACCCTACAACCCATTCTGAAATCTATTACTTTAACTTTCATGACTCTGGACACTATCACCCAAACAAAATGTTAGTGCCCAAGCACTCTCATCCTTTTGGGTGCCCCCAACCTCTTTCTAGCTTACTCACTCATTTTGGGCCTCTTATATATTTTGGGCATCTTATTTTTTTATGGGTCAGGATTCAAGTTGTCAATTATGAAATTCAACCAGGGAAATCAAATAAATAAGAAGCTATGTGGCTAAAATAAAATACCAAGATCTAAGCGTCTAGTATCACCACCTATGGTTGCATCCAAAGGCATCTAAGAGCATCAAAGGCATCCATACAAGGGATAAGGGACTACATTTTTCTACATATACTTCGTATGAAGGGGAAGGTCATTTTTCTATCCATGCATCTATTTACATTTATACATCTAGCTATCACCTGTTATCACGTGCGCTTGTACATGGGATTCCTAAGGGAAAAATTCTATCACACAGACACACAAGAACTACATGGAGTTTGAGATGTAGTGCAACATTTGGTAGTAAATTGACTCAGTCGAGTGACCTCCAGGGTTAGTATCACTCCCCATATTATATTTTTTTATGATTTGATGTATTTTGAGGGTTAAACAAGTCATCATCTCTTTACAGGTTACAAGTAAATTTTGTGATCATAATGCAACATAAAGACAATCTACAATGACTATCAACAATAACCTTACAAAACCAAAAGATTCAGTTTTTGACCATTTTCGTTATCACGAGTGCCCAATAATAGACTCCAGAACCATGACACCCATGACCTAGTCTAGGCGCCCTATTCCAGGATCATTCAATGGTTCCAGAATTTACTGTGCATATTTGCGACAATATGCCCTTCATGTTTATTAGTTTCTCCAGTCTACACAGTCCTAACATCATACATAAATTAACTAAGTGTATTAACTAAGTCACTCTTTCTGTCTCTTGCATTTAGAGTTTCATATTTATTATCTTATTTTCTTGTGTCGTCGTGTATCTAGCAATTGTTTATTATAGTTTACATTTGTTACTATGCAATATTAGGGTTTATACAAAAATTCTATTTTTGTTAAATCATTTGGTGAACCTGTCATTCAAACACTTTCAAATCTTTCTTTCTTCTTGTTGTTTCAATATCTTAAGCTTCCTCTCACTATGGATATTTCCATTCATAATTTCCTGCAAGATGATCCTGATTGCAATGATAAAATGAATTCTCTCTTGGATAATACTCGTATTCCTTCAAATACTTATCTGGACTTGGTATATTAGTTATTCATAGCTACATTCTCATAGAAACTTACGATTACATCTGATATAGCTACCACTCTTTTTTTATGACAATGATCCTCCCAAATATATGTCGTCTCGCATCTATAACATGGGAATCAATTGGAAAATAGTTGATCATGGATCTAAGCTCAATCTTTGTACTTTATCGATCCTTCAAAAAATTGGCCTTTCATCAGCAAATGTTAGCCCATCATCCATTTCTCTTTGTGCGTATGATTAGTCTACATGTATTTGCATAGGCACTATCACTTTACCTCTTACATTCGGGCCAAAAAATATTCCTACACTATTCTTTGTTATTGATGCAGTCATTCAATATAATTACTTATTTAATAGGCCATGGCTTCATACTATGCAGACAATACCTTTTATAGTTCATTAGTGTGTTAAATTCCTACCTAATTGATTTGAACATACTATCATTGTTGACCATGACCCATTCAAATATTTTTTCCTAGACCTAATCACTACATTACTTACTTCACTTCCTACCGCTCCTACACAACCCATTAATGATGATCAAATCACGAAGCATCATGTGTCTTCCACTGACTTGCCTCCTCTTGATGGAAATATTTGTGTATTGGAAACCATACCCTTCACTTCATCTTCCCATGTCCACTCTGTATAGGTATTACCTCCTTTCACATGCACACTTTTCATCAATAACTCTTATTGGCACCACATTCCATTCTATCCCACTAGTTTTGATACTATTTGCACACATGATGGTTTAGCTCATCTAGGATTCACACTCGATGACCTCCTCTCTCCACATCATTCTCCTCACATCTATCATAGATATGTTCAAATAATTGTTCTTTATGGCCTCTACATATTCCATCTATCAGTCTTTGTTGCATGCACTTCTCCACTTACACTTGGGAAGTCTTGGCTTGACTACATTGGTGGCACTTTGGATCCTAATTATATCGATATCACATTTCTCATGCCTTTTAGTCATTTTTCTATTTGTAGTGATTCATTTCTCAGATATACACAAAATCTAACTCATTGGTATGCATGTGGTTGTCCACTTCCACCTTCAATTGATGAAGAATACACAATGGGCATGTATAATTTACATCGCAATGGATTCTTACATGATCAACCCCATACTATTGCTTACCAGGTCTCTGACGCTTCTCCATTTAGCTTCAACCATGACAATGATGATCTCTTAGATGATGTTACTTGATTATTCTCTACATCATACACTTGGGGGGAATCATGCTTACTTCTCTCCCCCTCCTAGCATTATCAGTTACTCTCACTTTTTCTATTACTCTTCACGCTTTATAGTTACTATTTCTAAACATCTATCTTACACAACTTGATAAATATTATATCATCATTAACCTATGAGGCACTCTAGTTCCACAGTTCATACTAAATTTTTGAGAGTATAAATCTGAAATGAACTTCACCTCATTCACTATCTACGCTTTATGCTTCATATCTTTCTAGCGCACATTTAACAAACCATTTCCCGACGACGCAATCTTGTTCTATGGTTCATTCTTGATTATTGAGGATAATTTTATAGTTGAACCTCATCTCATACTCATACACATCCACTAGGGGGCACACTGCTCCTATCATATTCACACTACATACCATTTCATCCCATTCACACTCCTAGTATATTGCATATCTTGGTTGCACATATTCTTTCTTACTTATACTTTAATGTTACACATTTCTTACTATTTTAGATGAATATCCACTAGTTCATTATCTTTTCTATATACACATGCCTGTTCACTTGTTCTTTAATTGTAGATGTAGACTTTCTACATATATTTACATGCAACAATGATCTTTAGCTCTATAGCTCTTACTAGTCCCACCAAAGCTCCCAGGGGCATCTACATTTCTACTCTTACACATCATAGGTGTTATTGTTTCAATTTTTACCACTTCCTATTCTTACTAGCAAAACATTTTCCATTGATCTATACACACTTTGACATACTCTTTATCTTTCTAACATGATAATGGGTGCTTCATGTGCAGCATTTGCCTTGTAGGAACTATTTGCCACCATGGTTGTCTATTGAAAATTTCTTGTCATTTTTTTCATTGTATGTTATTGTTTGCGGGTTATGCCCTTTATCTTGTATGCACATTGTTTGCTTTTGACCACTTTGGCACTTATTGTCTTGTTTCATTGTGATCGATGTCCATGTTTGAAACCTAATTTTTGCAGTCTCTCTTTTGTATGCACATTTTCTTATTTCACTTTTTTTCTATGACATTCTTTCTTCTTTTTTCTCCTAACACATTTATCTAGCCACCTTGTTTAATTAGGTCCCATGCTACAATATAATAAAACATGAGAAGATGAATTGACTTATCTTTTTTTATACTTCATAGAAAATTCTAGATCTTTAATTAGGGAAAATACAGTGTTACTATGCTAAATGTGCTTTGTCTAAAAAATGAGGCTTCGAAATCCCTACAAATGCTAGCACCAAACTAAAAATTGGTGCTTCTATCCATCTTAGTGAAATTTTCTGGATCTATAGACTCCTCTTGTCTTTTTGGGGTTGGTTTTTCACTGTTTGTTACTATTTCTTTTAATTTCTCTTCTTTAAAAAATCCCCACACATACACCCATGTAATCAAAACCCTAGTTCCCTACACCGGATTAAAATGGAAATTAGATAACAAAATAAATTGGTGTGTGGTTGAATTGTAATTTCCTTGGTAACCAACCCCCTTTTTTATTCTTACCAAGTTCTGTACTACATTACCCAAATAATGGGCTCGAATGCATGTAAATTTCCTAGTGCTCATGCAAGTGTGAATGCATATAGATAATTCCTTCCCTTATGTTTGATATTGTGCCTTACTATGAACAACGATATAACTAGATGGATAAAATATACCAATTGCGAGTATTGAATAGAGTGTTAAGGTATAGTTCTAAAGTGTAGTGCTTATAGATAGATAGAAAACCCTTGAAGTGTTCATTGGTGTATAGATTCTTAGTAACACATGATATGAACTTGAAATGCTTTTTGGCCATCTTGTTTTATTTTATTTCGTCATTACCAACCTCTTGCACCCATATGCCAGTTATCTTCTGTCATCCTCACATTATTTTAGCCTCGACTAGGGTGCCTAGATTAGTACTGGGGTGCTCGTGGGTGCCCTGGTCCCACAAGGGGTTCCCCAATCCTTTTTTCACTTTCCCGCCACTTTTTGGGCTCTTTCTAGCCATTTGAGATCTTTATCTTTCTTGTGGTCGGCCTTTTCGAGGTTAATTATGAAATTAGATCAAGAGAACCCTATAAATATAAAGTTATGAGACCATAATGAGGGACCTAGCATCATTCACTACTATCACTCATCTAGAGTTGCATCCATCTATTGCATTGGAGATCACTTGCATCCACATAGCTCCATCATCAAGGCACAAGGCTAGGACATCTGCATCACACTTCATAGGGGAGGGATTCTATTCTATTTCATGCACACATTCTATTACATTTTCTACACATAGTTATTTCTCGTACTTCACAAAGTGCAACTGACACAAGAGAAACCTAGGGCATGTTCACACACACTTGCACATAGAACTACATCGGGTTTGAGATGTAGTGCAATGCTCAGTTAGTAAGTCCACCATTGTGGTAGCTGAGGTCAGTCTGACCCCTTCATATGCATTTTTCTTTTTTAGGGTTTGATGTTTGTTTTGGGGTCTTGCAGGTCTTTCTTTCATCTTGGATTATTGGAGACATCTGAAGGAGCACAAAGAATCTGATATGACACACATCGAAGGTTCTAGATCACCTCCCAACCAGTGAAGATCAGTTTTAGATCTTTTACACAGACCAGGGCACCCAAATTGCAGACCAGAGCACCCACAGGCACCCCAGTCCCTCTCCAGGTGCTCCAGTCTAGCTAGATCCTCCAGATCCATCTTTTTTGGGACTTCTACATAGTCATTCCTGCTTCTGATTTTCCAGTCATCACTGCGACATTGTCCTGTGAGCATCTCCCATTCAACTGAGTTCTTTCCTCTTCTCTCTTGCACATTAGGGTTAGCATTTCCTTTTTCATAGTTACTTAGATCATTTACATACTTCTTTATTACATTTATTTACTTTATTACAATTGTTCATAGCTTAGATTAACTATCCCCACACTACATTAGTTAATTTTAGTTAATCATTTTGGTGAACCCGACGCTTTTATGCTTAGGATCCTCATTTTTCATCTATCATGGCTTCCCAAATTGCTCAAGTCTCTTTATCTACTTTACTTAAGAGATATCCTCATTGTCCAAGACTATTTTGCAAAAATCCTAGACTGCATGTATTTGGATGACAATACATCCACCACACAAAATAAGTCTTATATTTGATCGTTTATCTGATGACTTTGATCCTAGTGATCCTCCATCTACTCAACCCCTATTGGATTCAATTCAAGCTCTACATGCTTTATTTCAAGACAAATTTAAGGCTATGGAATCAACCATTACATCCCTTAGATCTGAAATTCAACAGCTTAAGGATGCTTCTCAATCACATGTTTGTGCTCATTTTACATCTTCTATGCAATCTATGTCCACTACATGTCATCTAGTTGAACCTCAAGACATGTCCATTGCCTGAGCCTCTCATATTTGAGCATAATACTACACCACATGACATTCTTATTCATCTCCTTAGTCATCAGTTGATCACTCTACCACCTACTCATTACTATTCTCCTTATCGGTTAGCAAAATATCAAGGTCATCCATATTACAATTATCATCGAATCAATGGACATAATGATAATGATTTCCACACTTTTCCATGCATAATCAAACATCTCAAGCAACAGGGCCTTATTTCATTTGCTACACAACATTAAAATACAATTGATAACTCCCATTGGGTTCCTAAATATGATCATCTATATTTACAGGAGCATCAGGCATCATCACTAGCAACTCCTAAGGACTAACCTCTTGCAATTAGTTCACCATCTCCTCCTATTCATCCATCTACGACATCACCAAGTCCATCATCTACCAACATTAGTTCACAATCTCATATTAATAAGTCGTCAACCATATCACCAAGTCAACTTAAGAAAGTTCCCTTCAGAGTTAGTGCAACATGGCCTCCTCTCAAATCTAAGCTCCAACCAATTAATTTTGTCCCAACAACTAATCCTCCTACTAGTGATCATGATATATTTTCAATTTCACCATTATCACATAGTTCTCCTATTGACTTTATCCAACACGGTTCCACCGCACATAGACTTGGTCTTTGGTAGGTGAATCTTGTTACTCTACCCTCCTAATGACACACTCATATTATTATGGTTCTTATATGACTGTTGAGGGGTATTTTACCATAAATAACCTCATTTTCATCTTACATTACCATATTCCTCCATTACATCACCACCTATACATACACACATCTATAATACTTTAACACTCCTTACGCATCATCAATTAAATGAAATCTATAATGCTTCATCACCCTCATACATCATTTATCACATAGTACACATGTTATCATACACTTGGGGGGCATAACATCCCACATCCCCCCTAATCTTAGCATCTACGCATATCTCACTTTTGCATTCTCATACATCAATCTCATAGCATACACATACTCATTACACACTTTAGTGTCATTATTACCCAATGACACACTCTTGTGCTTCAGTTCACACTTGACTGTTGAGGGCTTACTACACATGAACCCCACACACTGCACTATAGGTCTTACACATTGCATTTCATCACATATCACACATCATACACCATACATTCTACATTTAGTCTACAACATTTTTTACATTTTACATTATATCATACTAGTCTTCATCATATGAGTCTAGCATTACATCATCATACATACTACATTACTAGTCCTATTTACATACATTACATACTACTTTTCATACACATTAGCATTTACATCATTCTACACATCACGTCTTTACACATTCCACATCATCATGGTTTACACATATTCTTTCATCATTACATATACTACATTGTCTTCTACGTGTTGCACTCACTACCTGATGACACACTTTAGTTCCTTGGTCCATACTCGACTGTCGAGGGTTTACAAATCAAATGGACCTTACACTCATCACACATTTACTATTTTACCTTTCATCATGCGACAATCCTAGGCTAGTGACATACACTTTAGGCTAAATCATCACCTATTCTATCATTTTGTAGTGGTATACACCTTAGGTTACATCACCACTCCCTCTTTTCATTTTGTAGTGATATACGCTTAGGGATAAATCATCACTCATCCATTCATCTTATAGTGATATACGCTTAGGCTAAATCATCACTTATACATTCATCTGGTCATGATATATGCTTCAGCTATAGGGTTCACACACACATCATCACTAGGTCACATCTCATCACTACACCTACACATTCATCACAACGCGTTAGACACAACACACACTACTTGACCATTTCCCAATGACGCACTCTCATTTACGGTTCATTCTTGACTGCTGAAGGGGGAAAAAAATGAACCTCACTTCATACACTTCCATTCACTTGGGGGCACATGGCTCTTATCATTCCATTTTGCATTCCATTCCATCCATCCACAACATACTGCATATTATGGTTGCTTTTATTCTTGCTTACTTTTTCTTGTTCATGGTCACTTTATTACACATGCTAGTTAGATTACTTATATGTCATTTATCTATATCATACACACATGCACATTCACATATTTTTCTAGTTGTGATCACAGATACAAGTCTCTTACATGCAACATGGATGCTTTCCTTCTACCCTTCCTACACTGGTCGTTGGGGGCATCCACATTCGTCTCTCGCATGTTATTGTTTCATTTTGTACTTAGCACTTTACATTACTTGGTTATACACGCTTTTGACATACTAGTTATCTTTCTAACATGCTAACGGGTGCTTCATGTGCAACATTTGTTATGTAGGGATATTTGTTTCCATACTTGTTTGTTACATTGTCTGCTATTGTTTGCTATTGTATGTGGGCCTTTCCCTTTGTTTGGTGTGCACACTTGTTTGTTTGTTTGTGGCCATGATGGCCTTGTGTGTCTTGCGACATCATGAGTGATGTCCCATGTTTGCAACCCACTTTGTGTGGCTTACTTTGTCTTCTTGCATGTTTACATTACTTTTCTTGGTAGCTTTTACACTGTTTGTGTAGCTTACACATTGTTTTCCATATGCATGCATGTTTACACTTGTCTTTGGCTAGCCTTCTTGTTTGTGCATGCCTTGGTTTTTACCAAGCACTTTTCAGGGTTACAACATACATGTGGTTGGTCCTCTTTTGGGGCCACATTCTCCTATCAGTGACGTCACATGTGCCCCCAAAGAGGGGGGCATCATTTGGGGTTTTTACATACTAACACAAAGATTCTACACCGGTTCAGTTCAGTTATATACAATGAGTGGGTTCAGACCAGTCTACAAACCCCATACACAATGGATTTTATAGGACATGGTGTCCTTAGCATTCTGGGAAGTAGTTACAGGCTTGGAGGTTACAGTGGGTGTGCCTCTCTACACTACTTTGGCCAGTGGTGTCGGATCACCCAAAAAACTAGGACATACAAAGATCTCTTCACACATTCAAGGAAGTAGGTAGAGATTGGAGGACACAAAGCATTTCCTCCCTACACTTCTTTGGCCTATGGTGCAAGATCACCCAAAAAAATCACAGTACAGGATATCCTTCTACACTCTCTCTCTCTCTTGACATGGATCAGGTGCACATGTTCCATTTACATTTTCCATTTACATATTTTACATTTACATGCTTTCATATACATGTGTCTTTTACATTGCATTTTTACACATACATACATACATATTTGACTACTTGATCATTTTCTCCTTGCAGGTCCAGCCGTATGAGAAACAAGCAGTCAAATGGGGGCAACAACAACAACAACAACGTCAACAACAACACTTCGCAAAAGAACATGCTTTACTAACCATGCAGGTACATCTCACACATCAACAGCTACACACACATTCCACCCTAGGTTCACTCTCATCACTTTTTCTTTGCACATTTTTCATCTTTAGTTTCCACGCTCCTCCATTTTTTTTCATCATTCCACGCTTTGTCTAGTCCTTCGGCACACATTTCTACTACACTCTTCATGGACATCAGGTACGCATCTCTATCTACTTTATGTTACCGAATTTCCACTCACCAACATAAAGTGGGGGAAAAATGTAGTCACAAAATCATGCACTTTAGACATTATTTATCTCAGTCTCATACTACTATTTAGAAGGTTCTTGAGTGAAGAAAGTACTAATTAACCCCCATCTTTTGGCCATCTTGTTTTATTTTATTTCATCATTACCAACCTCTTACACCCATATGCCCAGTCAGCTTCTGTCATCCCACATATTTTAGCCTCGACTAGGGTGCCTAGATTAGTACTGGGGCACCCATGGGTGCCCTGGTCCCACCAGGGGCCCCGGTCCTTTTTGCACTTTCCCACCACTTTTTGGGCTCTTTCTAGCCATTTGAGATCTTTATCTTTCTTGTGGTCAGCCTTTTCGGGGTTAATTATGAAATTAGATCAAGAGAACCCTATAAATATAAAGTTATGAGACCATAATGAGGGACCTAACATCACTTACTACTATCACTCATCTAGAGTTGCATCCATCTATTGCATTGGAGATCACTTGCATCCACATAGCTCCATCATCAAGGCACAAGGCTAGGACATCTGCATCACACTTCATAGGGGGAGGGATTCTATTCTATTTCATGCACACATTCTATTACATTTTCTACACATAGTTATTTCTCGCTACTTCACAAAGTGTGACTGGCACAAGAGCAACCTAGGGCATGTTCACACACACTTGCACATAGAACTACATCAGGTCTGAGATGTAGTGCAATGCTCAGTTAGTAAGTCCACCATTGTGGCAGTTGAGGTCAGTCTGACCCCTTCATATGCATTTTTATTTTTTAGGGTTTGATGCTTGTTTTGGGGTCTTGCAGGTCTTTCTTTCATCTTGGATTATTGGCGACATCTGAAGGAGACAACGAAGTTGATGCAACACACAGTGAGGGTTTCAGACCACCTCCCAACCCTGTGAAGATCAGTTTTAGAGATTTTTCACAGACCAGGGCACCCAGATTATAGACCAGAGCACCCACAGGTGCCCCAGTCCCTCTCCAGGTGCTCCAGTCTAGCTAGATCCTCCAGATCCATCCTTTTCAGGAATTTTGCATAGTCGTTCCTGCTTCTAGATTTTCCAGTCATCACTGTGACATTGTCCTGCAAGCATCTTCTATTCAGCTGAGTTCTTTCCTCTTCCTTCTTGCACATTAGGGTTAGCATTTCCTTTTGCATAGTTACTTAGATTATTTACATACTTCTTTACTGCATTTATTTACTTTATTATAGTTGTTCATAGCTTAGATTAACTATCCCCCGAAGTGTTTAATGCATGATAAAGAATTTCCAAGATAATTTTACCTTTATAGACACTATATAAGCAAGTTAAACTCACCTCATTTACTAACCTGACATTCTCATGAACATCCTATCGATAAAGCACTAGCTCTAAAAGGCACCCAAGAATCCCCAAATCTTACCAAATCTTATGCATAATCATTAGGGTAACAATCACTGACATGCTATGCCAAGCATTTTATGTGGGTCAAGGAGTCAACTTTTCTCATTTGTAAGCACTCAAAACATCCCCCTTTGGCAAGCCATGTGTAGCTTACATGTGATCAAAATCAATTCTCAAGCATTGTCAGGAAGAGGTTCACTAATATGGCTTAAATGGCTAGTTTAGCTATACATCTTACTACTATGGCACATGTAGAAAATGGTTTTAGTCCTCTATGATAGATAAATAAGCCTTTTCAGTTAGAAAAATGCTCTTATCTTATGCATATGGGTGAAGGGTAAAGATGTTGTGGTGTAAAATTAGAAGGGAGGGGTAGGGTTCCTTATATAGTTTTCCAAAAGGGAGAAATTATCATCCTCATGAATGTGGGACAAAAAAGAAATTTTAGGATTAAAAAGTTATAAATAGGTTTAGCAATGGTTAAGTATGATTAGGGAGGGTTAATTATATTTTTCAACTTAAGTAGTTGGTCACAATTTAAATTAATCAATTAGATTGATTAATAGACCAAGTTAGGCTTGTAAAAGCCAATTGGAGAGAAGTTGATGGATTCTGAAGGAACAGAGAGGGGGAATGACCCACTAAGAGGGTAAATTCTTTTTTAGAAAATTAAGTAATCAATTTTGGATGATTAATTAATTAATTAGAATAGGATTATAATTAACAAAGTAGTGTTAATTTGCATCAAGAATGAAGGGGAGAGTTAATTCATTAGAATAGCCTCTTGTGGCTAATTACACGAGATGAAGGGGAGAGTTAGCTAATTAGCGATAAAGACACTAATTATAACCAAATGAATAGAAAAATAGGATAAGAAGTGCAATTTTGGTGCTAAAACTGCGGAGCTAGATTTAGGTGTCTATAAGAAGTATTAGCAAAATTTAAGAATGGGTAGAATAATGTGTTTAAGATCTTATTTGTGAGTGCAAGTCCTTATCAAAGAGTATAAGCCAAATTAGTGTTACTAGGCACCTAATTACCAAATTTAGGTGTATACGCCTCCACTGCAACCCTATCTTGTTGTAACATGTAATCTTTGTTAACCATTACCCTTTCTATCATATGCTAGATCCATTCTCTGATAGGTCACATTTGTCTACTATTTTCTAGTGTTACCATATTAGTTAGGTCACACCCTCTCTTATCATACTTGTATTTTCATTAATTTTCCTTAGCACAGTCCTTAAAATCCTTATGTTTGAGCTCACAATGAATTAATTATGTACATTAAATATATAACTACGAGAGGTGTTACAATGACGTTTCATATGCACAATATTTGTGACTATGTATACTTGTAACTGCAAACCAATGTATACACTCTTCTCGCTCCCTATGTTGATTTGCATTCCACCTATCATCCATCTTGATTAGGCCTTGTGTATAACTCTTGAAGCATTACACATAGTGCACAAACATTATGCATAGTTGAAATGGTGGAGGCATCTCCATTGAAGTTGTCTCCTTCTATGCTACAACAAGCTTAGTAACACAACCATACATGTATGAAGCCATGGAGTGTCTCCATATGAGTCAACTTGAAATAAATACCTCCTTCCAATCCTAGAGGTCCAAATGTCCCCATAGAGCATTCGTGAGATGTATTCCGCTCCACCCATTTGGATGTCTCTGCTATGAAATGCTCTACTTAGACTATAACTAATTTTAAGATGTGTCATACATCCTCCAAAATGATGGCCATCTCAGACTCTAGCAGCCAAAAGGTATATGTCTCGCTATGCTACAACCAGACCAAAGAAGTGAGTGAATAAACAAGAATAAGTCCAGACATATAAAAGTGTTCCAATCTTACTCTATGAACTCAAGTGCATATACTATAATAGTCTACCCAAGTCCACCCATGTTGGAGCTCACATACATGAATAATAGTCTTCATCATATTAAAACAAGATAAAATCAACATTTTCCTAACAACACATACTTTTAAAACTATATAGTTAACGATACATGCTATTTAACCACATTCCAACATGTTACAATCCTTTTCATAACAAATATAAAGTCAATCTAATTCCGTAAATGACCATATAAATCTAGAGTTTTGATAAGATTCTATTTTTAATGGTGTAGGTATATTTTGCATTTTTGTATTGATAACTTTTTATATTCCAATTTGTACCCATACCCATTTATTATACATTCAACACCGTTTGGTTCAAAGAAAAAAACAAAAAGCAAAAAAAAAAAAAGCTATTACCTAAAAGGACGATCTATTTTTAGGAGAGAGAGAATGTGAAAGTGCGGATCTAAAATTAGCGTAAACAAAATATGTTTGCAGCTAAAAATAGGAGACACTCGGTGCGACATTCCATACAAAACCGGAAACGCTTCCCTCTATTTTCATAATCATTTTAACTTACTCACACCAACGAGAAGGCGGAAAAATTACCAGGAAATTCAGATGGATCACTCATCTGCACTGCGCCATAATTTGACTGCGCAGCTTGATAACGTCGGGTATATTTCTCAAACCCCACTGAATTTTCTCTCTTGCATAACGTCTCTTCTTTTTTCTTTTTAATATGATTTCATCCTGGTTCAGGTCCGGTCATGAAGATATGGAAGTTGCTAAGTTGCTGTTGGAATTAAAGTACGGTGCTGCAATTTCCAAGAGAAAAAGGAATCCCATTCCCATTCGATTCAATGGAGAGGAAGATTTTGATGATAGAGCGCGACCTCGCATCAGGGCCATCTCAGACATTCTTTCGTCTTCGCGCCCAGTTTCAAGTCCCTGGGAATTGATATGATTCTTTTCCGTGTCAATACAATTGTAAATTCCGAACAATTCAACTTACTAACATATGTCAAATTTAGGTAGAATGGAATTGAATTCCAATACCATATTAGAGTTTTCATTCATTTCATCTCTCTTGTTTGTTTGATCTTTAGTCGTAAGAATGTTCAAGGGAGCAGATTGCTCCAGGATTTGTAGTGTTCCCAATCTCATATGTGAAATCACTTTCCACCATATATGAAATGATATTATTTTTTTTTTCTTTTGGTGAAATATCATAGTTACCTAAGTCTCGGGGACATGGGAACGGGGAGACGAGGGACGGAAAAAAATTCTCAAATTTTAGAGACAACAAGGAAACGACTATTAAAATAACATATAAAATATTAATATTTGAATATTTTAACTTTATTCAATGAAATGTAGGGATTTAAACTCTATTCAGGTACTTTCAAGAGTATAATTTAATGTTCTTCGTAAAAATAACAGGAGTTTTTGCAAGATTTTTAAAAAATAGGGGACATCCCCTCCAAGTCCCCAAGTCCCTGAAACGTTTAAGACGTCGCCAAAATCTAGGGGACGCATCCTCGTGTAACATTGTGAAATACTCTAGTGTATCAACAATTGCACCAAAAATTGTAATGGATAAGAACATATAGGGAGGGGAATAAAATCCATAAAACAAAATGAAATTTTGTAAAATGGCATTTGCAAGAAAAAGAGAGCACATTAGTGAGAAAGACTATTGATGTGGAATGTATTTGTCGGTCTAGTTTGTTTATGAACTCTTCATTATGTGTGTAATATAAGTATGTTTGATGAAAAAAATATAGTAAACATATGTGCACATGTTGTTGAAAATGAATATAACCTTAAAGGTAGCTCATGAATTTTTTCTGAACTCCCAAACATCTTGCAAAAGCCCAAAATTAGAAAACTCATTGTTAGATACTCTGTTAAAACTTTTTGTAACCATCGTACATTGATCCTTTACTTACTAAGTTATTATAAACCAACAATTTCAAAACCACAACGGTGATTATATAACCATTGGTCAAGGCATAGTATCATATTTGCAACCATTGTATATTACAACTAGTGGTTTCATCATCAACTAAGGGGTCCAATTGAAATCTAACTAATAATTGAAAGCTTGATTGTTTCTATAACATAGATGATTATGTTCTAATCATCTTCAATAAGTGAAGCAATAATGATTCCTCTAAAAAAGTCACAAACAAACATTGACACCTAACATATGCTTTTGTGTGATGCGAGATTGCTCATCCACCTTTAATGATCATTTATCAAAAGGGGTGCAAGAGAGCACAAGTTCACCAAAATGTATTATAGATAAACGGATTTTCAATAAAATGCGGTTCACAAATACTCGATACTATTAATTAAGCTAAATAACATTTACAAAAAAAATAGTCAAGACTAATTAATTACAACTATTAGGATGTGATAGTGGAAATTTGTGCTCAAAAGTGACCCATACTTAACCCAAGAATTTGACAACAAATAGAGAAGTCTACCAATAATGTCTTGTACTTTTTTCACAAATACAAATTTCTTTTGGCATTCCGAAAAAATGGAAACAGGTATGAAACTAATTGATGACTATTTTTACTCGGTTGTAATCTTCAAAAACCTTGCTCATTTTCCACCACTTTCACTTTGATCACCTTAAACAATATCTTTTTATTTCCCTAATTAACTAGCAATACATGAAAAATGAAGGGATTTTTTATTTTATTTTTGGGCATATACCAAACTAGAGAATAATTGAAATATATTGATATTTGTGAGACCCTTTTGGGAAAAACTATTAGAAACTACATCTTCGATAATTCAAGTAAATTCAATAGAATGAAAACCAATGTCTTATGGGGCGCTTCTAAATATAAGCTTGTGTGATCTAATGGCTTCCCTAATGATTTTTTGATTTCCTCTCAAACGAATGCAAGTGTGTAATAGATTCACATGAACAACAAAATCAATTCTCAATATTTTCATCAATGAAAATGAAATACATTGTTTGTGTCTTTAAAGATATATGAATTAAAATTAAGACCATGTTGTCGCAAAAACTAACATCGAAAAATCATAAAGGATAAATATGGAACAAATAAATTAATTGCACTCTAGTCATAATTTTAGCCATAAGGGGCTGCAGTAAAGAGCCCATAAGCATCCTAAATCTCTAGGAAAGTCTTAGGAGCATCCACACGCTTTGGAAAAGGATCTCAATATAAAGAGAAATCAAATGAGAGATAAAATGATGAGGTTCCTAGGAGAATCTCAAAGCTTTAGATAGGTCTTAGTGGCATATGGTCAATTTAGATAGGGGGCTCAAAATATGGATAAATTAAAAGAGAAGGAGAAAAATAGCTATAGCGGGTTAAGAGTATGGCTTGGGGCCATTGAAAGTTATTAAAAATGTGTCAATAATACCTAATTTTAACTAATAATCAACAAATACCCCAAAAAATCAAAATCATGCAATTTAATGATTAATAAATCCATGAGAACTATTTTTAGAGATCTACGAAGGAAAATCTTCATATGAAACTTCTTTAGAGTATTAATTGAGTCTTTTTAATCTACTGTAGATTTTGTAAGAGGAATTTCTCAAATTGGATGATGGAGGTTTGATGGTTGGCTACTTCAACATTAGCAATGGATTGAGAAAACACATGACCCTTATGATTTGAATCATTAAGACCACTATCCACTTTATTCTTCAAAATTATATTTTTTTTTATTAGCGATAAAGAAGGGTTGAGGGGACCCTACCCCGTACAAAGTAAGCCAATCAAAACAACAGGAAATAAGGCCAAGGGTATACCCATT
Organism: Taxus chinensis; assembly: GCA_019776745.2. Lineage (NCBI taxonomy): Eukaryota > Viridiplantae > Streptophyta > Pinopsida > Cupressales > Taxaceae > Taxus > Taxus chinensis. Next base: position 280,520,810 of record CM034146.1, on the reverse strand, counting down.
GCAGCCAACTACAACAAAAGCATAGATGATTTAACAACAAGCCATAACCATAATAACAACATCCATACTAACAACATAACAAAATAGAAAACAGTCCCTAAATGACCAAAGGACAACAACAAAATCAATCCTAGATTAATTCTTTCACAGTTGGAATGCATTCATTCCATTCCTTGACCAAACGAGCTATGGTGTTCTTCCATTCCTCGTAGTTAGGCTCAATCATCTCCCTTCTAGGCATGACTCCATCTTTCTCCAATTGCTTGGCTCCCTGCATGGTCTAGACCAACTCTCCCAACATCTTAATGTGTTGAATAGAGCTCTTCATATTCAGTAGGTGAATTTCTCTCATATGCATCAGGGTTTCTTTCATTTTACTAATGTCCTTCTCCATGGTAATGCATCTCTCATTTGCATTTTTCAGGTTATCATTCACCACAATGGCAATGAGCTTTTCTACCTTCTCTTGAAGTTCCCTGAAATCGATGGCCATCATACTAATTTTATGTCTATTGATGTCAGTATCCAATCTGCAATTTTCAAATTCCTTCAAGAAGTCACTAGCCTTAATTCCTTTCTGTTGGGTAGAGAAAAAGTCTTTCCGAGCCACGTTAAGCACTCAAAGGCATATTATGGCTTCTTTTGTATTCTGGGTGGGTGTCTCCCAGATCTCATCCTTATCATCCCCTTTGGTAGGGTTATCATTTTGCCTCTCTTCCTTTTTACCAACAGTCTCCCTAAACTCCATTTGAACCTCTCTGTCATTGCTGCCCTTGTCCAAGTCACTTGCATCATTTTCCCCGGATCCAGAGCTCACATCTATATTCTCCTGTTTACCTTGTGCATCTTCCTTTCTTATTTTCTTTCTGGGATTATCCTTGGCAGTTTTGGACCTCTTTCTTTTTTCCCCCAAATTCCCTTCATTCTCCATCCTAGGGTTTTCATTATTGGCTTAAAATTTTACCCTTCTGTTAAATCTGGAAATGCTTGTTTTGATCAAGGCCTTGGTGGAAAGGAACAGTGAAAGTTCCTTTCTGAACCATTTTGATGGATTTATCCAATGATTTATACATAAAATTAGGGAAATTATATTGTCTACCATTTCTAATGTGATTGAACATTGGGAAATGGTACCCATACACCACTCTATGTTGTCCTTCAAGATTAATATAAGACATAAGCAAAAGGGTGATTTCATCATAAGGGTTGTTTATTCGATGGTTATTATTCACATTTATGCACTTTTACTTTCAAACCTAACATTTTTAGTTTTAACAATATTTTTATTATAAGTAAACACTTTTGATCTGAGCTATGAACTGAAATACAACCCATATTAGAAAGATAAACAATGTAAGCCCAACATGCAGAAACACTATTGCGCAATAATAAAAAAACCCCTAGCATTTACTGCTCTTCATTCAAAGAGTAGTATTCTAGGATATTGGAAAAGCGTCCTTTTTGGCCCCTTTATTTTCGGACTTCTTACTAATTGTTTTGATTATAAGTGACCACCAACATAAGATCGTTGGAAGGATCGGGATTATGATTTTGATCTGAATCTGATTTGTTTGAATTGTCGAAAACATGACCCCTTTTCACCCCACCTACTATTGTCTTATTGTCTCCTATCTTGGTCGAAGAGGCCATATTGGCATGTCTCTTAGATTCACTCCCAGAATTTGATGGGTGAATCTCGCTATGATTCTCCTTATGTTCAGAGTTTTGAGCTTGGCTTGCAGGGGATTCATTCCATCGTCCATTATTCAACGAACTCTTTCTCTGTTGATTCTTCCTTCCTTGTGAACAGTCGGCCTACAAATGTCCAGGAGCATGGCATATGCAGCACCTAAAAGTTGTGTTCTCATAGTCTAAAATTTGGAAATGTTGTAGATTTCCCAATTTTAAAAGTATCTTGTCTACTAGTCCCTTGCTTAAATCGATCTCTGCACAAAGTTTGGCATAGGTTTGAAGCCCTGCCACTTCCTTAGCTAAATCCACTTTTAAGAATTTCCCCATGATGTTGTTGATGTCCTCTAGAGCATACCAAAAATGCAGTGGGAGATTCGGGAGATGAACTCACACTGACATCTGTGTGATTGAGAAGGTATTCGGATTGAAATCAAGGAACTAAGGCATGAGGAATATTCCCACATTGCGCCAAAACCATGGATCATGTGACAAACATTTTTGATACTCTAAGAGCAGGGTCCCATGCAAAGGGAAAGCTAAAAATTTGAGCCGCTGAGGGAGAGAAAAATTAGGATGTTTTAGCATTAATAAGGTCCCATGATTTTTTATTTTTCTGTGCAGAGATAAAATATGAAGCTTTAACACTAGCAAAAATAGGGTCCCGTGAATCCGAAATAAACTTTTGAATGGAAAATTAAGAGAAGCTTAAACTAAATGCCAAGTGTCAAAAAACTCTGTAAAATTTTTAAGCAGCTGATTTATTTTTGTGCCCTTAGTTGCTTTGTGGGGCTGGAAACCCTCTCCCTAACTTATAGCTGCTGAGAAATTTCAGGGATTTTGTTAGGTTTTGGCAGCAATGATAAAAAAAAAATTCAGGAGACCATATTTCCCAAATAAATAGGAGCAGTAGCCCCCAGCATGGGACCATGCTCTAACCTCACCACAAAGAAGCCCTTTGAGCAGAATGAAACTTTACAATTTTAGACCAGTTTTCGGTAATCCAAAGCGAAAGAGCAGAAGAAGATGGCTATATGCCATTGAATCTTCAGGGATTTGAGATGAGCGATTATTTCTGTTTTAGCCAAACTCAGAATCGACGTCTCCTCAGCCAAATCAACTATATATGCAGGTTGAGTATTGGGACTCTGTTTAATCTGATGAACGGCGTCCTTAAAAGAAATTGTTCCAACTCCGGAAGCCCTAAAGGGATCACTTTTATCACTGTGATTTCTTTGAATAATTTCTTCACCAACCTTAGGGGTTGAGCCCTGTCTGCCACTCAAGCCCGGATCCAAACCCTTGCTTGCATTTGTTGGGGTACAACTGGATTTAGGGTTGCAGTTTTCAGAACTGAGAGATGGAAATCCTCCCGCAACAACAAATTTGATGTATTCAAGATTTAATTCATCATCCAGAGCAAGGAAATCGCGAACAACTGCTAAATCGATTTTCCCGTCCTATAAATCTATCGCATTCTTTTTCACCACAGTGAGCTCCTTCCTCTGTCTGGTTTCGTCGGATCGCATGCCTGCGTCGCCATTAGGGTTTCTCCCCTCTGCCCTTCGCGATTCTATCCTCCGCCAATCCCCCAGTACCTTCGAAAATTATTTTTAACAATATTTATTTATGATTAGCAATTTAATATTTTCATGATCATATTAATCAGACTAATTGTTTTATGGTTTAATTTATTCATGTGTTTTTTTAGTCAGTTTGACACCCACGAATAGTCAATGCCGTGATGAAATATTTCTTGTGTACCACAAACATAATTAGTAGGAGAAGGAACACTGAATGAAATCCACAACTTTAGGGTTTACATTCTCTAGTCTCTTTTCTCAATAGAAAAGTGTAGATACCTAAAAATGGCACAAAGTTTTTTATAATGGATTGTAAGCGATTTTGTGCATAATGTTTCATTAAATTGAATAAAATGATTAATTGGTGCATTTACCATTCTCTTTGATTCTCTATTTATTCCACAACCATTCGTGAACACTTCTCTTATCTTCATTCCTATTTTATGGTGTATTTTTTTGGGGCCCCCACTTTATAACTTTTGTTATTTTTCATTCTACTGTGTTACGTATATAATCACCCATCTTGAGGAAGATTCAATTGCAGGGTCTACCCAAGCCAACAATTTTACACTCCCTTCATTTTGAATTAATCTTGCAAAAGGTAAATTTCTTCAAGTGGGCCTTTTGGTACTTTTTCATTTGAATTTGGGGCACTGACTTTCCAAAAAGTTTAAATTCAAGGATTGATCACTATATAAGCAAATCACTTAAAACCATTTTAAATCGGGGAAGACTCTTTACAAGATATTTTCGATGGATAATAAATCAAGATCATTTTTACATTTGTAAACATCCAAAGTTGGTAATTTAACACTTGATAATGTCATAGGATTAATTCCTTTAATAATGACTTGTGCACTTATTCTGAGCTACATTTTTATATCATAGTCCATCGTTAGTTTTAATGCAAGGCTTGTTCTCCTCATCACATTTCTCAACCACATACATACATTATCGATCAATCACAAAAAATCCATTACTCTTAATCATTGTGCATGGAGATCCACAACACCATTCCTCACTACTGGAAAAAAACAATCTAGTAGGGTGAAACCTTCTAATGGTCATGTGTTGGGTTGAACGATCTCATCATGGGCCACCCAATGGCCAATTTTTCAATTTTAATATCTTTTATAGGTTGGTATATCCATTATAGGCCAAACTTAATACAAATTGTATCCAAAGAACCCTATATAAGAAAGTCTAAGAAACTCATTTACTCACCTAACACTCACCTTACATTTCCAAGAGCTCCTCAATTACAAATCACTAAAAGGTAAGCAAATATCTCATATACTTCCTTAATGCAAAAACACACATTGGGATTAGCCTCTACACAGGATTGAAGAACTCTAAACTAGGTCCCATAGTCAACTTTCTCAAATCAAGAGCCTACAAAGCCATAAAGAGGTCAGTTGGAGAAAATGTCCAAAACATGCGTAGTCGTAGTATTCTTAATATTACCCCTTATTTTTTAGGATTTACCACTAAATATTCTAATTATTGGCCCCCCTTTAACATTGTTACGCCTATTTCTACTAATATTTTAGTGTAAAAAATGTAAATAAAAATTACCCTTTATATGATTAGACATTCTATATACCACCTTATCAAGGTGATCCACATGTCTACATAGCAAAGTCAAGATTAAGAAATTTAGGTCAGTACAAATAAATTGTAGTGTCCAAGTTATCAAATATAGTTACATCCATGTAGTATTAGGTTGCATCTCTAGGTGAATAACCATGTGTGGTTTGAGGCCTTCTCAAATTATTTCCAATGTAGGTGGCTTACAGATTGTGCTTCAACCCAACCACTATTTTTTATATGGGTTTTTAAAAATATTAGGTTTTTGGGTCAAGGTGATTGATTTTAAAGGATTCCAAACATGATTGGGACCTAATATTTCACAAAGATCCATATATCAGTCGCTCACAAAAGTCCTAGATGTTGCACAAATTTATTTATAGCCTAAAAAACCATCCAAGAGGATGAATCCACCAAACAATGTTATCTTGTACCAAACAATTCCATCCCTGAGTATAGTACAATTCTAACAATAAAGACAAAACATTAACATAAGATCTATATCCTATGCATACCCTTGTCATACCCAACTCAACTTCTAGACCTATTAAAAAGATAAGTACACTATTGTTTATCTATCTATTTATATTTGACATATGTTCTAATGGATCCATTAGGAATATATATATATATATATATATATATATATATATATATATATATATATATATCTATATATATTTAAAATCAAATGTTTATTTAATAATTTGAATATGCAACTTGTTTATAACCCTAAAATTGAATTTAAATAAGTACGAACTCCATGGCTCATCTTACTTATTTGACGGTAAATCATTTGGTGAACCCTTTTATTGATCGAATTCAACTTCATTTTCCCCTTAGGCTTTCCAATGTATCCTCTTCTAGGGTTTGTATTTAGATTTTTCTCTATTTCATGATATTAATCTGACTTTCAAAATTTTACCTAGGGTTTCATGTTTAGTCCTCCTATTAGGGCCTCTTTCTAGGGTTATCTAATGGCCAAAGCACCTTTCAAGGCATATCTCAAAAATAAAGAACCCACTATTAAATCCTTTGGAGGGTTTTCTTTATTTCAAAAAATTTATAAAAAAAACTCTTTTCATATTTCATTATTTTAAGTATAAATTTTGGAATTTAATAATTTCATTTTCCTTAAAAGGGCATAACAGATGAAATATATAAATATGTTTGAAAAAACATTGGAGGTTTTTTTTCCATTAGATTAAGGTCCTAAATAACCTTATTTTCACAAAATTCACCATGAAATTTTAGAAATATCCATTTTCTTAATTTGAAATATACAACTTTTTGTACAAAAATACTTTTAGGCCTACTTATCTTATTAAATTTGGGATTACTCATATACATCTTCAATCCTCCCATGTTTGGCCATATCTTCTATCTTGTATGGTCTATTAGAAGTAGGCCTTACATTATTCTTTATGGATATATCACAGTTATAGACATCTAAATTTAGTAATTTATTACTCGATAATGTCAGTATTGGCTTAATCCCTAAATCATGACTTCTACACAAATTTTGAGATCAGTTGACCATCCTTAGCCCTATTTCATGATTTGTTTTCCTAATTACACTGCTCAATTAATCACAAAATTTCTTTTATTAGTCCATAATAGTCTATCACTCCAAAGTGTCATGCCCAAAAAATTTCAACACTCGCTCTCTTCCCATACAGAACTAGCAAACAAGGACCAAATCACCAAACTGTTTTGGTCCAAAATTGGCGGTTTCATTACAAAACAACCAAAAAGTATTTTCTCAAATTGATATCTTTTATGGGTCATTACGTTTCTTATAGAAAATACTTAATGCAAAATTAAACCTACAAAATTATATATAAGCAAGCCAAATGCACTCATTTTCTCACACGGTACTTTAGAGAACACTACTTGCGAATTGCATTCCAAAAGAACTCAAAGCTCCCCTAAGTATCCCCAACATAGGTATGAAGCACCCCCAACCATCTTCAAAATAATATCTTCCCAAGTTGCAAAGTCTCCAAGCCAAGTCAAGGTTAAGCATGCCAAGCCATTGCAAAATATTATCAAGTGATCAAGTTGCCAAAGCTAAATATATCCATATAAATAACCCATCTCTAGGTGGAGAACTATGTGTAGTTAAATAAAGATAGTGCCAATGTAGGTGGTGTATGTATTGTATTTCAACTTAACTAATAACCTTTTTAGGGGTTTCCACTAATGGTTTGGGTTTGATGTTATTTCCGGTCATACAGATGATTTCAAAAAAGATACATTCCAATAGTGTTTCATGCTTGCTCATCCTCTTATGGCCTCTTTCTACGGTTTTCTATAGACCAAACCACCTTTTTTTATTTTTGGGTTAAAATATTTGGTGAACTAGTTTAGTGATCAAATATAACTTCTCACACCCTATGGTTTTAGATTTTCCTATGTTATACAGTTTACAATCAGATTTTATTCTAATTTCTATCTTTTCATGATTCAAATATAGTTTTCAAAACTTTCCCTAGTGTTTCATGCGTGCTCATCCTCTTATGGCCTCTTTCTACAATTTTCTATTATGGCCTCTTTCTACAATTTTCTATAGACCAAACCACCTTTTGAGACATATATCAACAATAATGAATCTAATTTTGAATCCATTGTAGGTTTTAATTTATTTTTAAAAACTAAAAGAACGCCTCTTTTCATTCTTAATAAAATTTAGCATAATTTTTAGAATTTTAAAATCTCTATTTTCCTTGATAAGGGCATAATCAGTGAAATTACAATTATTTGAAAATATCTTGGAGGTTTTTGTATATCAAATTGAGGTACTAAAACATGTATTTTAGTTTTGTACAATATACCATATATTTTTAAAAATATTTGTTTTATTAACGTGACACATAAAGCTATTTTCTAAAAAAACACTTTTTTGGCCTTCTCTTCTCATTTGTATTTTCATGGATTATTCTCTTCTTGAGACCTCTCTTTACCAAACCACCAATGATGAAATTTTCTTGTTTGAGTTACTTCAAAGCAAGTCTCCTACATATAAAAATATTATTGATGAGGAACCACAACAAACCATGTTGCCTAGCAACGCGAAAATACAATATATTGATTTCATTCTTAACACTTTGCGTTCCACATAAGCAAACATACCCTCCACCAATGGTAATGACTATGAAATATCTTCTAAGGCTATCTTAGAAACTATTTAATAATTAGAATTTAATTTTCAAAATCATATTCCAGCTATGAGTACCGAGATCCAATCAATCAAGGATGATATTGCACATCTAAGGAACCCCCAATATGCCCATGTCAACCATATCCCTATGCGAAATCTTGGGCCTCAGGCCCTCAACACACTTCATCTCAACCATGATTTACACATCAAGATAATTCTATGTAAAATATTAGAGATATGTAATATTATAATAATGATATGTATGATAGATATGCTAATTCTAATCATATGGAAGTCCTACATAGATGAAACAATTTGTATGGTACAAGAAATCATTCTCATGTCCTAATGCAACCTTCTCCGAAAGAACATATTTGGTTTGAAACAAGATCAATGATAGACCAAATGATATTTTGTATACTCTATTGGATAAACAAAAAATTAATACACTACCTATTTATTATTATCCCCCCTCCATATGATTGATAATGTCAAAGGAAAATCATTTTGTAGTTAACATGAATCAATAGACATCTTAACAATGATTTTTACACTTTACAATGGAAGATGAAATGACTTGAGCATAAGGGTATTATTTCTTTCAATATAAGTTATATTTTGTATCCTCCTTCAATCCATCACTTTGTAAAATCTGATATCTCCCATGACACCCATTTAAGGGAGCCACTGGTTTCTTGGTCCCGTATGAGTGATGTTCCATAGAGTGGATTCCTTCATATATAGTTTTTTGAGTCTCCTAAATATATATGGGTACGTAAATCTATAGCATATATTATGGACAAGCATAGCATAATCCTCATTAATACAATTGTCCCTACATTGTAAGAGAAAATTGTCAAGGAGCCATCAAAACATAAAAAAGAAGCTATTATTGATATTCCATAAAAACAATTAAGGGGAAACATGGAGAAACATTTCAAGGATATCCTTGATTTACCATTACTAGTGAATTACAAGCAACAATATGGACCGACTACTAATTACTCTGATAGTGATAAAGAGTAGTTTGATATATCATATGAGTATTTGTGAAATTTTAATTTCATCCTTAATGATGAGGATGATTCTATGTTTATCTACAGGTCCTAACACATACCAAATTAAAATTTCTAAGGCCAACGTTAAAAAAACCTCTCTAATTAAGGAAGATAGAAAGAAATAAAAATACATATCATTGAAAAACAAGAAACACATCGCTTTCAAGAAATTTTGTGTTCGTAAGGAAACACTAAAAATATATACCTACAAAGGATACTACTTAAACTGAGGCATCACTCATTTCTCAGCATTTAGTTGATGAAATTCAAGTTGCGTAAAGATCAAAATATTACATGCAACCATTTAAGAATCCTAACGACTACTACATATTGCAAAGACAATGAAAAACATTTACAACCTACATTTTGAGCTACTTGCATATCTATTGGATATACTATATTACCCCTTCAAATGGGATGAACTATCATCTTAGTATTTATCTTGTTCCTTCCCAATATTGTGACCATAACTACTTCTTATGTTTGAACACTTGTTTGAGCATAATATTTTATCTCTCCACCCCCCTAATAAGTTTGACATGAGAAAACCTCAATCAAGATCAATAAATCCCCACATTAATGTATTCTCCTAAAGTGTTCAAGCCATATTTTCTTACATCTTAAGCTCTAAATGACAAGTCCTACTCCTATTATGCATTTTCGGTGTGTCATACTTTCCTTGTCATCTCGAGGCATTGTTCACATCACGTGGTGAGTCATCTCACTTAGGTGTGATCATAGGTCTTAGGTTTCTTAAGGGGTGTGACATATTTCATCATAGATTATGTCATACGCATCAGTCTGCATTAGTGTGTCATACAAGAGTCACTTACCATTTCTGGAACGTAACTCCTCTTCTCCCTTATGGAGGTATGATGGTATTGCATTGGGAGTTACACAACACTCCTATTTGTAACCCTTTTTTGTAATCTATGAGAATGAGTAGACCTTTTTATTTTTCATGCACATTTTCAAGGTTGAAGTTTTACTTACTATATGGAACTGCGTCACGCTGTCGTTTTAGAGTAGCTTGGTTGATGTGCATGCCAACCCACTTGATCCTAATTCTTGCATTCTCTCACATGATATCAAAGCACGTTGTTGGGATTCACATCACTCTCCATCTTTTGCTGCATACTACCCTCGATTTCAAGTTCTTACTTGTTTCTTGTGTAAGCTTATTAATTTTTATTTCATTCATGTTTTACTTGCATTCATTTGGATTATCTCAATTTTCCTGAAGTTTTATTGGTTTTTGGGTTATTTTCGATGCATGTACAAGTGTATTTTTGAATTTTGGAGTTTCAGGTGTTTTCCCGCCAAATCTGGATGAATGCAAATATATTTGGTGGAAAATATTCTTTTGGAGGTATTTTGTGGTTTGATAATTTATTTTTTTTTCATTACCAAGTATAGTTCTTTCAAAAAATCTATGTTTTTTCTGGTTTATTCCCTCTTGCTCTGTCTTGCTCCATGCTTGCCCCTTCCACCTCTCCTTCCCTAGCTTCTTGTTCCCTCTGAGATCCTTTGATCTCTCCAGAGCTCCCTAGTGTCTTGGCGAGCTCACCCTCTACAACTCAATGAGTTGGTTTGCCCCTGCGCATTTTGTGCTGGTGAGTTATGTTTTTTGTAGTGGTCTTCCTAGTCAATATCTTATTTGAGATCGTATTGTTTTGCTTGTTTTTTTCTCTTTTGGTGAGTTATTGTGGTTTTAATTCAACCCTACATTTTCATAAGCTCCATGAGCTCATTCCTTTCTTTCTTGAATCTACCTCACCTCTGTATTGAGTTGTGTGGATGTGTTTCCCTAGAGATCGACTTGACAGTATCCTGTGAGCTTACCTTGCTCGTTGTGTTTGCTAGAACCTCGGCCCTAGTTTAATTCTTTGGCCGCTTCTTTACCCACCTTCCGATCTGTTCAGTTCATGTCTGTTAGGAAATAAGGGATTAAATGTGTGGATCAATCCCACGTAGAATCCCAATAATAGAAACTAATATGCAGAAAGATATTACATATCTGAAATAAAAGCACAGAAAATAAAAGAACATAACTGTAGACACTTAAAATTGGTTACTCAATTTAGTGTCCCTCTCATCCATTTACTTGCTTAGGTAACCTGGGGCACGTTTTACGTCACCAACTATCCCCTTGGGATATTATCCAATTTGTGATTTAATCACTTACTCTAAATTTAATTCACCCCATCATATCTTACCCATGAGTGATTAAATATTAATATTTAATTACGCTTCTTCCCATGCATCTTAATCACTTATCTACCCCAAATTTATTCTATCTATGTATCACATCTATTTTTCCTCTTCCCTAAGCGGGATATTTCCCGTATTCGGGGTAATTCTCATCTTTCTTGAAATCGCTCATTTTGGCCATCTCGGGAGTCTATTCCGCGATCGGCGCCGACCCATATGGTCGGCGCCGATTTTCTAAGAGTGGCGCCAATTATAAAAGCAAGTCCAGAACTCAGTTCTAGGGACCGGAAAAAGAGACCACGAACGAGTGAAAAAGCGAACAGACGAAAAAAGGAAGCACTTACGCACGAACAGAGAGCGAGAGAGATACAGGTTGTGAGAAAGAGAGATCTTCTTAGCATCAATTGTATCAAATTAGGGCAGATCCTGTCCGAATCAATCCCTGAGAGGAGCACCGTTACTCTGTCCCTGTCACATCAGCATCGCACACCACCATCTATCATCTGGTGACTCTGTTCCAGTGTCTCGCCAACTTCGGCACATCCCAGCAGACCACATTCACCTTCCAATTCCCGAATCTTATCGCACAGTCCCTGATTGATCGATCTGCCTCCAGTCGACGCCGATCTTACCCAGTCGACGCCGATCCGTCTCAATCGACGCCGATTCTACCCAGTCGACGCCGATTTCCCTGCAGATAGGTAAAAGGATACAGGCAACACAAATCCGGCATTATTTCATAGTTCCCTGTTTTCTGTACTTTCTGTCTGCTGTTTAGATTCTGTCTTATTACTGCAATCAGAAAATCTAGCTTTTTGCTTACATCTTTTATCATGTATACTTCTTTTCTTAATTGAAAACGTGGACTGACATCCGCCGAGGAAGCTTATCGTTTCCCGGACCCGCTTCTCGGGCAGTCCACCTAAATATCTTTTAACGTGGTCTTTTTTTGTCAAGCATCAGTGTTTTGCAGGTTACTCGGATCTATTGTGTGAATTGCTCGTGTGCGCCCATCTTATCTACATCGGCTTCCTCATCCGTCTACATCTTCATCAGGTATCAATTTCATTGGGGTTTTTCAGGGTTTTTGTGTTTAGTTTGGTGCATTAACTTGGACAGGTAACAAGCGTGAAATTCTTGATCTACATTCTGGCACACCCGGTGGGACCCAACCAAAGTCCCTTATTGATATATCTTTCTGGGTTTTCTTTGGTGTTTGCTTAACCTCTTCTTGCGGAGCACTTTGCTTGTTCGTGGGATTGTTCGAGGGGAAGAGCTCAACAATGCGCTTTTTGAAGTCCACACACCTTGGAGAGCTAAATCTACAGGTATTCCTCTTTTACGGTGTTTTCTCCTTTTTAGGATTTCTTTGTCGGTTGCCTATCACATCCAAACACTTCAATTTTTGGTGCTTAAAAAGAACTTAATCGCATTTGGGAAAGAATTTGTTTGACTTGTCTTCATCGAAATCAAACACTTCATTTTTAAGTACTTAAAAAGAACTTTTCCTTTGTCATTGCTGCATGTTTTTCATCTAGTTTTAATTAGGCTGGAAAATTGATCAAAATCGGTAGTGACACTATTTGATTTTTATTTTTCACCCTTGCACACAAAGCCAAAATCACTAGGTATAAAGAATTTAAACAAAATTCCTTCCCTGGCCTCACCTACTTGGAAGTGATATCCAAGAGGAAGAGCCTACGCGGTACTCAGGCCGCGCTATAAATTCACGGAAGATTTTGGTATATATTGGCAAAGCACCCGACTCCCTTATCGCAGCGGTGTGTGAAGTGCGGGGTAGGCCCTTATATCAAGCCACGTACCGGTCTTTTACTGAAGTGCCTTCGGGACTCCTCACCAAACATTACCCAAACCATCCTTAGTTTGGCTATCTGAGTAGTTCCTGTTCTAAAAAGCCTTCCCTAACATTTTCTTTTCTTAAAAGCATCAAAATTTAAAGGAGATAATCACTTGCGCTACTTAAATTGTCTGTGCATTAGTTAGGTCAATCTTCTTTTCTGCGTGTTTATGACGGTTATCACTCGGTCACAATCTAGAAGAATGGCTCAACTGGTTCCTTCTTCCTCCGAGATCACCACTAGTGTGGAGGTTACGGCACCCCCCCAATCTTCCTTGGGACCGCTGTTAGTTGGTTCCCCATCATGGTCATATAATCCTTTCTATCAAGCCAAAGCAATCCCATCATGTCCAGCTTCCCCTAGTCCTTCGGAAATATCATCTGGCTCGGAGTATGTTCCCCGCAGGGATCCTGAATTCCAGGCATTCCTCGATCGCAATCCGATAGCCCTCATGGACTACCTAGTACACAAGTCTATTCAAATATCTGATCAAGGACCACCAATCCAACAAGTATACGATTATCCTCGTGGATCACCCCAGGCCTTTGTAGAGCAGTTTGCATCATCTCTCTTGCCTCGAGTCACGGAGAAGGGCGAGGCCCCTATGCCTCCCTTTTCTCTTCCACCTACCATATCGACTAGTTCTCAAATAGTCTTACCTATTCCTAACACTGCAGTTACCTCGAGTATTCCACAACCTACTTCTGAGAGGTCTTCTGCCCTGGCTATAATGAATGCGTCTGCACACCTGCATATTGCTGTTAATTCATCTATGCCCTCCATCGTGTCCCAAGGTCAGTACCTCTTCATGAGCCAACCCCCTCCGAATAGTCAGTTGGCTCCTACTTCTCGTCCTCTAGGGGGTCTTTCTTCCAATATTCCAGCAACTGTGACCTTCGCCCATCCTCTAACATCGGCACCCTTAATACCTAATCCGGCAGTAGAAGGCCCCTTTCAGGTTTTGTTCCCCAATATGTCCAATCAAGCCGGCACTCATATTCCTCAATCTGTCTCGATTCAATCAACAAACATAGGAGTCCACCAATCACAGGCTCCGTCCGTCATCCAACCTTCATTTTCTCAACCACTTATTATCTCACAGCCTGCCTATACGCAAGCTACCTCACAGTAAATACCCCACCCGGTGTCACCCAGAACACCTGGTTATTCCTCTTATCATCCTATCCATCAACAGATGAATCCCCCATTGACACCTCAACAACATCCACCACTTGCTTCTTATGTAGGACATACCAATGTACCTCCTCCTCAATCTGACGTGGTTCAAATTCTCTTCAAGAAAATCGCATACTTGGAAGCCTCCACAAAAGGGGCTCGTCCTTCATACTCCTTTGAAGAAGTGTGTAATGAACCCATTCACCCCTCAGTAGCTTTCAAGCCTTATCCTCCCCAATGGGAACTTCCTAATTTTTCAAAATTTCATAGTCGGGAAGACCCTCAACAACATTTGCGAGCATTCAAACATGCTTGCTACCTCATAGTCCAGGATCAGGAGCTTATGCTCCGTACCTTTCCTATGTCTCTAACAGGTCCTGCTTTAGACTGGTACAATAACATTCCTCAACATTCCTTGTTTTCTTTCTCTCAATTGGCCCAGATGTTTGTTGAAAACTTTTCAATAAATATCGCGCATAAGATCTCGATCACAGATCTTTATAACATTCGCCAATTTGATGATGAGTCTATTGCAGACTTTGTCGCTCGTTGGAGAGGGATAATCAACCAATTGTCTTTCTCCCTTCCTCAATCCCAACAAATCGAGTTGTTTACTCGATCTTGTGCTAATCACATTTCTTCCACTTTAAGGATCCAAACTTTTCATACCTTTGAAGAAGCCTTCACGATGGCACGTAAACTTGAATCTCGTGCCATTGAGCAAGGGAAGCTAAAACTTCGCTCTAAATCCAAACCAGATTTTTCTCGGTCTACCAAACCAAATTCTTCCCCTTCTAAAGATAAAAATCAAGGATCCACCAACGCTATCGTATTAAAAGCATCACGGGCCGACAATACTTCTAATCAAACACCACGAAGAGACCCCTCATCTTCTCGAAAAGGGACTTCATCATCTCGATCCTTCGCTCCATTGGGGGAATCATATGCCTCTATCTTAGAAAAAATGTTGGAAGTTCGCATGATCGAACTTCCCCCCATTAGGAATATTGATGAAAACCAAGAACGTCCATTCTGGTATAGGGAAAATGATTTTTGTCATTATCATAGAACCAAGGGTCATGACATCGAACGATGTCAGACTTTCAAAAATCTTGTCCAGAAATTCATTGATAAAGGCGAGCTCATTCTGGATAACCCAAATGCTCCCCCAAATCAGGCACTCGATGTTTTTAAACAACCTTTTCCCAATCATGCCCCGAACCATAATGCTTCAGAGTCTCAAAAACCAAACACTCATACCATCAACTTCATCTCTACCGAAGAATCTTCTTCTGAAACCAAGCCATCCGCAAACACATCAATCGAATCAGAACCTCCTTCCACTTCATCAATCACTGGAGTTCCACCATCTTCAGATAGCCCGTCTTTGAATATTCCTACATTACTAAGCACGGAGTCATCTCTCTCCGCTCCTTTGTCTGACCTTCCATCCATACCCGAGACAGTGTCATCCTCATCTGTCTCATCATCAGACATTCTTTCAATACTCGAGGCAATTACATCCCTTCGAGTTTCCACTACAGACACATCTACTTATGTTGCTCCCATTCCCACTGCAACTATGCCCTTGGTGAACGTACCTATAATTGTGCCGACTTCGACGGAAGCATCTTCGATTTTGACCCCTTCCTATCTCTTTTCCTACAGTAGTTCCACCCATGATTACTACATCAGAAGTAGTCCCTTCGCAAGGAACTGCTTCTTCATCACCCCCTTCTTCCATCACTAATGTTACTTTACCTATTAAAGAAAAATCAAAAGAAGTAGCACCAACACCTATACACTCGTTTCCTGAACCTAAACCGAGACAACCAAAATCTAATGTTACACCATCAGTACCTCCCCACCTGCTTCCTCCGAAAAGGTTACAATCACCTTATGTCGTTGAAGTTGTCACCATCCCTGAAAAAGGAAAGCCCATATTTCGGACCATCAAGACTATTGGTGCTCTTCCACAAAAATCTCTCTCTACGCCTCATAAACGATTGGATTTGCCCGCTGAGAAGGCGTCTTCTTCTACACACTTATCAAAGCCATCATCTTCTTCTACAACACATTCTTCACCAATACCCCGAAAAATAGACTTACCTACTAAAAAGATGTCACCTCTTCTGTCAGGATCATCATCTTCATTACCAAAAATCAAGGCACCCTATGTTCCTCCGATTACACCTACTTTGGGAGCTTCTTCCTCTTCTAAATCGACATTATCTAAATCATCAGTAAATTCGACCAAGCAACCCCCTTTGTCTCCAAAGACCGCAAAATTTGTCGCATATCCATCATCTTCAAAATCTATTTTAGGGGCTCCTCCTCCACCAAAGTCAATCATGTCTCACTTACTCCCATCCCAAGTACCCAAGACTGCTCCTCCAAATGTCCAAACAAATAGGAGGATCCCTAAAAATACTGTTAAACCTAACATGCAAGTTCTTTTACCTCGGCAGTCGGTTAATGATAAAAGAACCATCTTCATCATCTCTATCCTCCTCTTCATCTACCGGATTCTACACCGAAATCCTTCATCAACTTATCCAATCTTCATCCATAACCCTTCCTCTGATTAAACCTTATAACCCTAAAGGAGTTAAACCTACCTGGTTTAACTCTGATCTGATTTGTGCTTACCACCGTACCCCGGGTCATGATACTGAGGGATGTAAAGCTCTTCAAGCCGTTGTCAAGAACCTTCTGGAAGAAAGTGACCTTTTGCTGGAGGAGGAGGAACAGGTACCTCCTGTCATCTTAGCCCCATATGAGCCTCAACGATCCACTCGGACCTCTAGTGGTCCCACTCCACTTGATCTCCCTCCTTCTCAAATTGACACAATCCATATCGCCACTAGAACCCAACACTATGATAACCCATCTTCATCTTCAGCATCTCGACCACGGGTTGTCATTTCTGCAGCCCCTGAAGGCGTTTCTCCTTCCTCATCAGCCCCACGACCCAGGGTCTCTATTCGTGCTGCACCTCGGGCTCAAGTTCCCGTGTCTGTTGAGGAGAGTGTTATGAAACAACTCACCCAGGATCCTGTCAAAATGTCTCTTTTTGACCTCATCCAATCCTCTCCACAACATCGCCAGGCTCTAATCGATAATCTGCGTCGCATCGCAGTGAATTCAGATGAGCCCCAGCCCTACGAGTTGGTTTTTGGATTGAATAGACCATCAACCACCATTTCTTTTGAAGATTCAGAAATTCCTTCTCTTTCTTCCGAGGATTTGGAGGCTCCCCTCTTTATCACAGTCCAAATCAATAACACTACCTTAAAACGTGTTATGATCGATAGTGGAGCTGCACTCAACGTCATCTCCTCGCACACGTTTGAGCAACTTAAGTTACCAAAGAATGTAGTGTCACCCCCCGCCTTTCGCCCTTCGATCATTTAATGATCAGCTAGCAGTTACCTTAGGAACTGTGGTCTTACCCATTCGAGTAGGTAAGAAGCTGCTTCATGAACTCTTTTACATTGTCGAAGGAAAATTCCACTATAATATGATCCTCGGATGCTCCTGGATTCACGCAATGCATTGTGTCCCATCCACCCTCCATCGATGCCTAAAATATCAATATGAGGACAAAATATATACTCATCCAAGAGATCCTTTTCCTTCCACCACAATGTGACATGACCACAAGATCTGCCCCTTTAAAAGAAAATGCATGTTCTCCTGACGGGGCCTCATCTTCTTCCATACCTGCAACCAAACTACCGGATTTACAAAATCTAGAAGAGACATTGCAGCGTTTCTCACTAGGAGAGCTTCCTCTCTTTTCTTTTGATGCCCATCTCAAACCTAATGAGTATGGTAGACTAGAAAAACAACCTGAATATCAACCAGGTATCGGTCGCATCGTCACCATTGGTCTGCCCAATCAACAGACTAATTTCATCTACAGTGGTCTTAATACGCCTCACTATCGCCCAGATTCTCCTCCTAGGACCAAACCTTACTTAACAGGGTTTAATTATCTGCAAAATCCCACGTTTGTAAAAACTTATCTATATCGATGCGCGTGGAAAGGCTTTGGCCTGGGAAAATATGAACAAGGTATACATGACCTCAAATCCCATTCCTACTCTCATGCCACATCATAAATTTGGTTTAGGATTTAAACCCCTTTCAAAAGCCACCGTCACTATTCTCGATGAGCCTCTTCCTACTGAGGAACCATCTTCCCCCACTAAGTCAGAAGCATCACTTGATGTGGACGATGACATTTCCATCCCACCTAATTTTTTTTTTTGATCAATACCATTTCCTTAGGGCCGTTAGCCTATGAGACTAACAATCGGTCCGCTTCTATACCATTAATCTTCCCTGAAATAGTTGGAGACGACTCTCCTACTATCAACACTATCCACTGTGTGGATGACGATTCGGTCCTCACCTATCTGGGGGCAGAGGATTCATATCTTCCCAAGACTATTCCTTCTGACTCGTCTACGCTTCTCAACGAGGCCACTGTCGACCTTAATATAGGGACTTCTGAAGAGCCTCGCATCATTAAGGTCGGCCAGTCTCTTAATCCACAGGAGTTAGGAGATTTTACCACTTTTATTTCCAACCATCATCAAGCCTTTGCTTAGTCATACGAGGATATGCCAGGACTCGATCCCGATATTGTGGTCCACAATATCATTACTCTTCCCAACATCAAGCCAGTTAAACAAAAATTACGTAAAATGCACCCTAGAGTAGCCCTTCTTGTTAAAGAAGAATTACAGCGCTTGCTCTCGGCTAGCTTCGTCCAACCCATCGATTATCCAGAATGGGTTTCCAATGTAGTACCAGTAACTAAAGCTACTGGGAAAATTCGAATTTGTACCGACTTCCGGGATCTT
The DNA here is from genome assembly GCA_019776745.2 of Taxus chinensis. Taxonomy (NCBI): domain Eukaryota; kingdom Viridiplantae; phylum Streptophyta; class Pinopsida; order Cupressales; family Taxaceae; genus Taxus; species Taxus chinensis. The sequence goes on along the minus strand of CM034146.1, from coordinate 280,501,616 downwards.
AATCTTGCTTGTCCAAAAGATGATTTTCCTCTACCTAATATCGACCAACTTGTGGATTTAACTGCGGGTCATGAGATGCTTTCTCTTATGGATGGTTTATTTGGATATAATCAAATCCTCATCACACCAGAAGACCAACATAAGACTTCTTTCATAACTCCTTGGGGGACCTTTTGTTATCGTGTCATGCCTTTTGGTCTTAAGAACGCAGGAGTAACCTATCAACGAGCAATGACCTACATCTTCCATGATCTCTTACACAAAACTGTGGAAGATTACGTTGACGATCTCCTTGGCAAATCCAAACGTCGTCAAGATCATCTTTTCATCCTTGCACCTCTCTTTGAGAGGCTTATCCGCTTCTGTCTTCGTCTAAATCCATCTAAATGCGTGTTTGGCGTTCTCACTGGTAAACTTTTAGGTTTTATCATTTCCATTAGGGGTATTGAAGTGGACCCCCGCAAAAATAAAAGCTATCCTTGAGATGCCTCCCCCGTCTAACTTAAAGCAACTCCGCAGTCTCCAAGGACGTCTTCAATCGGTGCGTCGTTTTATCTCCCAATTGTCGAACCGTTGTCAGCCTTTTCATCATCTCCTCCGTAAGAATGTTCATTTTGAATGGGATGAGCATTGCCAAAAGGCCTTTAATGATCTCAAAGCTTATCTTCTTTCTCCACCTGTGCTTACACCTCCACACGAGGGGGAGCCTTTCTATCTTTATATCTTTGTGACTGACCATGCTCTGGGAGCCATGATTTCACATCGGGATGCTTGTGGTAAAGAACAAGTTGTCTATTACATCAGTTGCACCCTCCATGAGTATGAAACACGTTATTCCGAAGCTGAAAAACTATGTTGTGCTCTCTTCTTCGCAACTTCTAAGATTCGTCATTATCTCCTTAATCATAAAACTTACATTATCACAAGTGTCAATCCCCTCAAGACAATTCATGCAAAGCCTTATCATAATGATCGTATCACTCGTTGGCTCATGCTTATGACAGAATTTGACCTCGATTTTATCCCACAAAAGGCTATCAAGGGTCAGGTTATTGCAGATCAATTAGCTGATGCTCCTCTTCCGGACACTCAAGACCCCCTTGCTCAATTCCCTGATGAATATATCCAACAAATTGATTTTTGTCTATCTCCATTTAAAGTAAAGCTCTTCTTTGATGGATCCAAATGCTAGCAAGGGGGAGGTGCGGGTTTCGTGATGATTCCTCCTTGGGGTACGCCTATCCCAGTCGCACACAAATTAAACTTTGAGTGCACCAATAATATGGCTGAGTACGAAGCTCTTGTCTTAGGTCTTCAAAATGCCATTAATCTCGGGCGCTCGTCATATTGACATCTTCGGTGATTCTGAACTCATCGTTAATCAGGTCACGGGTGTCTATCAATGCAAGAATGATATCCTTCAAAAATATCGTGACATCGTTCTTGCTCAACTCCAATCTTTCGATAAATTCACTATCCAAGCCATTCCTCGCACTGCAAATCGATTCGCAGATACAATGGCCTCATTAGCCTCACTTATCCCACCTTTCACCGAAGACTCGCGTCTTTATGTGGCTGTGCAACGATTAGATCAACCATCTCATCTTGAGCAACTAACTTCGATCAATGCTGTCACAACCCATACTCAGGATGAGTGGTATCAACAGATTGTTGATTATCTATCTCATTCGATCCTTCCTCCAGATCTGACTTCCAATGGTAGAAGGTCTTTTGTCCAACGCGCCAATCGCTATACTATTCTAGGCGGCCTTCTTTACAAACGCGGCTTTGATGGTATTTTGCTTCGATGCCTCAAAACCCATGAATCATCTAAGGCTATCCAGGAGGTCCACGACGGTATCTGTGGTGGACATTTTAGTGGCTTAGCTGTAGCTAAGCGCATCTTACGTCTGGGATATTATTGGCCTTCTCTTAATCAAGATTGTTGTGAATACACTAAGAAGTGCGTCAAGTGTCAACAACATTCCAATCTCACGCACATCCCTAGTCAGGCTTTGCAACCTGCGGCGGATTTGTGGCCTTTTTCGCAGTGGGGTCTTGATCTTATTGGTCTCATCAATCCCCGTTCTTCACAGCGTCATCATTCTATCATTACTGCCACTGAGTACTTTACTAAGTGGGTAGAAGCTATCCCTCTTTCTTCAACAAAGGCTAAACCCATAGTTGATTTCGTCTATCAACACATCATTTGTCGCTTTGGCGTTCCACACAAGCTAATCACAGATAATGGTAAGTCTTTCAAGAACGCTGATTTGCAGAATCTCTGCAACGCTTTCAATATCAAGCTCAGTTTTTCTTCTCCATACTATCCTCAAGCTAATGGTCAGGCCGAAGCGTCCAATAAAACTTTGCGTAATATCCTTGCAAAGGTAACTAGTCGAGCTGGTAGGGATTGGCATTTACATATCCCTTTTGCTCTCTGGGCTTATCGGACTAGCATTCGTACTCCTACTGGTGCTACTCCCTTCTCTCTCGTCTATGGGTCTGAGGTTGTCCTTCCTTTGGAAGTCCAAATCCCATCTCTCTGTGTTTCTCTCAGAGAATTTGTCTCCGATGAGGATTATCGTCAAAATCGTCTAGCACAACTTGAATTATTAGATGAGCGGCGTCTCAACGCTCTTGAGCATCATCAGGTCTATCTTGAGCGTGTCAAACGTGCTTATAACAAGCATTTGCAGCACCGTGACTTCAAAATTGGTGACCTTGTTCTTAAGGAAAATCAAAATGTCACTACACTCGAAAGAAGTCAACGTGGTAAGTTTGCTCCCAACTGGATGGGCCCGTACATTATCACTCATAAATATGGGTCTGGGGCTTATCGTTTATCTTCCATGGATGGTATACCTGAAGCGGAACCTCTTAATGCCTTGCATCTACGGCCCTTCTATTGTTAAAATCTATCTTACACACATCTAGTCGCAACACAGATCTTTCATCCGTCCTAATAACCAGTCATCTACTTTCGTGGTGATTCGAAATTGTGTGGTTCTCCGCCTATTGCCTCGTTTACCTTAAATATGAGTATCGCGGCTCTACTCATTGCACGTTTCTTTTGGATATGTTCCTCCTCATGGTAGGAATACCTTAATCACCACTTCATCTGTCCCAAGTACTTATCTTAATCGGATCTACTCGGGGCATGAGTGCATGTTCTTCTTTGTTCTCCTCCCCTCCATCTGATCTATCTAGGTCTAAACTCAGCTTCTTCCAAGAAGAGTTTCAAAAAAAAAAAAAAAAAGAAAGGAAAAAAAAAAAAAAAGATGCTATCCAAAAGATAGACTGATCCCTTGAAGGACAGCTATCCATACATTATCAAGTGAATCAAAAAGAAAATAGACCATGCCCTTGAAGGATGGCTATTATCAAAAATTCTAAAAAATATAGACCATACCCTCGAAGGATGGCTATCATTAAAATTCAAAATACAGACCGCTCCCTTGAAGGACGGCTATTTCTCAAAGAAATATTCAAGGCTTCTTGTAATTAATCAGCCTTCCAGTCAGTTTATACACTTTTTAGCATCACTGAAAGACTTCCCGCATCGATCAGTCTTTCCATATCAAGCAAACTTCCCGCATTGATCAGTTTGTTTTTCTGCCAAAATCATGAAGCTGAGATTTAGGACCTTTTGTCAATCATATGGAGAATCCTGTTTTCCTACTATGGACATGTATTCTGTCCCTTGTAAGTTCCGACAAGATACTTACTTTTCTTTCCGTTTCTATCCTAGATCTGGTTTGCGACTAGTTAGTGTCAGGTTTATTTTAATCTTATATAGGGCCTTGTATGCTTGGTCTTTCGATTTCCTATCTGGATCTTATCTATGGTCGGTTGGAAGTCCGACTTATCATTTTTCTCCTTATCCGAGTATCTTCTCTTCTAAGTCACGGTTGTTTCCATTTACATCTTTAGCTCTTGCAAAGAGTATTCCCCCATTTCTTTGTCTTGCATCCAGTTAAATTGACATTTCACATGTTAATTCAATCAAAATTTATCTTCTATCTCAAATTCATCTTATCTATCAAAACATCTATCTGTATTCATTTCTCATTAAAATTAAATCCATACATCAATCACATCTATCTATCTATCCATCGAAATATCGAAAAAAATATGTACATCTAAGGTACAACACATCTATCTATCTATCCATCAAAACATTTAAACATATGTACATCCAAGTTACACTACATCTATCTATATCTATTTTTCATCAAAATTAAATCCATACATCAATCACATCTATCTATCTATCCATCGAAATATCGAAAAAAATATGTACATCTAAGGTACAACACATCTGTCTATCTATCCATCAAAACATTTAAACATATGTACATCCAGGTTACATCACATCCATCTATCAAAGTTATATCCATATATCAATCTATCTAATCACATCTATTTCTATCATCTATCAGTCTATATATTATCCAATCACATCTATTTTATCCTCTATCAGTCTATATCTATATCCATCTATCCATGTATATCAAAATTAAAAGCATGAGTACAATCATATGACAAATAACATGATCAATCTATATATACATGTGTGTCTGTACAAAAATGGGTGGCTTTCAATTAAGCCATCTATACAATGCCTTCCAATCGAGGCTACATCACTATACAGATACAAAATCTATCAAATCTCTATATAGTAAAATCTGAAGCGTGGAGGACACTATCCCCTCCACCCTCCTCCGCACCTGGCTGTCTCTCCTGGCCGCCACCTATCGAGCTCGATGCACCTACTGCTGGAGGTCTCGGCCCACCTCGATCTCTCCCAGTACTCCCTCCACCTGAGGCTCCGCTCGCTGTAGCCGTCGCTACTCTCCTCCTCGCCCCGTACCGAGGCACATCTGGGGCATGCTGCGCTAGGGCATCCTCATAGTATCTCACCTCAGCGAGGAGAGACTGGTATGTGCTCAGGCTCACAGTACCCCGGTGCTCGTAACGATGCTGCTAGGGGCTGCTGGCGCTGCTGGTGGTGCCCCTCCTAGGGTCGTGCCCTGTGTACCAGACTCTGACGTGGCACCGGTCTCTCCATATTTGGCCCTGAGGGCCTCCCTATGCTGAAGGTAGTGATCCCTCTGCTGGATCGCTATGTCTCACTCCTGGCGAGCGATGTCTCTCTCCACAATCAGGGCATCCCTCTCCTCTGTCAAAGCCCTGATCTCCTCTAGAGCTACCTGATGTGTCTGTGTAAGGGTGGCATGCTCTACCTCCAGTCTGTCCAACATAGCAGCTATGTCCTCCTCGTCAACATCTATAGATGGTGGGAGATGTCGTGGAAGTTCTGTGTCGTACCATGTTGCATAGCCCTCATCCACCCCCACGTCATCATCACTGTCTGCGAAGGGTGGGGCCTCTCTCAATGGGTCTGCTGGGATCAAAATTGGCAAATCCATCTCCCTACTATCCCACCTATATGGCGTGTAGGTGGTCGGCACTATCTGTACTAGGCCGAACTATCTCAGTATCCGCATGAATAGGACTCGCTCCCACATATCCGGCCTATGGCCCCTAACCACCCCGGCTCTGTCTCAGTGCTACCAAGTGGGCATCCTGACCAGCCCATGTCGGAAATGCCTGATACGGCCTCCAGATAACCTGATCTGGTGTCAGCGTCCTGAAATGCTCAGAGTACCACTCGGCTGATCTACCTGTATCCCCTGCGGCCATGTCAGCCCACCATCTCTGAAATCCATAATCAATCCCTCCCACTTCTGCCGACATCCAAGGAAGCCCGGATGGCCTGATCACCGCTGTGTGCTCATATGCCCAGCAATGGAGCACAAAACTGACGTCAATCCCTGTCCTCCGGCCAGTGGTGTACATCCATAGCTCATGATATATCTGAGCTATCAGGGCATCGGCGAAGGAAAAAACCTGTCTGTACTGCAGGATGTCGTAAACACAGTCTAACAGTAACAATGGGAATCTCCCACCTCATGAATCTGGTAGGGCAAAGTAGGAGATAGCCATCTGAATCAAGGCTATCCGCCTACTCCGAGGGCTATCCTACCTGTACTGTGAGGTGATCCTCACTACCCCCAGATACTATCTCTAAGTCATCTGCCCTGTCTCTGTATAACCGACCTAGGGCCCTCTGCTACTGCTCCCGGGGTGTGATCTCAATTAGGTCCCCAGTGATCAGAAATCTCAGAATCCTGAATATATCCTCATGGGTGATAGTCATCTCACCCGTCCTGAACCAAAAAGTGCACGTGTGGCTGTCCCACCGTCGCACTAGTGCCCGCATGAGCTCCACATCTCGTGGCACTCGTCTATAATACCCCGGAAACCCCCGAAGCCCGGCTAGCTCTAAATGCTGCCAGTCTGCATCTGTCACATCAGGGAGAATAGTCTCCAATAACTCAGGAATGGCATCCCTCATATGAAGAGCCTCTCGTGCCTACATCCATGACATCAAAAACATAATTAGTCTCTTATTTCCCCAAATCGCATCCTCCAAAACAATAACAAAAAAAAAATGAACATATATCAATCGACGTCGATTTGGTAAAATCGACGTCATTCATTTAAGTAGGCGCTGATTAATACCAATCGACGCCGATCTAACAGAAATCGACGCCGATTACAACAATCAGCGCCGACTGCCTGTCCGGACATAAACCGGACCCTGGCCTCCCATGCAAAGAAAATCAAGCAAAAAAAAATCAATTAAGAACGATGGGTTCAAGAATGACCACTTACCCCAGGTCGTGTCCTCCTGCGCTTCTGACCGCTCCCAGAGGCTTCCATGATGCTCAAATCAAAAATCTGGCTTTTCTCTGAATCAATTGTCACGTTTAAAATAAATCGTTTACATTTTCCGTTCGCATATTTATATTGTGCCTGGATTGGTCGGCGCCGATTTTGTGGGTCGACGCTGTTTGTTTTAGTCGTCGCCAATTAATTTGGTCGCCGCCGATTTTCCATATCTTTTTGCCATAGTGTTGATGCTTGGCTTACTTATCTATCTGATCATTGTTGTGTGCTGAATTTTGCCTTTTGGCACATTTTTTTCCTTAGATATCACCATCTATTTCGGGTTTGTTCCCTTTGCGTGGGACATCCGTGCTTTTTGGCAGCTTAGAGGTAAACGGGTCTGTAGGCACTAACGTCATCTACTTTGCAGACCGTCTAGTTGTCCCCTACCAATGTGGTCTCTCTTTAGATGCTGACTATTTTGCTGTTCTCCTTACACTCATGGGTCTGTAGGCACTAACGTTGTCTCATGAGAAGACCGGCTAGTTTGACCTACCAATGTGAGTTCCTTATGTTGTTGCCTTTTTATTTATGTGTATGCGTCATCAATGATCAGATCTACTCCAGACATCCGACTGGGACATCCTGCATTTTTCATCTACCTTTTTCAAACTTGGGATCGTCTGTTCTATCATCCATCCCATCCCAAGTTTGAGGGGGGATCACATCATCACTCATTCTTCCTTTCTTCCATCCCTTTGTTTTTTGTCTCATAACCTTGCTTATCGCAAGTTTACTTGACAAAATGGGGCAAAATGTAGACACTTAAAATTGGTTACTCAATTTAGTGTTCCTCTCATCCATTTACTTGCTTAGGTAACCTGGGGCAACGTTTTACATCACCAACTATCCCCTTGGGATATTATCCAATTTGTGATTTAATCACTTACTCTAAATTTAATTCACCCCATCATATCTTACCCATGAGTGATTAAATATTAAATATTTAATTACGCTTCTTCCCATGCATCTTAATCACTTATCTACCCCAAATTTATCCTATCTATGTATCACATCTATTTTTCCGCTTCCCTAAGCGGGATATTTCCCGTATTCGGGGTAATTCTCATCTTTCTTGAAATCGCTCATTTTGGCCATCTCGGGAGTCTATTCCGCGATCGGCGCCGACCCATATGGTCGGCACCAATTTTCTAGGAGCGGCGCTGATTATAAAAGCAAGTCCAGAACTCAGTTCTAGGGACCGAAAAAGAGACCATGAACGAGTGAAAAAGCGAGCAGACGAAAAAAGGAAGCACTTACGCATGAACAGAGAGCGAGAGAGATACAGGTTGTGAGAAAGAGAGATCTTCTTAGCATCAATTGTATCAAATTAGGGCAGATCCTGTCCGAATCAATCCCTGAGAGGAGCACCGTTACTCTGTCCCTGTCACATCAGCATCGCACACCACCATCTATCATCTGGTGACTCTGTTCCAGTGTCTCGCCAACTTCGGCACATCCAGCAGACCACATTCACCTTCCAATTCCCGAATCTTATCGCACAGTCCTTGATTGATCGATCTGCCTCCAGTCGACGCCGATCTTACCCAGTCGACGCCGATCCGTCTCAATCAACGCCGATTCTACCCAGTCGACGCCGATTTCCCTGCAGATAGGTAAAAAGGGATACAGGTAACACAAATCCGGCATTATTTCATAGTTCCCTATTTTCCTGTACTTTTTATTTGCTATTTAGATTCTGTCTTATTACTACAATTAGAAAATCTAGCTTTTCACTTACATCTCTTATCATGTATGCTTCTTTTCTTAATTGAAAACGTGGACTGACATCCGCCGAGGAAGCTTATCGTTTCCCCGGACCCCACCTCTCGGGCAGTCCACCTAAATATCTTTTAACGTGGTCTTTTTCTATCAAGCATCGGTGTTTTGCAGGTTACTCGGATCTATTGTGCGAATTGCTCGTGTGCGCCCGTCTTATCTACATTGGCTTCCTCATCCGTCTACATCTTCATCAGGTATCAATTTCATTGGGGTTTTTCAGGGTTTTTGTGTTTAGTTTGGTGCATTAACTTAGACAGGTAACAAGCGCGAAATTCTTGATCTACAATAACATAGAGACAATATTTAATGTGGTTCACCCAATTTGGGTTACGTCCACCAAGAATCACTTACTCAGATCTTATTATAAGTCACCTCTTTCTCTCAATACAATACCCATATCTGTTTGGAGTTGTGCTCAACAAACTCTCCTGAATTCACACTTGAACTCACACACACCTACAATAATATGTCTACCCTATCAAAATCTCAAAATCACATCAATAGGAAACTGCTTAAGTATTTTTACAATACCTTGGGTACCAAAACCATGGGCCAAAACTACCCCATAAACCTATGGGTCAAAAATCCCACCCATATGAGAAGAACACATTTCTCGAGATATCAGGCACATTTTTCAAGGCCAAAAACTATAGAGAGCGCACATAACTACTAGTGTATAGTCTTAAACACTTCCACATATGAAAACCGACTCCACAACATAACAATATCCCACTTTGAGACTAGTTTTCCTCTGAGCAATCTTCTAAACCCTTCATTGTCATCCGTGAAGACCAACCAAAGTTGAACACAACTTTAGTTTCTTCCTTGTGACCACCTTGGTCATCATGTCTATAGGATTTTAATAGGTATGAATATTCTTCAGCTTCAACTTCTCTTCCTCCAAAGTTGTCCTAATGAAATGGTACCTTAACTGTATATGCTTCATCCTAGAGTGGAAAGCAGAGTTCTTATCTAGGTGTATAACACTCTAACTATCACTATACAACTTCCCTTCCTCCTGCTTATGCCCCAACTCTTAAGAAATTGTTGTAAAAAATCATCTATTTTCTTTCCTTTGTGGCAAGAATATACTCAGTCTCTGTGGTTGACAAAGCCACAAGTTTCTATAGTCATGAAATCCAACTCATTGTTGTCCCACCTACAATGAAAATATAACATGTTGTGCTTCTCCTACTATATACATCTCCAGCCATATTTAAATCTACATAACCATGTAAAGTGGTGTTCAATCCACTATAGCAAAATATTGTCCTCATGGTCCCTCTCAAGTACCAAAGGATCCACTTTAATGCATGTTAGTGATCTTTACTTGGATCACTCATAAATCTACTCACTACTCCCACTTCTTGTGCAATATCAGGCCTAGTGCACACTATGGCATATATCAAACTGCCAACTGCTGATGAGTAAGGTAATTTGGACATCTAGTTTCTCACCTGCTCTATCTTGAGACACATATTCTTTGATAACTTGAAATAGCCTACCAAAGGAGTCCCAATTGGTTTAGCAATTAACATCTTTCATATTAAACCTCTCCAAGACCTTCTTAATGTAATCTTCCTGAGATAAAGTCAGCTTCCATTCCTTCCTATCCCTAGATATCCTCATACCAAGGATTTTTTTGGATACCCCCAAATCCTTCATAGCAAAGGAGTCACTTAGCTACTTCTTGAGTACTTTTATTTTTGCATGTTTTTTCCTACAACCAACATGTCATCCACATACTAGCACAAGATAATATAACTGCCATCCTGAAATTTTTTTATATACATGCAATGGTCAGAATGACATCTAATATAACCTTTGATCCAATATGAATCTATCAAATTTCTTATACCATTGACATGTATCTTGTTTCAGGCCATACAAGCTCTTCTTCATTTTTCACACCATCTCTTTACCTTTGACCTCATAGCCCTTTGGCTACTACATATATAGATCCTCCTCCAAATCACCATGGAGGAATGCAGTCTTTACATCTAGCTTCTCTAAGTGCAAGTCTTCTGCTGCCACTATTCCAAGAACAATTCTAATAGAAGTCATTTTTACTACAGGAGAAAAAATCTCATCAAAATATATACCTTTTTTCTATGCAAACCCCTTAACCACAAACCTAGCCTTGTATCTTTTCTTGCCTCATTTTTCTTCTTTAACTCTATACACCCACTTATTCTGTAATGCTCTTTTGGCTTCAGGTAGCTTCACCAAATCCCAAGTATGGTTCTCCATGAGAGACTGATGCTCCTCATTCATGGCTAGCTCCCACTTCTTCCTAACATCTACCTACATTTCTTCATAAAAAATATTTGGCTCTCCACTATCAGTGAGTAATAAATAATAAAGAGAAGGATAAAAATGCACATGATATCTTCCTACCCTAGAAGACATCCTCAATATAGGAGTTTGAGGTTCCTATTGAGTAGGTTCTTAAATTGATTCATGTGTCACTTTCCCATCCAGAAGATCCTCTACCACTGCATATTATTTCTTGGATTATTCCCTATTTTCCTATAACTTTTACTTATAGATAGCTTTCTCATTAAAGAACATCTCTAGATCAAATGATTTTCTTATCTGTAATACTCCAACATTTATATCCAAACTCATCACCACCATAACCAATGAAAGTGCATTTTTCTGATTTAGCCTCTAACTTGGTCCTGTCATCCTTATCAATATGAAAAAACACCTCACATCCAAAGACTCTAAGAAATGAGTAATAAAATTTCTTAGCAGACCAATCCTCCTCAGGTATGCATTCATCCAAGGAACTTGAGGGCCTTATGTTTATCCACTACATAGTTGTGCTCATTGCTTCTACCAAAAAAGAAAGAGGCAGTCCCGCATGTAACCTCATGCTCCTAGCATGTTCCATTATTGATCCTTTCTAACACCCCATCCTGTTATGGATTTCTTGGAACTCTCTTTAACCTATGGATTTCATTCTTAGAACAATACTAATCAAACTCATTGTCGCAATACTCCCCTCCATTATTTGACCTGAGAAACTTTAGCTTAAAACATGTTTCATTCTCTACCAAGGCTTTCCATTTAGAAAAAGTGTCAAATACATGAGATTTATTTATAATACAATATACCCAAACTTTCCTTGTTGCATCATCAATAAAAGTAACATAATAATTTTAACCCCCAAGAGATGATACCTGAGCCAGCCCCCACACATCAAAATGTACCAGCTCCAACTTACTCTCTTTCTTCATAGGTCCAACCTTGATGAAATTTAATCACTTTTGTTTCCCAAATACGTAGTTCTCACAGAACTCTAAACATGTTTCTGTATATCCAGGATAATTCTTCTTTGTGATCTTCATGCCCTTATGGCTCATATGAATGAGCCTGTAGTGCCACAATGTTATATCTATGTCTGAAGCCACAAGATTATAAGAATTAGTGTTATCATTGGTTAAATACAAGGTTCTAACCTTCTTACCTCTTACCACCACAAGAGCACCCTTGGTAACCTTTCAAGATTCCGTTATAAATATCACAGTACAACCATCATTTCCCAACTTCCCTGCCAATACTAAGTTTCTTCTTAATGTAGGCACATGTATGACATCCTTCAATAGCCATGTATTCCCATTCTACATCTTAACTTGAACAAAACCTTTTCTAACTATGTTGCAAGGCTCATCATCACCAAGAAAAACATGCCCAAAATCCCCTTGAACATAATCAACAAAATAATTCCTATGTGGAGTAGCATGGAAAGAAGCCCCTGAATCTAAAACACAAGATTCAACAATATTGTACAAAGAAAGAATCAAAACATCTTGACAAACATTACCTGTTTCCACATTCACCTCCTTGTTTTCTTCTTGTTGTTTCTTCTTGTCCTAAAGCTCCCAATAGTCCTTCTTTGTATGCCCAGACTTTCCACAGTGTCAGCATACCATCTTGCTTTTGTATTTTTACCTTGCTCTATCTTTCAATTTTCCATGGCTTCCTCTATTCTTTTGTCTCCCGCTAGTTTCCACTATCAAAGAATTCCCTGAAATAGAAGATTCCCTAGAGATTTTTCTTTGCATTTCCTCACTTAGAATCACCCCTCCAACGTCCTCAAACTTCAACTTTGAGTTAGCTGGAACCGAGTTGCTTACCTTCATTACCAGGCTATTCCAACTCTCATGTAAAAAGCACAAAATTAGTAAATCCCTAACTTCTTCTTCAAATTATATTGTAACCAAAGCTAGCATATTCGCAACCGTATTAAAACCATTAAAATATTATACTACTGAACTATTCTCATACATCCTCATATTAAACAAGTTTTTCATTAAAATTATATTATTAGAGGAAGAGGGTTTTTCATATAACTTCCCTAATGCATCCATAAGTTATTTTGTAGTCTTTTCCTTTGAAACATTAAATAATACTAAAGATGCAAGACATAGCCGGATTGTTCCAAGTGCCTTCCTATCCAGCAAATCCCACTCCACATCTGTCATGCTCGAGGGTTTGTTCCCTTTTTCAGACAACGGAATATAAAGATCCTTCTGATAAAGGTAATCTTCCATCTGCATCTTCCAAAGACTAAAATTTTTCCCGTTGAATTTATCAACATTTGATCTTCCATCATCTTCCATAGCTCCCACTCAAGCTAAAAATTTCCTTGAGATTCAACACTTCAACAAACCAAACCAGGCTCTGATACCAATTGTTAGGAAATAAGGGATAAAATATGTGGAACAATCCCACACAGAATCATAATAGTAGAAACTAATATGTAGAAATATATTACAGATCTCAAATAAAAGTGTAAAAAATAAAAGAAAATAACATAGAGACAATATTTAATGTGGTTCACCTAATTTTGGCTATGTCCACTAAGAATCACTTGCTCATATTTTACTACAAGCCACCTCTTTTTCTCAATACAATACCCAAATATGTTTGGAGCTCTGCTCAACAAACTCTCTTGAATTCACACTTAAACTCACACACACCTATAATAACATGTCTACCCTATCAAAAGCACAAAATCACATCAATAGGAAACTTCTTAAGTAGTTTTATAATATTGTGGGTACCAAAACCATGGGCCAAAACCACCCCATAAAACTATGGGTCAAAAATCCCACCCATATGAGAAGAGCATGTTTCCTGAGATATTAGACATGTTTTTCAAGGACAAAAAACTATAGAGAGTGTATAATACTTTTAGTGTGCAGTCTTCAATACTTCCATATATAAAAATAGGCTCCATGACATAACAATGTCTCACTCTATCTATATTCTTCCTTGTGTTTTCTCTCCCATTGTCTCACCCATGCTGTCAGTTCTCTCCCCTGTGTGTGGCTCGTGGCTCGTAGCTCGGTCGTCGTGAGACTCGTTTCTCTTCGTTGCATGTTTTTTTTGCCTCTTTCGAACCTTGTATACCCCTTAGTCGTTTCTGCCGGGCGGTATCCTTGAACCCTACACATTTCATCAACCCCATGCTCGCCTCTGCCTTGCCAATGTTCGGTTCGCCATCCTCGAGCCTGCCAACCTTCTTTAGATCCCTTGCCATCCTCTCTTTGGCTCGCTCTCTAAGCTCACCACCATCCAAATCTACGTGGATCTCGCCCCTGGCTCTCCCACCCACCTCGTTGCCAACCCTCCTCCAAGCTCACCCCATGTGTCAACCACCCACCTCCGGAGGTGACCTTACCACCTTTTTCTAAATTCAAAACCCATATTTTTAGTCCAATCTTTAAACTAGTTTAATTAAATTTTAAGTGGGTCTTTTATTAATTTAAAAGGAGGTGTTTTTTTAATTTTATTAAGTCATAATTTATTAAGATTTAATTTAATTAAAGGTAAGGTCAGTTTAGTTAGGTCTTTTTAGGTTCTAATTTTTTAATAGGAGGTTATTTTAATGGTAAGCCTATTTTTTATGTTAATCCCCTTTTATTTTAAGTTTCATTTTTCAAAAATTAAGTCAAACTGGGAAAAAATTATTCAGAAACTAGGGTTACTTGGCATTTTTTCTGTTGACCATTTTGTGGGAGTTTGTAGCCTTTCTAGAGTGTGTAGGTCTTGTTTGGTGGATTTTATGGTGTTTTCAAGTGCCTGTTATGCGTTTAGGAGCTGTTTTTGGCGTCTTGGGCCCTTTTGACTTGTTTTGACTTGTTATTACATTGTAGTGCCCTTATTTTCTTGTGGAATGGTGAGCGCGTCTGCCACACCCTTGTGATAAGAGATCTCCTTTATGCGATGTGATACACTTTTTCTCACAACAAACTTTATTTTTCCCCGTTGTTCCTTACTTACGCCCTTTTGTGCTTGTTTACGTGTTGTTTGTTGTTTATGACTGAGACTTATTGTGGCCTCCAATATTGTGTGATTTTTTACCCATTGCAAGGTGAGTGGTCAATTGTTTCATGTCACACAAACACACCTTACTGTAACCAACACACTATTTATAAAGTTCCGCAAAAATGGGGATTATCATTGTTCCTGGGTGTTGTAATTGCATGTAGATGAATTCTCATCTGATTCTAACATCTTACAACCTTATGTGTATTATCACACCATTATTCTATTTCATTTTAGATACATTTTTTGTTGAGTCCGACATCCATTTAAGCGTGTATTTTCCTTCTATGACTCCTTTGTACTGATTTCTCTTTCGTAGATGCACAATGGAGGATGTTTTATCCAAACTTGAGCTTTGCAGGATTATTTCTCAACCTCTACCTCTTCTTCTTGGTAGAGAGAATTATACATCATGGCATGCTTACATGGAATATTACATTTCTCATGAAGGCCTTTATCCCTTTTTGTATGGGCTAGTTCCTACACCCACTAATCCTTATCCTCTTGAATACTGGCTCGACAAGTGTGATCATGTTCTTTGTTTCTTGTTGATACATATTTCCAGGCCTCTCCACCGCCATGTGGCACACATGAAGTATCCTCACACTATTTGGAGCATTCTTTATTCCTTATTTGGAGACCCTTCATATATTTTTTTTGATGCTTCTTCCTATGATATAGTTATTTCCTCTCCTTATTCATGTGATGATAGTTCTACTTACACATATTTTCATATTCCTCTCCCTGATGATGAGGTTTTTTCTTTAATTTATGATGACAAGAGTTTTGATGAGATCTCCTCTCCTCTTTCTCTTGACCACCTTTCAGAGAATTTTGAACCTCCTTCCTTCCCATCAGACATCAAGCAATCTTGTTCCCATCCTCATACTCTCATTCAATTTGCCTCCTTTCCACCTCTGGAGTGTGTGATGATTCTTCCACTCCTCCTTCATGTGTTGTTGATTCATACATGCCAGACATTGCTCTTCTATTTTTTGAGCAATCATTTTAGGATGAGTATCTATCAAACCTTTATTATCTCTTCATAGTGCTTACTTGTGTTGAAGTACAGGGAGTTTCTCTTCCTTCTACAAGTGTTTTGGAGGGGTCCATATCCTTTTTTGGGAGTTCCCCTTCTGGGATTCTTATCACTTCCACTATTTTGGATACCATCAGTGATCCACCTCTACTTATAGATCCTCTTTCTACTATTGTGGGGGTTATTTCCTTTCCTTCACTTCACTTGGACATTCTTTCGGCGAATGTTCCCTTCTTACACTCTGACAGTTCTACTTCTATGACATTGCCGTTGATTCCGTTGCACATGTTTTCTATACCTATGTCACATTTTAGTGACCACATTCAATTTTTTTCATACTACCACCTTCAATTTCCTTCGCGGGGTGAGTGGACTTCTAGTACTCCATTTCTATCCTTTTTAAGGAAAATAACATTGATCGATGCAGATGGGTCTTATTCAATCTATAGTAATAATACCACATCATTAACACTCTTCTTAGAGACTACATAGAGTTTTTGATTTCATATCAGGTTGTGGCTTCACGTCTTTTGTTGTCTCTCTTGTCTCCTTCCTCTCTTCTCTTTTTCTTCTAGAAAGATTGCAGTTTGTACATGGGTACCTTATCAGGGCTTTAGTTTTTGGGACGCATTTGACGCATATTTCTTAGGTTGTTTAAGGGAGTCTTCTATCTATTGTAAGTGGATGTTTTTCCCATTATATTTTCATCCATTACTTGAGATCCTTGTTGTACATGGGTACCTCATTAGGTGTAGATGTCGGGACCTATTTCTTGTTTTTGACTTACCACCTCATCCTAAGTTACGATGAAGGAGGTGTTGGTGTGTGGTACGTTCCTTGTCATCTCGGGGAATTTTCCACATCACGTGGTGAGTCATCTAGCTTAGGTGAGATCATAGGTCTTAGGTGTCTTAGGGGGTATGACAAATTTCATCATAGATTTTTTCATACACATCATTATGTTTCAATGCATCATACAGGAGTTACTTTCCATTTCTTGAACATAACTCCTCTTCTCCCTTGTGGAGGTATGATGGTATTACATTGGGAGTTACACATCACTCCTATTTGTACCCCCTTTTTACGATCTATGAGAATGAGTAGACGCTTTACTTTTGCATGCACATTTTCATGCTTGAATGCTTGCTTACTACATGGAACTCCATCACACTACCATTCGAGTGAAACTCGGTTGATTTTCAAGCCATCTTTCTTGATCCTCATTCTCTCATTCTCTCACATGAAAAATACGAATTTAAGGGATAATCTTCCCACACCTACATGTTTTTCTTCACACTTTCTTGACAATATTATAGGGAATAACTTGTTTTTTCACAAATACAAATATTGTAAAAATACTGAAGACATTAAAATAATCTAATAAACACAAAAACATTCAATAATTCTCATAATATACCTTTAGGACTTTTATATGTCTTGGTTTTCTAGTTATTTACTTTACATATATTATTTGTCACATGATTTGATAGATAAAATATTTTATATACTATTTACACACAAGGTTCACAAGGTATTTAATCATGATGCATGATGCATAAGACTTTACATGATGATAGATGTTTTCCTAGTCCCATTCCTACTAGCCTAGATAATATGGGGGTATCTTCTAGACTATTAGATGTTATTATTTCATTACACATTACTTTTCAATTCCTCATTATGTTTATATTCTACACTTTGATGTATGATACTCATTTGGACAAATGTGGCTAACATATGTGATGGGTGTCATTATTCCCTTCATTTAATCAACTCATGGTTGATGTCATATTCAAACCAGGGGTGTGTCTGAAGCTATATGCAACAAGAGAAATTTCAGTGAACTAGTAATTGATTGTAGATATTTATTATTTTTATTTTCCGGGGGGTTTTAAAGCATCTTTAAGATTTCCTGGACAAAGCCTTATTAAAGCTAAACTATAAGAAACTTGCTGAAATAACCACACATTGTTGAAATAACAAATCTTTTAGAATTGAACGTACTGCTGGAAATAAACACACTTTGTAGAATTGAACACACTAATGGGAATAAACACACTTTGCAAAATGAAACACACTGTTGGAAATAAACACACTTGGAGATGTTATTTAAAATTATTTTAAGGAAGTAAAAACATACACTAAAACACCTGCAAGGATGGTAAATAACTTATGTAATAGATTTTACTTGAAGAATCAAAAGTACTTACAGAACTGCTAAATAACATATTTATACAAATTTCTTGAAGATATAAATATCAATAAAATAAAGGATTCTATTTCTTGAAGGATTGAGCCCTTGCTCCACCTTGAATCAAGAATTAACAAAGTATGATACTCTCAAAATGAAATGGCTATTTTATTATTGAATTATTATGTCTTACAAACATTCACTACACGTATATGTTTGTATATCTATATCATCCTCCTTATATATATATCTATCTATCATATATATATATATATATATTGTATATCATCTGAATGTATGCATTTACAATCTATATATATATATTCAGTTCTCTCTCTTTGTATATATATATATATATATATATTATATATATATATATATATATATCCATCCATCCATCCAAAGATGCATTTACAATCATGAGTGTTTAATAGTTGTCTATCCACCTACAGGTTCTAGTGAAACCGAATGATACCCAAAGTAGATATGAAATTGAGAAAAATAGCTGGGCATATAGTTGTTAGTCTTACATAAGTATTTATGGAGTGTGAAGAACTGACAATTTTTTGATTTGTTCCTGATTGGAGGGCTCATTAATTGCTCCATAACCAAATTTTGATAGAATAAAAAGATTCCTATTGATTCCGAAACTTTGGAAAAGTTTCTACATACATACATACATACATACATATATATATATATATATATATATATATATATATATATATAATATATACATATACATATACATATACATATATATCCATCCAAAGAACAGAGCTATGAGTGTTGGAGTTCCAGAACTAAGTTGATAGAAAGGAGTTAAACCTTCCAAAGCTAAGTGTTGGTCTTACATAAGTTTTATGGAGTTGAAGAACTGAAAAATTGTTGGTCTGTTCCGAGGGCCCATTAACTGCTCCATAACCGGAATTTTGATACAATAAAAATATTCTAAGTGATAGAGTCCCGGAGCTAAGTGATAAAGTTCCGGAGCTTAGTATATGGAGTTATATGTATATATATATATATATATATATATATATATATATATATATATCCAGAGTGATAGAGTCTACCTAGAGCTCGGAGCTAAGCCACATTTTATCCAATTTCCTCAAAAAGGTGTTTGGTTAGTTGTTGGTCTTCACACTTCTCGTTAATTGCTTATCTGACCAAATAACCAAAGGGAAACCTGAGCTTGTTTATTAAAAAAACTGAATTTCCACACATTTTGTTAGGAATTATCTGAGAGTTTTATTATACATTTGAAACTAAATCAAACAAAAGATGGACAATTACATCCTAACTTATACTAGATCAAACAAAAGCCATGAAATGCAGTCAAACTTGATTAAAAGGAGAGTAAAATGAGATCATTCATTGCACATTAATGAGGCATATTTTGGTCTTATCATCTCCTCCACACTTACTTGTTTATAAATCCTGTTACAAAATCTATTCTTCAAAAATTGGATTGTGAATTCTGCATTCCAATTGATTGCTAAGGTCAAATGGTTGAAACTAAATGTCCTAGTGCTTCTATTCAGAAGTGTTATATCTCTATCCTTCCTCTAGTTTTTTCTGCCAATCCTCAAAGTGAGTGGGATCCTGAGGTTCTCTATTCTACCATGGAGACATGGGTGTAAGAAGGAGAGGAGGCCTTGTTCTCATACCCATCCACATACCCCTGTATTTTTCACCAATTTGAGGAATGAGTGTACACAAAGTTCTGGCCCTTTCCAGACTCCATATTAAATTTGTGGGAGATATCACTTCTCTTCTTCTTAATGTTGTAGTGAGGAATTCCCATCTCTTCAGGAATCCATCATAAATGTCCTCAAATTTTTTCTCTTCATAAGAGGTGAAGGCATCAATACTTTTCTATAGGGTGGCAATATAATGTTCCTTAAATTAGCTGTCAAAGGCATGGGACATCTAAAATGTATGACAAATGTAGATGGTTTTCCATAATGATCTCTCATACATAGGCTAGAGTAACTAGCCTTTATTAAGTGTTAAGTATCCCTTTCTTTCCAAGATATTTGATTCTGAAGCACAAAAAAAATGCATTAAGTTGGCTTTCCCCCACATATAGATTAATCATGAAGCCTTTGTTCTTTTCTAACATAAAGTTGCAGAGATAAAATTCACAAAGAAGATTTTTTTGCTTTACACTGGCTGAGGAATATGTTGTCATGAATTATACTTCATCCTTCACTTCATGTGGAAGGCCACATGAAATCATTGATAGTTTCCAATGGATAAATTTATCTTCTAGAAAGACATTGTATGCAGGAGAAGGTCTTCTACATGTGAGTAATATTTCACTCATTATACAGACCATCTGTATCTTTGCCAAACATTTAAATTTTTCTTCCTCCATTTTATAGAATTTTTCTTCCCACTCTTTCCTTGCCTTCTTCTCCTCTTCCATATGGCTTCTTAGTTCCTGATTTGATATTTTGAACTCATTAATTTTTCTACATGTATCATCCCATAATTTCTTGAGTGGCCATTAAGTCAGATTTGTTTGTACAATTTGATCCACTGAAGATATTTTTGTCATAGCACTCTATTCACTAGCCAATTGCAATTCTTTTTCTTTTTCCACCATTTTCTGCTTTACTAATGTCAATTCTTCATTCTTATCTGTGAGCTGAGTTTTCAGTTGTTCAATGAGCATTTCTCTATGCTCCAATTTATGTTTGAGGAATTTTAATTCCTCATCTTTCTCCCTAATGATAAGCTTTTACTCTAGACAAGAAAAAAGTCTTCCTAAATTGTTGTTTCTCTTCTTTTTCTAGGAGTTCCTTAGGGAACAAGCATTTTTCTTCCACTAAAGGAAATTTACATTTTAGTTTCTAAGATGCCAATTCTTCTTCCTCATGTGACAATATTGTTGAGTCATCCATCTCCTGAAAAGCATGTTCTTCCAATATTTCATCTTCTTTCTCCAACTCCTCAGTTTGACTTGGTAGAGGAGGAGACATTGCCATGTTGCCCAGAATATCAACAGTTTCTTTCTCTAAACCCTCATGTACTTCAATATTCCCTAGAGTTTTCCTAGTCTTCTTATGAATTATTTTCCTTTTAGGAGCTTCAATATTTTCTGAAGCGGACTTTCTCCTTGAACTTCTTCTAATTTTTACTTCACATTCCAGCTTGGGTGAATTATCATTGTCAGAGACAAGCATTAGTTCTTCTCTTATTATTATAGGGGAAGGAGTTTCTTTTAAAGAAGTGGTAGATATTACATCTTTTATCATACTTTTAGACCTCCTCCTCTTTGGTATTTTAACCCCACTTATTTCCTTATTTTTCTCATTAGGGAGATTAATTTCTAAGTTAATTTTAGGAGAGAAAGGGGTTGGTATTCCCCTTGTGATAATATCAGGAGTTTGTATGAACTTATTGAGGATTTTTTCCCATGCTTCTTCTCCATTTTTCTTAGAGAGAAAATGATGCTAACAGACCAAATGGACTAATCCATGGTGCCTAATCATCCCTACACCCCAAGAATATCTCTGAGCCATTATTTGGTTGGGATCAAAGAGGAAACTAGGAACGTTTACTATATACTCTTGTTTTTTTGGCCCATACTAAAGATATATCAACATTTTAAGGACCTCTATTCCAATAGTCCCATATTGGCCATTGCATGTTAGGTACTTTACTGCCCAGAATGCTACTTTATTGAAGGGTTTTGGTAGGCTAGCCCTTATGACCCCCATTATGATCTTCTTAGTATTATAAATGTATTAAGGTTCAGATTCACCCTCTTACCTTAAGGTTTCTACTAATTCTTTTAGGGTTCCCTTTACAGAGTTTGGAACATGTAAAATTGATACCCCAGATAAATTGCTCATAATATTAATTGTTATTCTTACTGTTTCTTGACTGTCGGGTTACTGTTTTTTTGCTGTTGTTTTGCTGTTAAGTCTCGCTTGTGTAGCTATTTCTGGGCTACGTGGAATTTCATTGTATTACCTGGACTTGGTTAGTCCTGCTATGTTTCTCACTCTTATTCCATCTTAAAGGCCTTATTTTGTATTCAAGGGTATAGTCCCTTTCAAAAAACTATTTGCCATTATTAAAAAAAAAAGGGAATTACAATGCTTGCAACATTAGTTCTAGACTACTCTAAATTCACAACAAATTCTGTTACCAGTTCATCATTGTATTTTGAGAATTTTTATAGAAACTCCAGTCAACCTCCTTGTTCAAAAGTGGCTGTTACTTCTCCATCTGTAAGGAGTTGTGTAACATCTTCTAGATCTAAATTCTTTTTGATACCCATGGAAAAGAGGACGATTCAAATTCTTTCAAACCCTCTCTCTACTAGGAGATAGCTACAAAAATAGTTGATTTGGCTGCAGAACTACTGGATTTGGCTACGAAACTACTATATTTAGTTACAGAACTCCAAATATGACTTTATTATTTTTTCCTTGAACTTCTCTGCAACTATTCCCAATTTTCTTTTATTTCGACTAAATGATCATTTGTTATTAATATGCCTCCACTTCCATTTATTTGGTCGACATCACCTTCATGATTATTCTCCTTTACTCATGATGTGTAATAAATGACTCATTATACTGCCGACTTAAATCAAGTCTAATCACACATGTAGATTTTTAATTTAACCTTTAATGAGATCAAGAAATAATCACCATCCTCACTGATGTAATCCATCTGCCTTGATGACTCATCATTCCTAACAAAAAGTGAAAAAAAAATGGTTAAAAAAAATAGATGGAATTTTAAAGAAGTTCCTTTTATTTGAATTAGCCACTTATTGATGAGACCAACCACCATTTCTGGTTTTCAATTGGTCTTTTGAGAGGATTTGTTTTTGGGGAAGAGAACGCCATTTATTGGTTTTCATTCCCTTCCCTTTTTTTAATATATATATATATATATATGGGGAAGAGAACGTCATTTTCTTGTTTTAATTCCCTTCCCTTTATTTTAGAGCCTTGCATATGATAACTTGATAATTTTGGAAGGACTATGTTCTTCCATATGATCAAATTCCTTGTCTGCTTCAATTCTCCTTAAGAATACATCCTTGGTAGGAGGCTTCCTCTAGAGTTTTATCCTGTGTCCATTGACCAAAAGTGTCCATCTGTTGCCATCAATGGGAAGTACTTGAATAGATCCATTTTCATATATCTGCTCAATCTGATAAGGTCCTAACCACCTAGTTCTCAACTTGCTTTTGAATTGCTGGTACTTGGAAGCAAACAGTAATGCCCCATATCCTATCTTGAATTTCCTTTCCTTTATATGTGTATCATGCCACTCTTTCCTTTGGTCTGGGATTATCTCTGTCTGTTGAAGTGATTCAAATCTCAGCTCATCCAATTCATTGAGTTGTAGAATTCTTTCCTTTTGTGTTGTATCTAATTCAATACCCAATTTAGTTGGTGTCCTCAATGTTTGTAGTTAAAATTCAATGGGTAACAAAGGTTTCTTCCCATAGACTAACTCATGTGGTGAGAAACCTGTTGTAGTCTTCTAAGTTGTGTTATAAGCCTAGACATCCTCAGGTAGTCTTTTCATGCAATCTCTTCTACTTGCTTCAACTATTTTGGTGAGAATGTTTTCTAATTCCCTGTTTGTCACTTCTAATTTTCCATTTGATTATGGGTGATAGGGAGATGACTTCATATGATTGATCTGATAGTACATTATGAAGGCCTGGATCATATTGGACATGAACTATGGCCCTTGGTCTGAAACTATACTTCTTGGTGCACCAAAATTCATCATAATTTTGTGCCAAATGAAATCAGCAACTACATCTTCATTAACATTTGTTAAAGCCTGCACCTCTACCCACTTTGTTACATAATCAGTACATACAAGAATGTTCTCTTTTCCTTGTGAAAGAGGACTAAAAGAGCCAACAAAATATAGCCCCCACCTTTCAAATGGTTTAATCACCACTTGAGGTTGCAGAGGAATTTCACTAGTGAAAGCTAGTTGTCCCATCCTTCGACAAGGATCACACTACTTGATGTATTTCTTCACATATTTATACAGAGATGTCCAATAATAGCCGGTGCCAAGTATTTTTTGGGTTGTTCTTTAACTGAAAATTTTCCTCCACTTGGTTCATCATGACATGCCCTAAGTATGTCAAATATTTCATCTTCTCTCACACACCTGTGTAAAACCAAATCAGGACCACATTTAAATAACATTCCATTTAACCATTTAAATTATGCGCTGGTTCTAATTAACCTTTTCATTTGTTTCTTAGTAAAAGAAGGAGGAAACTTCCTTGTTACAAGATAATTTTCCATATCAGAAAACCATGGTGTATCAGCTGAAATAGAATATAATTGTTCATCTGGAAAGTTGCCCTTAACTGAATCTTTCTCCCCTGTAGTGGTTAATCTTGACAAGAAATCAACTACCACATTATATTTTCTTGGATTTTCCACAATAGTAATATAAAACTATTTATAAAGTAATAACCATCTAATTATCCTACCTCCAACCACTGGTTTGTTTATTAAGTATCTAATTGTTGAGTGATCTATATGTACAAATATTTTTTACCCCATGATATAATGTCTGAACTTATTCATTTAATAGATCACAACAAGAAACTCTTTTTCAGTGGTTGTGTAATTTCTTTCAATGGGAGTAATATTTTTACTAAGGTAGTAAATAACATACATTTTCCCTTCTTCATCTTTATGTCCCAAAATTGCACCGATTGAGTTATTTTGAGGCATCTATTTGGATGTGAAAAGGTTTCTCCTAATTAGGTCCTCTTAATATTGGGGCATTGATTAATTTTTCTTTAATCATTTCAAAAGCATGTCGACATTTTTCATCCCAACAAAATTCATAATCCTTGGTAAGAAAGACAAACATGGGGGCAAAAATTTTACAAAAATCTTTGATAAAACACCTATAGTACCCAACATTTCCTAAGAATGACTTGATATCCATGGGGATTTGAGGAACAGGTAAGTCTGAAATAATCCTGATTTTGTCTTAGTCAACTTGAATTACTCTTTTTGAAATGTGGTGTCCCAGTACAATTCCCTCATCAACCATCATCAAACATTTCTCATGACTAAGAGACAAATGGTGTTGATCACATCTTATTAATATTTTCTGTAAATCTTTCAAGGCATCATCAAATGTTTCTCCATGCACAGTAAAATCATCCATGTATACCTCCACACAATCATTAGTTAGATCTGCAAAAATCGCTAGTACAACCCTTTGAAAGGTTGCTGGAGCATTACATAGTCTAAATGGTAATACCCTATAGGAAAAGGTACCCCATGGATAAGTAAATGTAGTTTTGTTCTGATCCTTAGTAGCCACCCTGATTTGATTATATCCACTAAATCCATCCAGGAAGGAAAAATATTGTTTACCTGAAAGGTTGTTTAAAACTTGATCTATGAGTGGTAAGGGAAAATAATATCTAAGTGTAGATTTTTTCAACTCCCTATAATCAACAAAAATTCTCCATTTTCCATTCTTATTAGGCACAATTACAAGAGGAGACACCCACTGACTATTTGAGATAGGGTAGATAAATCCTACTTGTAATAGTTTTTCAATTTCCTGCTTGACTATGTCCCTCAAGGTTGGTTTGATCCTTCTCTGAGGTTACCTAACTGGTTTAACATTTTCAATATAAATGTGATAGGTACAAATACTTGGATGGATTCCCTTTATGTCTTTATAGTCCCAAGAAAAATCTCTAGTATGACCTTTTAATACAACAAACAATTTAACTTCTTGATCATTTTCTAACTAGTTGTTAATGTTCAAAATTTTACCTGGTTGAATTTCAATTTGTTCTAGTGTGTTGAACTGATATGTTGGATGTTTAGTGGACATGAATGTGGTAACAACATATGATATGTAGTATTATCTCTAAATTTCCCTTAATAAATAATACTAGATAAAGGATAGTAGACAAAGTTATGATATTTATCTTACGTTGGTCAAACTCCTCATCACTAATGTTTTCCAAAAATTCCTTACTGTTCCGTAGTTATTTTTGCCCCTCCTGAAGAGAAATCAAGTTCCTCTAGAGTGAAATTATTTACATTTGCATAGATTTTTTTTGGTTCTGGAGATAAGTATGAAGGTTCCAGAACTAAGTCTAAAGGTTTTGGAACTAATTCTGAAGATTCCGGAACTAAGTCTGAAGGTTCCAAAACTAAGTCCTAAGATTCCAAAACTATCCCTGATTGTTCCAAAGAAAATTGGTGATCATTCAATGGGTGATTAATCATATTATCCACCTCCCGTACATGATCTTGTAGTGTTATCATAGCCAAATAAGACAATTTTTGTTTACTAGTATCAGGATCATCAACCCACAATTGTTCTTGATTATCAATAAAAGGTCATGCAGAAGGATATAGTGAGATTTTCTTAGAATTCTTACCATTGGAGATAGTCATATCACCTGATGTGCAATCAATTAAGGAAACAACTGTAGCTAGCCATGGTCTACCCAAAATGATAGGATAACGCATTGTTTTACCTTTTGGTTGTAATATGAGGAAGTCTACTGGATACTCCCATAACTCCACCATGACTGCCACATCTTCAATGTCCCCTTCTAATTTCACTACCGAATGATCTTCCATCTGTAATATGGTGCTAGTATGTTATATACTTGTCAATGGTAATGTTTTCAAAGTGTCTATTGTCATCACATTTATAGCTTCTCCCAAATCAACCAAAACATTATGTATATGTTGATTTCCTATAGAGATAGAAATAACAGGGATTCTAGGATCTCCATATTTGGGAAGTAAGATTTTTCCTACTAATAAATCAACAAGTTTCCCATCTACCTTAATATTCCTAGGGTACTGCTTCTTCCTTCCAGGCATTTTCAAGAATAACATTTTGATTAATTTGTTTAATTCAGGAATGTCCTTGATTATTTACAATAATGGTATTTCAATATTTAATTTCCTTAATTCTTGCACTATTTCAGATTCCTTGGTCTCAATAACTTCCTTAAGTATTTCTGGAAATGGAGTTTTTGTAGAATTTTTATCTGGCTACTTCTCTTTTTCTTTTTCATCAGCCTTAGGAATAATTGAACTAGGAGTTTAAGTTTCTTCTAACATCTCGGTAATTATAACAGGGGGACTATTAATTATTTTTCCAGATCTAGTTTGAATATCCTTACATTCCATGGCATTAAGATTAATTGGTTTTTCTTGCTCTGCTCCATAGACAGTGGTTGTTTGTTTGTTTTTGGGATTAGCCACTAGTTGTGTTGGTATTTGTGTTTGAACCAAATTTTTTGTTTGTGAACCTTGTGCTAGGAAACCCATTAAGGATTTTTTATGTTGGTTGGGATATGTCTTCCCTTGAGTGTAGTTATTAGGGTTCCATCTAGGTTGTGACCAAGCATAAGGGTTACCTTGACTAGACCATGGTTGTTGGTGTCCTTGAGCATACCAAGATTTTCCTACCCAATCCTGGGGATTCCATGTTGGTTGAGGGGCCCAAAGTGGTTGTCCCCAATTTTGTGGTACTTTTTGAGCCACCCCTGGCATCATCTAGGGATGAAGAATAGATCTTGGTATGAACTTCCCTTGATTAGGTTGTCTCTAGAAAAAGTTTACTTCTTTTGTAGTGGATGAAGTGTTTGTTTGTTTAAGCTGTTTTTTATGAATGGAAGAAGAGAACAAGCATTAACTTCATGTTCCCTAGATTCAAAAATAAGACATATTTTTATTTTATCCAGAGGACAGTCTCTTATTGCATGCTTATTTCTACATCTAGGACAGTACATAGCTAATGGTTTAGTATTAACATTTTATTTGGCTTGCAATACATCCATGGTGGAAGTTAATTGAACTAGGATATCTATTTTAAAGTTTGCTAGTTCATCCATAAATTTGTTCATGTCTAGATTTGTACCTTTCACATTTTCCCCTTTTCTAGGTCCACCCCTTGTTCTTGAATAACTTCTACAAAGGTATTTAATATCATTCATTCTCAATTGATTGATGTTTCCACCTCCCATTAAATCAAGGGCTTCCCTAGATTCATCATCTAGACCTTTAAGAAAAAATGGTTTTTCTTAGCTCTTCTTGAAGTACAAATCAACACCTTTTACTTAAAAAGAGGAATCTATCTAAATAATCTTCCATATTTTCATCCTCTTCTTATTTGATTCTAAAAAAATCTTCCTTCTTGTTTCTCCCTCTACAATAGTCCTGATATTTTTCTAGGAAGGTAGTTTCCATTTTCCCCCAAGTGGTAATGGAATTAGATGTTAATCCCATAAACCACCTCATTTTTGCATCTTTCAGAGTATATGGGAACAACTTGAGTTTTTGAGTTTCTATTTTGTAGTCATAGATCTTACACAATACTTTAAATTAAAACAAAAATTGGTCAAGGTCCTTAGATGACATCCCTCTAAATGTGGGCAAGTGTGTGGGTGAAATATTCTTCATAGGTGTATCATCGTCCTCCAACTGAATTAGTTAAGTAAAGGTTCTATCAGGTTCTATTTCATCTTCTTATGCCATATCTACAATATCTTCTAGATCTTTTCCCCAATCAATATGGTATGTGATCCACTTTGGTGAAGGTGAGAAGTCAGGAGTAGGAGGTTGAATACTCAATTGAGAATCAAAACTTTCTCTAAGCGGGTCTTGGGATATAATCCTTCTCCTAAAAGTTCCACTTTCTTCTGGTGATTGATTCAAAAATTCCAAAGGTGGAAGTTCTGCTTCTTGTCTAACATGGGACAATGGTGCTTCTAATTCCTGTTCAACTTCCATATTTGAACTAGAGGACGCTGATAATTCTTGTTGAGATATTTTTGGGAGAAATATACCCTTTGCGTTTCTTGGTCTACTCATAAATTTTATGATAACGTAGGGAATATTTTTCAATTACTAGATGTATCCTTTTTTTTAATTTTTGACACATAATTAGAAAAATCTAAGTAGTTTATCCCCGGAAATGATGCCAAAAATGATGGGTGTTCTTACTCTCTTCATTTAATCAACTCATGGTTGATGTTATATTCAAACCAGGGGTGTGTCTAAAGCTATATACAATAAGATGAATTTCAGTGAACTAGTAATTGATTGTAGATATTTATTATTTTTATTTTCTGGGGGGTTTTAAAGTGTATTTAAGATTTCATATCCAAAGCCTTATTAAATATAAACTATAAGAAACTTACTGAAATAACCACACATTACTGAAATAAAAAATCTTTCAGAATTGAACGTATTGCTGGAAATAAACAAACTTTGCATAATTAAACACACTACAAGGAATAAACACACTTTATAGAATGAAACACACTGCTGGAAATAAACACACTTGGAGATGTTGTTAAAAATGATTTTGAGGAAATAAAAACGTACACTAAAACACCTATAGGGACGGTAAATAACTTATGTAACAAATTTTAATTTAAGAATCAAAAGTACTTACAGAACTGCTAAATAATAGATTTATACAAATTGTTTGAAGATATAAATACCAATAAAATAAAGGATCATGTTTCTTGGAGGAGTGGGCCCTTGCTCCACTTTGAACAAGGAGTTAACAAAGTATGTGTTGTCATGCAAATGTGCAACAGGGAAATTTGAAATTTCCAAGCACGACAACTATACCCATATGCCGAATTTTTCATGCTTTATCATTTCTAGGAAACCCTAGCTATGTCCAGTCCATCCAAATTACCTCCCAACCAATGTTATATCATCCCCCTAGGTGATTTAGGAAATTCCATTCATTCCCCTAAGTGATTTTAGGACTTTATTGAAAATGCAAATTTTGGGGAGTCGCGGGAAGGGCTGTCGCTGGCCTTCCCAGGACTGGATTGACCCCCTAGAGCAGAACGAAAGGGAAAATTTCAACATGGAGGTGAATTGAATACCTTATGACATCAAAGAAATTATTTTTTAAGGTTTAGAGATTTTTTTCAAGACTTAGAGCAGTCTGAGTGAAAAATAGGGTTCACAAGCCTAGACAGTACACAGGCCTAAAAAAATCGCTAGGCTTCAGAAGAAGATTTTGAGAGCTCCGAATGGATTTTGAAGTAAAAAAAAACATCTTCGGAAATAGGATTCCAAGACCTACAAGATGGTGAAATAATATTTTTCACAACACCTTGGTGCATATGATTGGAAGGCATTTTTTCCTCAAGCACAAGTGGAGTACCAGATCAAAACTCTTATTTTTCAAGGATAATATAGTCGAATTAAGACATGAAACCCATATCATTGGATTTAAAATGAAATTTCCAGTCAGGATCATATAAAATTTCACCAAGAAATTCTATCAGGAACTCAAGTTATCTGCATTCCAAGTTACCCTCTCAAATGCAGTTCAAAACTTAGTCATTTTTTCGAGAGGACACGTATCAGCACCAGGAGCCTGGAGGAATTTCATGTCCCTGACGTCCCTAAGGTCAGGTACATCAGCCCTTATAAAATTTTTTCAGCCCCCATGTGACCTCTGGGACCCTCATATGACCTTCAGACTTGACAGTTCAACCCCCAGGTGCATTCTTGGAGCATTCATCCCCTGCCGTTGGATCAAGCGCCACGTGTCAGCTCCAGGACCACCATGGAAACTGATGTCCCTTATGTACCTGAGTTGGGGGACATAAAACCTTAAAAAATGTGCCCATCCCCCATAGGGAGTCTTCTAGACACTCACGTGACTGCAGTTCAGCCCCCAGGTGCTTATTTGGAGTGTGCACTCCCTATCGTCGGATCGGGCACCACGTGTCATGCTCTTGACTACCGTAGAATTCAATGTCCCTTATTCACCTGAGTTGGGGCACATCAGACCTTGAAAAATTCACCCAACCCCCATAAGGAGTCATTTGGACACCCATGTGACCTCCTTTAAGCTGCCAGTGCTTTAAATAAGCTTTTTTCCTCCTTCATTCTCTACCATTGGATCTAGTGCCACATGTCACCATCTTGCTCATTGTGGAAATTGATGTCCCTAAAATCCCTAAGGTCAAGGAAATCAAGCATGGAAAAATGTGCCCAATCCCTACCTGTGCATATCTTTTCAAAATTTCCAAGTGCCGCTTTTCCCGCTTCTAACTTCTAACAGTTATATGTGCACTCCATTCCTCCATTCTTCCTCTGCAACATTCTACCATCACTTAGCCATCACAAATGCTTAGACCAGATCAAAAAAGAAACTGAAATAACTTTACCTTTCCCATGGTGATGCATAGGTCTCAGAAGGAATCCTCATCAAGCTAAGGAGAAACGAAGAACAAAGAAGAGAACAACAAAATCCCCATAGCTAAAAAATGGAAATCTAAACAAAGCTTGCAAACCAGTGCACGAATCAATGAAACATTTATTGATTTTCATTCCTTTGTCTAATACCATCAAAAATACACCTTCAAACTCCCCCCACATGCGACAGAGTATCAATAATGAAGAAATCTCCCTTTCGGCTCAACGAAGAAACAAGTGGGATTTCCCATCAAACTGGCTTCCGGATTGAAGTAAGATCGCACATGAAACACCAAAAGAAAAAACCCACATCAAAAATATGATTTTCTTCAGAAATGGAAGAGAAAACAAGACATGTAATTTTGAGGTCCATTAATGGCTGTCGTACCTAGAAGTACTGTCAGGTCTAAAAATTAAAAGTTTAAAATCACCTAGATTTTTAAGCGGGTGGGCCCAAAATTTCAGAGGGATGATATTGGGTGAAAAACAATATCAAAAAATTTCGTTCCACATCAATCTGACCCCTAGAGGCCAAATTTCTAAAAATAGCAGGTCTACTACATAGGAATTGCTATTTCGGGAAAGTCATCAACATAAGAGCCTGCGAAGGAGATGAAGACATTGGAGGTACACTACAACTGAGAATTCACCATAATGGACATTTTTTGCACTTACTAAAAATAGTAAGTGGGCCCTTGAGAACTTGCTAAAAATAGAAAGTTGATCCAGAAGGAACGATGAACACAAAGAGAAAGAGGAAAACTAAGCCACAACATCTAGTTGAAGATCAGGTACTTGATTTCTCATACTTACTAAAAATAGCAAGTTGATTTTTATAAGGGAGATATGAAGCCAAAGTGGATGGGTCAGAAGCCTTCTCAGGATCACGAAGTGGAGAACAGTCAAAGAATGGAGCCAAGTCTGTTGCAACAACTCATCCTTCAACATAGTTCTTCTTCTTCTTCTTCCTCTTGTTTCTCTCACTCTTCACTTCTCATACGACACTCTCTCTTTTCAAATGTTATATTTTTATGTTGAGGGTTACACTTTTTACTATGACTTAAACGAATTTAGAAATATAATGTAAATTAAGTCGCCTTACTATTATAAAAGGGACTTAAATATTTAAAGTGGAATATGAACAATCTTAAGTCATATTAAGGCATATGGAGGGTCATGAGGAAGACAATAAGTCACCTCTCATTCTATAAATTGTAACGTCATTCTCATTGCAAAGGGTTGGTAATTGATTTTGTAAACTCAAGAGTGTATTGAGAGAACAAAGGAGATAGCCAAATTCTTCTATTTTCCCCTTCTCAAAAATGTCTTCTATTCCCACACTATGTACAAATTCTGATTGAGATTCAATAAAGGAAGAATGAATTTTAGCCTCTTTGATTGAGGAGTTTATTGGTACTTTGTGTTCATTAAGCTCTATTTAGTCTTGTTGTTGTTTTGCAGATTTGTTCTCTTCTGAAATTCAAGTGCATGTCATGAAACTTCTGACTAGTGTGTGAAAGTCTCTGATTTTCTACTTGCAACATTAGTTCTCCTACCTCAACTCTCATTCCCTTTTCCGCATTCCAAGCAAAGTCATCTCTTACAGGTATATGTAAGCATTTGCTGCAAGGTCAGTGGAGTGCCCCTGTTGGATCCCCGGTCGAAATGCCACCACAGAAATCCACCTTTTCATGTGCATGCACATACGGTAGTTGTACTAGTTAAGTAAAGGGACTTAGATTCCCAGAGAGTTGGCAATAAATCCGCAAGTTTGTCCACTCGACAAATTTTCTCGCCAATAGTTTTTGGCGCCCACCATGGGGCAAATTTAGCAGCATCTGCACCCAATATACGACCGCAAGGTCCCAAAAATTCAAAAAAAAATCAAATATTGAAAAAATAAAAAAAATAGTTCATGAAAGTCCATTGCCGAAAAATACACTACTGATTTTTGCACATGAATTTTCACATTCTACAGTTCCCTTTCGTGTTCCGACTATAGAAGTTTTCAAAAGCTAGCTAAAGGAAGATACACCAAGTTTAGAAGGTCGGGAGGTGTTGCTGATTTCAATTTTGAAGCTCCGCAAAATCTGTAAGAAAGAATTAGAGATAATCCATATTTCTTCTCTCAAGCCTCCTCTTTATCTGGCTCTTTAAGAAGTTCACCTGGTAATCCTATCCAAAATCCTTCAAATTCTACAATTTTTCAACAACCATTGAACATCGACTTCATGGAAGAAGAAGAATTTGAATAAGCAAGAGCTGAAATAGAAGTAGAAGAAATGATGATGGACAAAGAAGAAAGACCTCAACCCATTGTTCCATAGGGAAGGAATATAGGCCCGCTTGCTCTTGAACCCCCTCTTCATGATCTACTAATGGGTTCCCGCAAGAAATTTCCAAAGTTCAAAGGCGACAACTCACAACATCCTGAAGAACATGTTGCTGCTTTCACGACCTCATGTGGAATTCTTGGTGTCCAACATGAAGATGTTGCTATAAGATTGTTTGTGGAGTCCCTCCAAGAAAAAGTAGCAGAATGGTTCTACCTCCTACCTTCCCAATCCATCACTAGTTGGGATGAAATCAAGGTTGCCTTCGAGGAAATATTTAAATCAACTGAAGATTGTCAAGACCTCTTGGTGCAGTTGGCTCAAATGAGGAAAGGAGAAAGTGAAACGATGAGAAACTTCACGGCTTGTTTCGAACGGTTGCTTCGTAGGATACAGGAAGAAGATTCACCCTCTCAGAGAAATATCAAAAGATTCTTCATAAACACTCAATCACCGGAGGTAGGATTTCTCCTACAAAGAGTTCAACCAAGGAACATTGTAAAAGCACAAAGGAGGACCACTGGATTGGATGACGATCTCATCCTCTCTAGAAATATCAATAATCCATCAAAGGGAAAGGCCCAACATCCTGAAGATGAGAGAACTAATACATCGTTGCAAAAGTTGATGAATGAGATGGCCTCTTTGAAGAGGGAATTATTTGAATGAGTTTCTTCTCAGAGAAGCAACAGAAATCAGATTGTAGGAGCACCCCAAAGACTTACCTTGGAGGCCCCACCCATGAATGTAAATTGCAGATTTCAAGAAAGTGAAGAAGAGCTTGAACAAGAAGGTGGCGATTTCCAAGAAAGTGATGAGTTTGAGAACGATACACAAATCAGGTTTTGTGAGTATTCTGGAGGTTATGAAGAAGATGAAGAAGATGCACCCAGTTTCTCATGCACGGTATTCACTCATTCTCAGTCTGAGAAAAGAGCATCTCCCTCCACTACCGCAAAAGAAAAGAAGGTTGATGATCCTCCTATGGTGACTCCAAAAAATAAAATAATCAGTTGAGGATCCCCACTTCCATCTTCCATGAAGTCTGCATTGTTGGATCCTGATCTCATAGCAAGTAAGAAGACTCCTGAAATCCCAAGTAAGTCTTCCAATGTCTCTTCCATTTCTAAACCCAAATCTGCTCCTGAAAAATCTAATTCCTTGAAAGCTCCTAGTGTGCCTTTCAAAATACCGTCCATTCCTCAAACATCAAATCCTACTCCTAAATCTATCCAAACTCCAAAATCAGTCCCTTCACCCACCTTGTCCACATCTACTCCCTTTGACTTCATAGAATATGCAAACAAGGCCAAAGTGTAGATTACCGAAACCGAATATTTGCGGACTCATCCTGAACAATTCAAGAGGTTCATCCGATATATCAAGAATGGTAGTCTAACACCTAATGATGTAGCTCATCATTCCAAAGGCATGCTACCAAACTCACCTACACCTCCCTCACAGAACATGCTTTCTCTGAGTGCATCAAAGATTGATAAAGTTGAACCTTTCTACGTCTCCCTTCTTGTTGGAGAATATGTACTGAACAATTGCATAATAGATTCTGGTGCCTCAGACAACGTGATGCCTTTGAAGGTTACCAAGGCTCTTAAACTTACAATGACTCCACCTAGTGGCTCTTGTTACTCTTTGGAATCAAAAAAGGTCTTACTTGTAGGGAAGGTTAAAGATGCACAGGTGGCTCTTGCTAGATTTCCAAACAAGAAATTTTCAGCGATGATTTTGGTAGTAGACGTCCCAGCCTCATTCGAAATGTTGTTGAGTAGAAATTTCTGCTGAGAGTTGGGAGGGTAAATTCAGATTAATTTGTCTTTTGCAACCATACTAGTGAAGGGAGACATGGAGAAATTACTTCACGAGAATAATATGAGGTACACAGCACAAAATTCTGAAAGCCCGGAAGCTAACATCTTATATCAAGGTAGCAGGTAGATGAATCACTTTGTGGCAACCGAGGAAGAAAAGGATATCCCCATCTTGATAGGCCCAGACATGCCTTCCCAAAGAGATTTGGATTTTGAAGAAGCCTTGAGGAGATTCGAGTTACAAGAGGGTAGCCCCAAATCGCTAGATGATGCAGACCACGAGAAAGAGGAGATTGTTCTCGATGATTTTCAAGAAGATAAATCAACTTATATGGTTTTCCAAGATGAGGATTTATTCTCATTCCCATTTGGGGATGAAGATGATCTCAGTCAAGCCATCTATGGAGAGAAAAACTCAGCTTGTGATAAGCCCGCAAAAGTTTTGAAAGAAATTTCTATACAAGAAATGCATAAAACTGCAGAAGAAACTAAAGATCCTGAGCTCAGTCTTGAGATCTTGATACAAGCCCCAAATCTGCAAGACAAGTGTGAAGTTGGTTTGGAAGCCTTAACTAGTGCAAAGGTTAGCCACATTGAGATAAATCAATATGAAACATACGATGCCACTCCAGAGCTAATGATTGATGGATGAAATAACAAAATGGAGATATTTTCATTCCCATTTGAAGATGAATCTCTTTTTGATGAAGGATCGTTAGAGTTCAACGATTCCCAAGATGATGAGATCTCTGTGCAAGAACTATTGGACACAGTAGAAGTTGCGGAAGACCCTGAGATGATTCTTGATCTCTTCACTCGTGCCATGGGCATACAAGAAAAGTATGAGGCCACACCCAATCCCTCCGTCAGTACTCAAGCACCTCGCAGTGGAGTGAAGGAAAAGGACGAATCAAATGTTTCTCATGGAGAAGATGTTAATGAGAATAGGCCTGGGAAATAAAATAATCAAGAATGTTCAAGTATTTTAAACAAAAATCAGCCCTGGGGCAGTGATGAGATCCTCAACGGAAAATTAGCTATATGGATAAACTTGGAAGGCAACTGGCACTATGAGACCGACTTCAAAGAACATAAAGGCAGTGGAATTTCCAAGCAAGGACCTAGAGCATCAAGAAGCTCACATGGAATCACTCCTACAAAGTAAAAGATACAATCATGGAAGCACCTGGCTTCCATAAACAATTAAGGAAAGGAGGCTACTTTCTGGAACCCGTCAACGGCTT
Source organism: Taxus chinensis (assembly GCA_019776745.2). Classification (NCBI taxonomy): domain Eukaryota; kingdom Viridiplantae; phylum Streptophyta; class Pinopsida; order Cupressales; family Taxaceae; genus Taxus; species Taxus chinensis. Next base: position 280,464,820 of record CM034146.1, on the reverse strand, counting down.
CACAGAACATCATCATTCGGTGTTGCCTCTTCAGGGGTAACTTTTGAGAAATGAAAAGTACTTCAGTGAAAGTGGGTTATCCCCTACCCTATACAATAGGTGATTTCTAGGTGTGTTTCCCTTCTTGTTGTGTCGTGTTTTTCCTTTCCTTTGTTTTGTGTGTGTGTAATCTTAATTTCTAGAAGTTGTACATGACTCCGCAAGGCCCAATGGATAAGGCACTGGTCAATGAACTATATGGTCTAAAATTGAGATTCTAGATTCCCATGCCATGTCTTCACTTCTCTCATTCCATGTCATGTCCCCAAGCAAGAGCCAACTATTGTCGTGTAAATGTGCAACAGGGAAATTGGAAATTTCCAAGCATGACAACTATACCCCTATGCCGAAATTTTCATGCTTTATCATTCCTAGGCAACCCCAGCTCTGTCTAGTTAGTTCAAATTACCTCCCAACCAATGTTATATCATCCCCCTAGGTGATTTAGGAAATTCCATTCATTCCCCTAGGTGATTTTAGGACTTCATTGAAAATGCAAATTTTGGGGAGTCACGGGAAGGGTTGTCGCTGGCCTTCCCAGGACTGGATTGACCCCCTGAAGCAGAATGGAAGGGAAAAATTAAACATGGAGGTGAATGGAATACCTTATGACATCAAAGAAATGATTTTGGAAGGTTTAGAGAAGTTTTTCAAGACTTGGAGCAGTCTGAGTGAAAAACAGGGTTCACAAGCCTAGACAGTACACAGGCCTAAAACAGCCACTGGGCTTCAGAAGAAGATTCCGAGAGCTCCAAATGGAGTTGGAAGTAAAACAAAACATATTTGGAAAGATGATTCCAAGACCTACATGATGGTGAAATAATATTTTTCACAACACCTTGGCGCATATGATTGGAAGGCAGTTTTTCTCAGGCACAAGTGGAGTCCTAGATCAAAAATATGATTTTTTAGGGATCATATGGTCGAATTAAGACATGAGACCCACATCATTAGATTAAAAATGACATTTCCGATCAGGATCAAATAATATTTCACCAAGAAATTCCATCGGGAGCTCAATTTATCTGCATTCCAAGTTACCCTCTCAAACGCAGTTCAAGACTTAGTCATTTTTTTGAGATGACACATGTCAGCACCAGGAGCCTGGCGGGATTTCATGTCCCCAATATCCTTGAGGTTAGGTACATCAGACCTTGTAAAATTCACCCAGCCCCCATGTGACCTCGAGGGCCTCATATGACCTTCAGACTTGACAGTTCAGTCCCCAGGTGCATTCTTAGAGCATTCATTCCCTGCCGTTGGATCAAGCACCACGTGTCAGCTCCAGGACCACCATGGAAACTGATGTCCCTTATGTACCTGAGTTGGGGGACATCATACCTTGAAAATTTCCCCAGCCCCCTTAGGGAGTCTTCTAAACAGTCACATGACCGCAGTTCAGCCCCCAGGTGCTTATTTGGAGCGTGCATTCCCTGTCGTCGAATCGGGCACCACGTGTCATGCTCTTGACTACCATGGAATTAAATGTCCCTTATTCACCTAAGGTGAGAGACATTAGACCTTGAAAAATTCACCCAACCACCATAGGGAGTCATTTGGACACCCATGTGACCCTCTTTCAGCTCCCAGTGCTTTAAATCAGTTTTTTTCCTCCTTCATTCTCTGTCGTTGGATCTAGTGCCACGTGTCGCCATCTTGCTCATTGTGGAAATTTATGTCCCTCATGTCCCTAAGGTTAGGGACATAAATCATGGAAAAATGTTCCCAATCCCTATATGTACATATCTTTTTGAAATTTCCAAGTGTCGTTTTTCCCGCTTCTAACTTCTAATAGTTATATGTGCACTACATTCCTCCATTCTTCCTCTGCAACATTCTACCATCACTCCGCCATTGAAAATGCTCAAACCAGATCAAAAAAGGAACTGAAATACCTTTCCCATGGTGATGCATAGGTCTCAGAAGGAATCCTCATCAAGCTAAGGAGAAACGAAGAACAATAAAGAAGAGAACAACAAAATCCCCATAGCTAAAAAATGGAAATCTAAACAAAGCTTGCAAACTAGCGCACGAATCAATGAACCATTTATTTCTGTTCATTCTTCTATCCAAGACCATAAAAAATACACCTTCAAACTTCCCCCACGTGTGACAGAGCATCCACAATGAAGAAATCTCCTTTTCGGCTCAACGAAGAAAGAAGTGGGATTTCCCGTCAAACCGGCTTCCGGATTGAAGTAAGATCGCATGTGAAACACCAGAAGAAAAAACCCACATCAAAAATATGATTTTCTTCACAAATGGAGGAGAAAACCAATACCTGTAATTTTGAGGTCCATTAATGGCTGCCATACCCAGAAGCACTACTAGGTCTGAAAATTAAAAGTTTAAAATCTCCTAGATTTTTAAGCGGGTGGGCCCAAAATTTCAGAGGGGTGATATTGGGTGAAAACCCATATCAAAAAATTTCATTCCATGTCAATCTAGCCCCCAGAGGCCAACTTTCTAAAAATAGTAGGTCTACTACATAGGAACTACTATTTCGGGAAAGTCATCAACATAAGAGCCTGAGAAGGAGATGAAGACATTGGAGGTACACTACAACTGAGAATTCACCAGAATGGACATTTTTGACACTTACTAAAAATAGTAAGTGGGCCCTCGAGAACTTGCTAAAAATAGAAATTTGATCCAGAAGGAACGAGGAACACAAAGAGAAAGAGGAAAACTGAGCCACAACATCTAGTTGAAGATCAGGGACTTGATTTCTCATACTTACTAAAAATAGCAAGTTGATTTTTATAAGGGAGATATGAAGCCAAAGTGGATGGGTCAGAATCCTTCTCAGGATCATGAAGTGGAGAACAGTCAAAGAATGGAGCCAAGTCCATTGCAGCAACTCATCCTTCAGCATAGTTCTTCTTCTTCTTCTTCCTCTTCTTTCTCTCACTCTTCACTTCTCATACGACACTCTCTCTTTTCAAATGTTATATTTTTGCGTTGAGGGTTGCACTTTTTAATATGACTTAAATGACTTTAGAAATATAATGTAAATTAAGTCACCTTGCTATTATAAAAGGGACTTAAATATTTAAAGTGGAATATGAACAATCTTAAGTCATATTAAGGCATATGGAGGGTCATGAGGAAGATGATAAGTCACCTCTCATTCTATAAATTGTAACGTCATTCCCATTGCAAAGGGTTGGTAATTGATTTTGTAAACTCAAGAGTGTATTGAGAGAACAAAGGAGATAGCCAAATTCTTCTATTTTCCCCTTCTCAAAAATGTCTTCTATTCCCACACTATGTACAAATTCTGATTGAGCTTCAATAAAGGAAGAATGAATTTTAGCCTCTTTTATTGAGGAGTTTATTGGTAGTTTGTGTTCATTAAGATCTATTTAGTCTTGTTGTTGTTTTGCAGATTTGTTCTCTTCTAAAATTCAAGTGCATGTCATAAAGCTTCTGACTAGTGTGAGCAAGTCTCTGATTTTCTACTTGCAACATTGGTTCTCCTACCTCAACTCTCATTCCCTTTCCCACATTCCAAGCAAAGTCATCTCTTGCAAGTATATGTAAGCATTTTCTGTAGGGTCAATGGAGTGCCCCTGTTGGATCCCTGGTCAAAAGACCACCACAGAAATCCACCTTTTCATGTGCATGCACATACGACAACTAAACTGGTTAAGTAGAGGGACTTACATTCCTAGAGCACTGGCAATAAATCCACAAGTTTTTCCACCTGAAAAATTTTCTCGCCAATAGTATGATACTCTCAAAATGAAATGACTATCTTATTATTGAATTGTTCTATCTTAAAAAAATTAACTATGTATATGTTTGTATATCTATATCATTTATCTATCTTCAGTTCTATATATATATATATCCATCCAAAGATGTATTTAGAATCATGAGTGTTCAATAGTTGTCTATCCACCTACAAGTTCTAGTAAAACCGAATGATGCCCAAAGTAGAAATGAAATTTAGAAAGCTAGTTGGGCATACAGGTTTTTGTCTTACATAGGTATTTATGGAGTGTGTAGAATTGTAAATTTGTTTATATGTTCCTGATTGGAGGGCTCATTAATTTCTCCATAACCAATTTTTGATAGAATAAAAATATTCCCATTGATTCCAGAACTTTGGAGAAGTTCTAGAACCAAAGGGAAACCTTCTGGAGCTAACTGCAAAAGTTCCGAAGCTAAGTGTTAGAGTTCTGGAACTAAGTGATAGAGTTCCGAAGTTAAGTGATAGAACTCTAGAGCTAAGTTATGGAGTTCCGGAGCTAAGCTACATTTTAGCCAATTTCCTCAAAAAGGTGTTGGTTGCTTCACACTTCACTTATCTAACCAAATATGACATGTTTATTCAAAAAAACTGAATTTCCACACATTTTGTTAGGAATTATAGAGTTTTTAGACATTTGAACTAAATTAAACAAATTATGGATAATTACATCCTAACTTATACTAGATCAAACAAAATCCATGAAATGCAATCAAACTTGATTAAAAGGAGAGTAAAATGAGATCATTCATTACACATTGATGAGGCATATTTTGGCCTTATCAATATGTACCTTTTGTAGAACTAGTATCTCTTGATCTATATGCCTCTTGGCTATTATATACTATTATATTCATTTGTTTGCTTATAATATGTTTGTTTTCATTTATGTTGTCAACCCTTACTTAAATTTTAGGTTAATTTAATTAGGTTGAAGAATAGATTAAAGTTGATTACTGATCATATAAATATATAACAATAGAGATACTAACACGAATTTATAATTTAGATCGTATTTAAAGAATTAACATACACCAATAAACCTAATATGATATCAAAGGCACAAAACAAATGTATAGAAGAACTTAATTTATTTAAGATTATTTCTAGAGATATATGGGACTATGCAAGAGTGAAACTAGAAGATTTAGACTTGAATGATTTTTACAACTGATAATCTAACTCTCAATGAACATGGGTCAAGACCATATGATTAGGTAAGGACCATACCATATGGTTTAGCCCCTTCTATATGATCTTAGACCTATTTAAATTCTTCTACCATAAATTTTTGGGTCATTTATCTTCTTGGATTTATCTATCATTGTCAAACCGTAGTTGTCGCATATGTAGTGAGGATCTCTAAATAGACTGATCATCATCTCAAACCCTATCCATGGATGAAGATCCCTACAAAAAAAACATTATAAGGGTTGTGGGCATCCCCATGCACCACCAATTTTGGCACTACTCCAAAGAGGTCTCAAACTGCATGTCATTCTCCGCATAACATGTGATATCTAGATAGACCAATCAAATTTGGAATTGCTTTGACCATTCTTAATTTGACTTGGATCTTGCTAAAATAATTGGAGAGATGATGTTTGAGTACTTTTGGAGATATATGGCTTCCTTGAATTGGTTTGTAGCTTCATACCTAATGTGGGTGTTATCATAATGACTATAAATGTGCAATTATGAGATTTAGGGAAACTTGGATGCATTTTTTAGTGTATGAAGTGAGTGATCTTGTGTATTGCCTTAGGAGTTCCAGGTTAGAAAATGAGGTAGAATTTACTTGCTTATATAGGGTAGTGTAGATGATTTATGTAATAAAGGTCGACCCAAATGAATTATAACACCTGACAAAATATGTCAATTTGAAAGTGTCATTGGAAAACATATCAGTCCAAGACTATAGGAGTAGGTCTAGACCAAACGTACATTCTTGACTAAATTGTGCAATCTTCACTAGGAGTAGGAAATGTGCCGATGAAGTTTAGAGATGGTAAACTTATGTTTCTCTATTAATTTTATGCATTATATTTTGAGGTTGTGTCAACATTTCAGTTTGTAAGGATAAACAAGATAAACAATGGAACTCAGAAAATTATCATTAAGGATGGAAATTTTTTTACTTATCATAACAATACTGTATAGTAAAATCAAGGGTTGACAAAGCGTAAATTACCAAATTTGAGTGTCAACATTTTCCCCCCATTTAAGTATGAAATTGAAAGTTACATGCTTAAAGGAAATTTTATTTGAGTGTTTATACATTTTTCATTTTCTTGAATGTTTTCTTTGTTGTTTCATTTTAGGTGCTAGGTGTTGGCATGCTCCATGTGCAACATAGAGTGTAGTCAATGTCTATGATAGATAATTGATTGTAACTCAAATAAAACATATCACTTTACATATTTACATTTACATATATGTAAAGTGAAATATGCAACTAAGGAAAAAAAATACACTTGTTTTCTCATGCTTTGAGATTTTTAATGCTTAACTTTGTTAAAGGATTGGGGATGATCAATCCCCAATCAATGCCAAGGAGAAACCAGAGTGTCAGTTTCATGTAAACCAAAAGAACAATTTGTAAGAGAGAGTAGATGAAAGAGGTACAATTACACCCATGCGAAAGAAAGATGCGATGTACTAAATTTATTCAACAACTCTGATATCTTCCCCTTTAAGTGTAATAGGAGAGGAAAGCCTACCCACGAAGCCCTTAGTTGTTTTTATGCTTTCCCTAACCCCATGGATCACACTATTATAGACATATCTAGATCCATTTTTATAAATAAGGACATACAGTATAAAAGAGAATAGGTTTCACCAAACTCTCCCCATATACTAAACAAATGAGTATAAACTGATATAAATGCCAAAATATGTTTGAAATTTTTCTAACAATGCCAAACTAGGAAGGAGATCCATACTCCCAACATTCCTGAAACTGAGCCTAAAATTGAGTGTTGATGTGAAGAAGGAATGAAAACTTTTATTCCCCCTGTACTAATAAAAACTAAGCAATTTGGATATGAAAATTTGTAGAAAACCTGTATACATATGTGAAAGTATGAAAATATTGAAAAACTTGCTGGAATTTCCCATGGTCAAAAACATGTGGGAGGGGGGGTGTACTGTATGGTCTTAAAAAAAAGTTTATGATTTTGACCATGTGTTTTTTGTTATAAAATTTTGTGTATAATTACATTTGTAGGTACTTGTACCATGTCTATACGTGCATATGCCCCAATATTTCTATTTATGTCTACTAAAAATGTAGAATAATCTCAAATAAATGCCCCCTCTTTTGAGGAATTTTTGAAAACCATGTATGAGTATGCGGATCAAACTAAATAGGTGTGTATTGCTAAGGATATGTTGAATAAGTTATGTAAATTGTTGAAGAGGTGGCCACCTTGGAGAACCTATACCTGGAAAAGGAAAGGTGTTTGTGCACAGTGGCAGCTATGACACACAATAAAAAAATGCTAACAATAGAAAATGATAATAGAAAATGAAGCAACCAATAGTAACAACATATATAAGATCAAAAAAGAAAAATAACAATGCATCCAATTGTAATCAATAACATACAAGAGCATGCAAAAGGCTTAGGGCCTGCAAACATGAGACACCCACGGTGTTGCAAGATAATCGAGACTAGTAGGCCTGAAAATAAGAGAAAAAAAGTGGAAAAAAGATAGACATGATGCCACAAGCATGGGACACCCATAGTGTCACAATACAATCAAGGCATATAGGCCACAAGAAAGGAAACAAGCAAGCAATAAGACACACACAAGAAAGTATGCATGAAACAAGAGTCTGAAAAAGTGATAATATGATATATTAACCAAAATGAGTGGAATATGTGAAACAATAGATGTTAATGATGCAAAAGACACATGTGTTAGTCATGTTAGTCTTAAAAGTAGAAAATACACATTGAATATAATTGAGCATAAATGAGGAAGTGTAAATGAACTATAATATAATAGTAACACCTTCAAAATGTGGAGGGATTTCCCCCAAATGATGAGAATGTAAGGAAACATAAGTGGTCTTATAAGTGTGAAATGATCTGTCTGTCATGCATCCAACTCAATATACCAAGAGAATTCATGTGTGTAAAGATATAATACATGATACATATTAAACCAAAGTGACAAACAACATGTGTAATGTAAAGTTCTAACATGCAAGTAAGATGCACAAGTCCTATTTTGTATTTTTGAAAATATTTAAATGTTTTTTGTATTATCTTAGTGCATAGCTATGTACAAAAGACATAAAAATGAATGAAATTACACAAGTTAAGTGTAATATTATTGTAAATACATAATATTCATAGGGTGCTTAACGGGCTTGTCATCAAGTTTAGCTAAATGATAAACACCAGGGCCAAGCCATGTAGTTATTCTTGAAGAACAAGCAGATTTACACAGCAAAATAATAATATATTCTCTTTATATTTCACACAATACAATAGCCTAATATATAGGTTGGAGTTTCCCTAGAATTTAGGAAACTAACTCAACTACAAAATCTCAACCGAGCCTAATTATGTGGGGTGAGAATAACTCACGTAACCCACACATAACAATAATAATATATTGTTGAAACAATATATTATAACATCTCTAACAATAATCTCTCAATAATAATAATTACACACGTAATTATTATTCACACACATAAATATGTGAAGCACTATATAAATATTTCTTAACATTCCCCCCCTTAGTGCAAAAATGGGGAAAACCTACCTTTGTACTTGCACCTGCTCATGATTTGGTGATTTTCATAGGATGATCACAAACCTCACGGATGGTTTTGCAAACGGTTGACCAAAAACTGAGAATGGTGGTTTTACAATTGGTTTACCACAAACCACAAAGTGATGGTTTTGCAAATGGATTACCAACAACCAAGAATGGTGGTTTTGCAATTGGTTTACCACAAACCACAAAGTGATGGTTTTGCAAATGGATTACCAACAACCAAGAATGGTGGTTTTGCTATTGGTTTACCACAAACCACAAATGAAGGTTTTCAAGTGGTTTACCTACAACCACATCATGATATGCCAAGTACTAATCTCAGCCCTCATCACATCTCACTGTAGGGAATAACATAGGAAATTCTACTGAAATCTGCTGCTCATACATACATAGGAAAAACTGACATAATGGAAATGGAACATTGGATCATGTTCCCCCCTCAATGTGAAATTTCCACTTATTCAATCACGAACACTGTAAACAGGAACACTGATACTAGAACTCTGAAAAAAAACATGACAAGAAGCACACGACACAAGCTGAAAGCAAATACACCACAAAAATGTCACCAAACCATCTGTGCGGCCCCATCGTTGGCGACTGACGAGAGGTCGCTAAATGACCTCCAACCTCTGATGCCTCCTGCCTCCAGTTTCATGCTACTAGATCAGCCGGATTTGGATATGAAGCTCAACTATTTCCACATTGTTTATTCTTTTCTTCCCTCCCGCAATGTGAAAACATGTATTTTTCGGACGTCGGGTAACACCAAAAATGCGTCCGTAACGAAATTGTTTTTTTTTAATTTTTGTGCTCTTTACAATGACACAACTTTTGATGAAAACTCACAAATTGACGATACTTTTGACTTGGATAATAGGACTCGACTAGAAATTTTAAAAGTAATAAAATGAGAATACTTTTAAAATGAAAATGACATTGACTAAGACAATACCAAAAAAAAAGTTTCGACTCTTTTTAACAATCTGACTTTTGACGTCTTTTCAAATACAACTTAGTGTATGGAGGGATCGAACATCTAAATTGACAAAACAATTACAATGAGACCGAAGTATTATTTAGGACAATTCTAAAAACTTAACACTAAAGATAAAAATAATATTAAAAATCCAATCGACTCAAAATGAAACAAAATTAAGAATCTTTAAATGTCTACACACTATGCACACACGGGTTTAACACCTGTTGAAGGGTGGAAGCACAGAAAAATGTTGGAGAGCTCACTGTCAAACCAAATGAATGTAGAGCAGTACAAAGATGGAGATCTGTGGATATTTTGAGAGCATCAAAATAGTAGTAGTATTAAGCACAACCAAGATTCTAACACCGAGAGGAGATCGTTGTTGTCCATGAAGTTTTAAATGCCGATAAGGAAATGACCATGCTAGGGAGTTGAGCCACCATGCTGAAATCGACAGTCCTAATTTTTACAGCACAATATGAGTCTAATCTCAGGAGCAATGATTAAATCTGGATTTTAAATCAATGCAAGTTCAATTGAATCCGAGAAAACTGATCCACAAAATGTGAAAGCACTTCATAAGATAGATAGACCATCCATGTATTTCCACGTCTAAAATTAAAGTGTGGAAGAAACGTGTCTAGGAGATAGAGAGAATTCACCCAGCATGTATGTGAGCTAGGCCATATCACGGGAATAATATTTTCACTAAAAACTGGAGGACGTGATATTTGTACGTTGCACAGTGGACCGATTCAGGAAGATTAGATCTAGAAAATGGAGCTTGAGGTGGTTGGGAGACCGTATCTCTTATTTCAGGATCAGGATCTTGCAAAGACACAAATTGAATGACAATATTTCATAGATCCAAAGGAAATTCTAGGTTCCATATATACGCTATCATGGGCGATTGCTCGACCTTTGTGTGAATGAAAAAAAACAAAATACAGACTGCTCAACCTTAACCACACGCAAGACACAGCTATCAACGCTGTAAATTCCTGACAGAGTATATAGGTTTAAATGAAAATACTATACTCAGAAAATTTGGGAATGTTTGAAGAGCTTGCAGCATAATACAAAGATCACCGATCCATTACCGAACTATGTAGAAATTGAACTTTAATGTAGGATTAAGCCAATGAAATCACGAACTCACGACCAGATGGAACTATCAATGCATGATTTTATTTAAAGACTCTCATCTTGGATTATCCTTGCTCTGATACCAAATCTTGGAGAACAAGCAGATTTACACAGTAAAATAATAATATATTCTCTTTATATTTCACACAATACAATAGCCTAATATATAGGCTGGAGTTTCCCTGGAATTTAGGAACCTAACTCAACTACAAAATCTCAACTGAGCCTAATTATGTGGGGTGAGAATAACTCACGTAACCCACACATAACAATAATAATATATTGTTGAAACAATATATTATAACATCTCTAACAATAATCTCTCAATAATAATAATTACACACGTAATTATTATTCACACACATAAATATGTGAAGCACTATATAAATATTTCCTAACAGTTATAATGTATGGGCCTAGCCAATTGGGTTTGAATTTTACTTTTAATTTTGTCTCAATTATTATGTTCTTTTGGTTTTCTTTAAGAACTAAATCACCTACTTGAAACTCGTGAGCATGCACCTTTTTATTATAAGCATGATTTATGCATTCTTAATACATACACAAGTGTTCTAACCCTTACACTCACTTGGATTCAAGAATTTATAACTTGTTTAAATGTTTCTCATGGTAGTCATTTTCCTTGATATTCTTTAGAGATATACAAAGTGAAGGTCTCTCTAATTATAATGGAAAAATAGCCTTGGTTCCATAAACAAGGGAAAATCATGTAGCATTAATAGGTGTACGAAAACTGGTACGATAATCCCAGAGAGCATAGAGGATCTTATTATTCCATTCAAATCCATATTTATCAATAACTTTGCAAAGAATATTGACAATATTTTTTTAGTGGCCTCATTTTGGCCATTTCCCTATGAGTAATAAGGAGTAGAAAAGGTATTCTTGATTAAAAATTTTGCACAATGTTTTTTGACAATATTTTTTTTAAACAAAGGTCCATTTTCCGTAATGATACTAGAAGGGAAACCAAAATGTGTGATAATTTTATTCAATATAAAATGACATATACCATTTCCAATAGTAGATTATATATTTATGACCTCTATCCATGCAGTAAAATATTTTGTAGCATGTTGATAAACTTGTGGCCATGTGTAGATTCAGGATTAACATTGCCAACTAAATCAAAACCCCATATAGAAAATGACCATGGGGGTGTAACAGGTTGTAATGCATGAGATGGGACATGATGGATGTTTTCATGTCATTGACATTGATCACTGAAGAGAATCGATCCAGTAAACAAATAAACGAGAAGCTATACTTGACAAAATATTCAAGATAAATAGAGAAAAAATGACATACACAAGATTTATCCCGAGAAACACTTTCGGGAAAAAACCCAACACAATTACTTCTCTCTCTTATTGAATTAAGTTAACCATTTACAAGACAATAATGTACTTCTCTTATTGTATTAAGTTCTTCTCTACCATGTTACATGTCCAACTATAAGTAAGCACATTAATAAGAAACTGTGAAAGTAATTTTACAATAGGATGGGTACCAAAACCATGGGCTAACAAGATAACCCATAACAGTTCCCCTTAATTCATGTGTTATGACATCACCCATATACACATATAGATAAACAAATCACATATATACACTCGTGAGAAAATAGGGATCCCAAAAAAATCTAAGGGACCATCCCGCAGACCCCCCATCCAGGGCTAGCCCCAGACCCCCACTAATGCTCGTGGTAGAGGTGTACAATACTCTTGGGTATACAATATGTAAAATATAAAACATATTCTTACATTCTCCCACTTGTTTGATACTTTGCAAAAGGAGGCTACATTACCATGTAGTCAACAACTCAGACAATTCAAGCCCATCAATTTTATGCATCAAGAAAATTTCTCAACATGCACATCCTTTGTTAAAGAGTCAACAAAATTATCCTTAATTACTTAGTATTATCTTCTTCTCCTCCACCATTTCTCTTACAAAATGGTATTGAACATCAATATGTTTTGTTCTTAAGTGATACTCAGGTTTATTTTCTATAAGAATTACAGTTTGACTATCACAATCGATCCTTATAGCATTTTGAGTGAACGCAATAGTAGAGATCAGTCGGCGAATCAAAACTGTTTATTTATTTGCATGATTAGTTTCCATGTACTCGGCCTCTATTGTCAATATCACAACATTTTCTTGACATTTACTTGTCCAACTTACAACTCCACTGAATAAGTTGGACACATACCCATTGGTAGACCTACGCATATCCAAGTCTTCACTCCATCCTAAATCCACAAAATCATGTAGATATAATGTTATAATTTCACCATGTTTACCCTAATAACATATTACATATTCATATGTCCCACACAGATACCTAAAGATTATCTTCACTGCAATCTAATGTTACTTTCCAAGATTTGACATGAATATAATCACTTACTCCCACTACATGTGTAATATCAATTCTAGTACAAACCATCGCATACATCAAACTACTAACTATACTAGCATATGCCATTTGAGACATGTCCTTTATTTCTTCTTCAATTTTAGGAAATTTTTTATAAGAAAATTTTTGACCAATAGGAAAAGGAATAATAATAGGTTTACTTTCATGCATTTGAAACCTTTGCAATATCATCTCAAGATACTTTATTGATATAACACCAGTTTCCTATCTACACAATCTCTTTTTATTTCCATACTCAAAATAAATTTTACAACACCAATATTTTTCATATCAAATTTAGATGAGAATTGATATTGTCTATGACTAGCCTTTTATTATTGTTACCAATCAATAACATGTCATCAAAGCACAATACAATGATAACATAATCTTCACCTTCATGTTTAAAATAAACATAGGGATCGTCTTTGCTTATTTCAAGCCCAAGTCTGAACACTTACCTATTAAATTTGAAGTTCCAAATTCTTGGTGATTGGTTCAAGCCATAAAATAATTTTTTCAACCTACAAACCAAATCTTCCTTCCCTTTGATCTTAAAGCTTTCTAGTTGTGTCATGTATATTTCCTCCTCAAGCTCACCATGAAAAAACATTGTCTTCACATCCATCTACTCTACTTCTATATTGAAAGAAGCATTAATAGTTAGAGTAAATATAATAGAATGTATCATAGCAATAGGAGAAAAAATCTCACCAAAATTGAGTCCCTCCACCTAAGATAATACCTTTTCCATGAGGAAATTTTTATACTTATCCATTTTCCCATCTAAATTATACTTCTTAACAACCCATTTACAACCAACTTTTTTTCTTCTAAGAGGTAACTTCACCAAGTCCCATTTATTATTCTTGTATAAGGACTCCATTTCTCCTCCATGTTCTTTTTCCAAGAATTACTTTATGTTGATCCAAAAGTCTCCTTCATAATATTGGCTTCATCATAAGTAACATACAAAACTAATAAAATAGAAGCATAACAAAAATTGGGAGGACTATACCTCTCAGGTACCCTTCTCATCTAATATAATCTTCTTAAGAAATGAGTTTCTAGTTTATTATCTTTGGGTTCCTCATATGATTCATTTGAATCTCCCCCTTGAAACTCTCTTTATGGTTTATCTTCTGCAATCACATCAAATTTTGACACATATTCACCTTCGTCAATTATAACATGATCTAACTCTGGTTTTTCTTCCTACTCTGGAATCTTCTTAAGATCTCTAAAGATTACATTATGACTAAAAATAGCCTTATGTGTTTCTAGATTCCATAGTTTGTATCCTTTTACACCATTAGAGTATCCAATAAATATGCACTTAGCAAATTTATTATCTAAGTTGGTTATGTTCGCTTTTAGAATATACATATAAGTAATACAACCAAATACATGTAAATGTCAAACATAGGATCTCTTACTAGTCCATACTTCTTGTGGATTTTTGTCTTCAAGTGTGGATGTTAGCAATCTATTGATCAAATTACATGTAGTTTCAATTATTTATGCCCATAAATTTTTGTCCAAACCATCACCACTTAGCATACTCCTACACTTATCCATCAACATTATATCCATCCTTTATGTAAATCCATTCTGGTGTGGCGTATATGGAGTTATCTTCTACCTTTCTATTCCACACTCTACAAAAATTCTCAAAGGTATTAGATAATTATTCCCTGCCATAGTCACTTCTCAAAACCTTTATTTTCATTTCTACTTGATTTTCTATAAGAGCCTTAAACTCTTTGAATTTTTTGAAAACCTCTTGCATATTCTGAATAAAATATACCCAAGTACTTCTTGAGAAATCCTCTATAAAAATAACATAAAACATATATTGTCCTAGTGATGGAACTTTTACATGTCCAAACACATCACTATGTATCAAACGTAGAATGTCTTATGATCTTGTAGAATTA
Source organism: Taxus chinensis (assembly GCA_019776745.2). Classification (NCBI taxonomy): domain Eukaryota; kingdom Viridiplantae; phylum Streptophyta; class Pinopsida; order Cupressales; family Taxaceae; genus Taxus; species Taxus chinensis. The sequence goes on along the minus strand of CM034146.1, from coordinate 280,449,726 downwards.
CTAGAAAATTTTACTCTAGTTTGTTTTCCAAACACACAATGCTCAAAAAAATCAAAATCTAAAGGATAGTAAGAAATTACTTCAACCATACCTTTTATTTTTAAAGTAAAAATTCCTTTTGCTCCAATATGTCCCATACTTTGATGCCACAACATCATCTTCATTATAGAATATGTAGGAGTTAGATCTGAAGCTTTCTCATCCTCTAGAACCACAAAGCTATTGCACTCATCAGTAACAATGATTACCTTAAGCTTGAATATTTTTTTCATGCGTATGCCTCTTACCAATACCATTGCACCCTAAACCATCTTGTAACTAAATTTACTAAATCCTACCTACATACCCACATAATTCATCTTACTTATAGATATTAGGTTTCTAGTCAAACAGTGGAATGTGCAAGACACCTGGGAGAGTTTTAATCCTTTTATATTTAAACCTCATCTTGACTCTCCCGCAACTGATGATCTTATAGGTTGAGTTCTCTACCAAAAATTCAGCACCTTCATTGTACTTTTCATATTCACATAACCACTCCATGCATGGAGTCACATGAAAAGAGGAATCTAATTCAATCAACCATGCACCATCACATGCATGCGATATGGAAGCTTCCAAAAACAAATCTCACAAGTTTTCATTAGAGGGTTTCGTATCTGAAGGTCCAGCATTTTCATATGCCTACCTTTTCTACCTTCTTAGATCTAAATCTTTCTTGAAATTTGCCATTTTACCACAGTTCTAACATTTCCTATTATATTTTTTATAGTCTTTGATTTAATTTTTTACTTTTATTTTCCTTATCTCCTTTTGTTTTTCTCTTGGGTAATTTCTCACATACAAGGCATCCTTGGATTGATAATCCCCAATGACTTTTTCCGCATTTCCTCTTATAGTAAGGTTGAATTTACATCCTTAACTAGTAATTTTTTTTGCAATACTAGTAATAGCCATAACTAGATTATCCCAAGATTCAGGTAAAGACCGCAACATAGTAATACATTTATCCTCTTCTTCTATATTAATGTTAACATAAATCAATTAAATTACCAAAATATCAAAGACGTTCAGATGTTCTGCAACAAAATCTTCGTCATTCATTCTCAATTAATATATATTCTTTCAAAGAAACAATTTGTTCACCAAAGACTTTATCTGATACATAGCCCCCAACTTCTCCCATAACACCTAAGAGGATTTCTCATTTGACACATTCATCAAAACTAAATTTGACAAGTACAATTTGATTGAACTTCTTTCATTCCTATTGATCTTTTCCCATTCCTCTAACTTCTTACCCACATATATGACTCTAGGCAAAACAATCCACTGATCTCTATCGACAAGAAGATATTCCATCTTGAGCTTCCATAACTCATAATGTTGGCCATTAAATTTTTCAATATTGATCCTTGCACTTCCCTCATTTTATTCTACTTGAAAGATTCACTCGCAGAGCTCCCACTCAAAAAATATTATCACAGGTTTTAGAAACCCTAACTCTTCACATAAAAGCTAAAATCTCGCTCTGATACTAAATGAAGAGAATCAATCCAATAAAAAAATAAACGAGAAGCTATACTTAAAAAAATATTCAAGATAAACAAAGAAAAAGTGACATACACAAGATTTATCTTAGGAAACCCTTTCGGGGAAAAACCCAACACATTAACTTCTTTATCTTATTGCATTACCTTAATCATTTATAATACAATAATGTACTTCCAAGTTCTTCTCTACCCTACTACATGTCCAACTATATGTAATCACATCAATAGGAAACCGTCAAAGTGGTTTTATAATACAAAAGGTATCAAAACCATGGGCTAACAAAACAACCTATAATGGTTTCTCATTAGTCATGGGTTATGACACCACCCATATACATGTATAGACAAAAAATAAAATATCTATACTCTTGAGAAAATAGGGATCCCAAAAAAATCTCAAGGGCCAACCCCTAAACCCTTAATTAGGGGGTTACTGGCCCTCCAAATCCCCCAGTCAAGGCCAGCCCCAGACTTCGCTAATGTTTGTGGAAGATGTGTACAGTACTCCTAGGTATGAAGTATGTAAAATATACAACATATTCTAACAATCACAAAGTTTAGCATATTCATGAAAATATTTTAATAATTTTTGAGCCATAAGCTTTCTGTTAAAGTGGCCCTCGCATTCACTATCATATAATTGGGATGAAGTAAGTTATACATCATGAGTCCCTAAGCAATGCAATAAGCAGCCATCAAAGGAGTGTTTAAAAACTTATCCTCCTATATGGATGTAATGAGTGGCTTCATGGCATAAACAATGACATTCATGAAGTGAAGCATTGTTAGTGAGTTATTTTCTATTGAGATAGTTATAGATGTCAGTAAACCATTCGAGATTTTTGGTATTGCATGTGGTGACTAAAACATGGAGATAATAAAATAGTCTCCTATGAGAAAAAAAGGCATGGTGTAGTTACTAAATAATGAATGTGGCACAATTGCCAATATGTCCAAAGGGGCTAAGGAAACAGTACTAGCCATAACATCAAGACACCTATTATCTTTGTTTGGTATTTAGAATGGAATAGGAGTCACAAGTTACGAATAAAATCCTGACTATTATGTTATATGGAATAAAACATTCCTCTTTTTTCTTGAAAATATCTTGTACTTGATGGATAATAAGTTGTGAATCTCCAAAAAATGTATATGTTGAATATTTAAGGTATGAGCACTATACAATTGTAGGATTAATGCTTCATAGTTGATGATGTTATTGGTAAATTAAAACTATTATCAATAGGAAAAGGGGATATTATGTCCTTATGGAGTATTAAATACAATTCCTATGCCGGCCCCAGTAGCACATTGGGAGCCATTAAAGTACATTGCCCAAAATTCAGAATCAATTTTGTAGGAAGTAAATTCATCTTGAAATTTATCATTGATGAGGAAGAGTTAAAAAGTGGGGAGTTAATGATTTGATTTACAAATAATCTTTTTAAATTTATTTTTGAGCCATAAATTTTAGGTTAAATTTAGTTAAGAGCATTACCATACATGCAATATGACCAGATAGGTGTGTGCATGTGAGTAAATTATGTAAAGGGTTCACCTTGGTAATAATGTGTACTTCAATATTGAGCATATAATGACATAAATTGGTTGTAGAAAAGACTAAGGCAAGATAAATCTTCTCAATGGGGGTATAATTGAACTCATATGGAAGTAGTGTGTAACTAATATAATACATAATCCTCTCATGATTGGTATCATAATATTGTGTTAACAAATCACTGAGGGCATGTTCTGTAGCAAAAATGTAGAGTGAGAATGGTTTTTTAGGTATAGGTGGGACTATTTTAAGGATATTGTCAAGATAGTGTTTAATGTCTTTAAATGATTTTTTGAAAGAATAATCCCATGTAAATATTGTATTTATCTTTAAAAGTCACATTAAAAGTTATGTTTTATTAGCCAATTGGGCCAAAAAATGTCGAATGACCTAAATCTTTCCTTATGGAGATTGCAATTGCTTGATATTTCATATTTGTGGCATGTCAACAATAGATTGAATATTTTTAAGGTAAACCTATAGTCCCTGATTAGAGATAATGCACCCTAGTAACTTACCTTTGGCAACCTCAAAGACACACATATGTGGGCTTGAGTGAATAGTGTACAATTGTAACCTTTTAAACATGAGGCACAAATTTTGGGCATAATTTTGGCAATTGTTGGATTTTTCCAATAGATATGTTGGACAAGATTTCCTCTTTCTTGCTCATATTAGTGAACTAGTACTAAATAAAATAGAGCAACTCAAAATATGAAGGGTTTATGGACCTTGAGATAGGATGACAATATGGATGGGCACAAATGATTGATCCTTCTCCCTAATAAGCTAAGTGACCTACAAATCAAGATAAATCAATGGAAAAATATTGGATTAGTAGATAGGATGAGAGGGTTGTCTGAAAAATTCAGTCTCGAGAAGAAAGAACTTCCTAGGATGGATGTCAATCCTATTTTTGATAAAGATAGATAAAATAAAGATGTTATAAATTGGATGTAGCTAAGATCTAAATAATATGTAGTAAATATGAGATAAATAGAATACTAAAATGCAGAAATTTAAGGAAACTACAGATCTGATCTAAATAGATGTTAAATAAATCAAACCTACATAGGTCAATGGAAACTAAAGGTTATAGAGGTTGATTCAACAACGACTGGGGCAGATGGACTGAAATAAGGATGTAGAATACAGAACTGAAAGAAATGATGGCTAATCTTTAGCTGGTGCATCATTGGAATGATGGACAAAAACCTGCAGAAGATCCTTAGATAAGGAGAAATATAAAGGATGTAAGAAAATTAGAGATCTAAGGGTAAATACTGCAAATATGGCCTGGGTCAACGGCGACTAGGCTAGATTGGTGGTGACTGGTGGTTGGAAAGATGGATATGGGATAAAAGAGAGATAAAATGATTATATCTAATGTAGGGTGGATGTAGGAACAAGAGACAGATGGATAAGAATCTAAATAACAAGGAAATTGATACAACAAAGGTTGATTTGATGGTGACTGAGATAGAGTTGAATTTGACCTAGGAAGATATAGACTTGGACAAAAATAATATGGGTAGAAACAAAGACCTATAGACAAAGAGCTGAGAAGGCTGAGATTGGGTCTTTAACAATAACTGCAACTGCACAATATGATAGAGACTAATATGGATGATAAAATAATCATAAAGAAGCAATGCATGCAAAGATGAAGGAGCTCTCCCCAAAACTCTAAAATGGAAGCACAAGGTATTAAAAAGTTCTCCAAGAGGGTTTTGGAAGCTACAAAGACATGCAAGGATGAAGGAAATATCACAAGAAAGTGAGAGTCTCTAAAATTGCATCCCTGAAAAAGGAGGGGTGAATGGGGCTATATATGGTCGACGATAACCCGGGAAATTTGGCAGAGACCATGGAGAGACGTCCATTTGGGTTGTGGAGTGATTTCCAACCCGAGGTAAAGAGGCCCAAATGAAGCGAGATTAGTGTTTAGATGGATAGAGACAAGCTAGGGTTTCACAGGGAAGAGAAATGAGTAGGTGGGTGGTTGAGATGAGTAAATAAAGGCCATAGATGGATAAATTCATTAAATGGAGGCCTAGGGATAGCAAATCAGGGATGAGAAACAAATTAAGTAATGATTAGGATTAACTAATGATGATTAAGGATAATTAATAAAGTGATTTAGAGAGGATAAAATAATGAGATGGATAATTAGCATAAATGAAATAATAAAATGGTTAAATGTGGGAAATAGGTGATTAATGAGATAAATTAAATTTAGGAGGGAATATGAAATTTGAATGGATGGACATGAAGAAAAGAGAGTGAATTCGGGGTGGAAGGTGATGATACCAAATTTTGGTGTCTACAAGGTCATCAACATAATCTTCGATAATATTGTGGATATAGTCATGAAATATGTGACTCATTACATGTTGGTAAGTAACACCAACGTTGTTTAACCAAAAAGACATAATGTTGTAGCAAAATGTACCCCAGAGGGTAGTGAAAGATGCCTTTTCTTGATCTGTAGGGTTAATTTTAATTTGGTTGTATCCAAAAAATCCATTCATGAAAGATAACATGTCATACCCTGTGGTTGATTCCATAATCATATCAATATGGGGAAGTGGTAAACTATCATTGGGGAAAGCCTTGTTAAGGTTATGAAAATAGTTGCAACATTGGATCTCACCATTGGTCTTGGTGAAATTTATTATATTAGAAACCCATTGGGGTGATCAATAGTGCACATAAATTTGGTGTCTAAGAGTCTTTGAATTTAATTTTGACCATTAAAGCCATGTTAGGGTGCATTTTATGATTTTTTGCTAAATTGGTTTTGCACCATCATGTAAATACAATATTATGAATGAAAATAGAGGGTTTGAGGTTGGTAATTTCATTATAGGTCTAAGGAAAGAGGTCAAGGAAAAATTTCAAAAATTATTTGATATCAGCCCATTTTCTGGCATTGAGAGTGATAGCTAAGAAGACAGAGTGAGGGTCATCATGAGTGCCAAAGTAAAAAGAAATAATTTCTTCATTTAGTAGGGTAAAGTGATCTTCAACATATGGTTGAGTGTGGATGCTATCTAGTGTATCATGTTTCGTGTCAAATAAAAACCATCCCCAAAATATGCTTAAGGTGATAGAATATGAGGAAACATATTCTTATGATAAAAGGGAGGGAGATCCTCATATGAACCTATATATTTGAGGAGGGATTCTTCATTTATAAATACATCTAGGGATATAATATCAATTGATGCACTAACATCGATAAGCTCGGAGTAAATCAATTGTAGGGGTAAGGCTGAATGTACACAAAAGATTTTGGGTAATAGTTGATGTGATGTTGGTAGGAACTATGGAACTAGTGAAGGTTTACACCATGGGCACATAGAATACCAAATGCCTTCTTTAGAATATTGTGATTTTATGTGAAGAGGCTCCTAAATACCTTAACCACAACAACCAAGGCCATGTTCTTTAAAGCAATGTTGTAGTAAAAATTGGTATCATTTTCCATAAGTGTGATAAGAAGGGGGCAAGGACAAACACAAGGGATAGTGATCTCATCAGGGTTCATAATAGCAAAAAATTTGAAAGGATTGGGATCAGCCTTGATATTGAAAATGGTGCCTTGGTAATAAAACTTGAGGCAGTTATGAAGTGTAAAAGGTATTGTGTGTATAACATGAGTCCAAGGATGTCATAAGAGTAAATTATAACTAATATTATTAGGCATAACATGGCATAGGGCAGGGAGGGTGCATGATCCTAAAGTGATGTGCAACATGATCTGTATAAGAGGGTGATGTGGTACATTATCAAATCCATTAATACTAATAGAAGAAGAGGATAACACCTGGTAGGAGAGCCTAAATGGTGTAAAAAGGAAATATTACAAATGTTGAGGCGAGAACCATTATCAATAAGATCATGTTTGATCAAAGTATTATAGATAATGACTTGCACATAAAGCATGATACCATTGTAGATGATATCTTAAGGAGGTAACTCATCAAGGGTGAAAGATATGGGATCATCTTGGAAGGAGATTTGTATAGGAATCGTAGTTATGACATAATCAAGAGATGTGTTAGGATGAAGATGGAGACGAACAAGGTTGGTGAAGATATTTTTGAAAATAGGATAACACTTGACATATTCAGTGATATTGATGGATGAAGCAAGAGAAGAAGTCATGAAGATGAGAAAAAGAAAGTAAAACCTGACAAAAATGATCATATATAAACAGGAAGCCATAAGTTAACTAGGGTTTAGAGATCAACATGCCTAATATACAAGTAATATATCCTGTTGGTGTGTGGGATCCTATGTGTCATCCACTCACATATGGAGGGTCATCTCACATGGGTTAGGTTTAGGGTTTTCTTGTGTCTTACACTAGGGTTACTTAGCACCCTATATGTACCCTTTTATCCCTGATTTATGAGTATGCCAAGACACACTGTTGTCTTTCCTATATGTGCAAGCTTTGTTTCTGTTGAAAAATTTCTTCCATTATTGATCAATCCTTGTGATTACGCTGGAGCTATCATGATTCCATTTGAGTATAACTAATTCATGGTGCATCATTTCCGATTTAATTCTCATAAAATCTTTCATGGTATCAGAGTGTGTTTACCTACCTATCCAAATCCTTCCTCTCCATTGAGCTCTCCTGGATCGGTTGAAGTCTTTGTGGCCTGTGTTGAATCTCAACTCATGAGTTTCCTACTTAACTCAGCTGATTTGCCTTGTTATTTGTCTTGTGGCATCGACCCTGCATCATTTTTTGCTAGGCTGAGTCATTTTCTTCACCCTCTACGAGGCCGAATCCCCCATCCTCTGTCGAACTGCTCGTGCCCTCGGCTATGGCTCACCCGCTCAACCTACAACCTTGCCTTGGCTCTTCCCTGTGGCCACGTCTCACCCTCTACCCTAAGCTCTCATTGCCTCGCCTTGGCTCTGGTTCACCATTCCCATGAGCTCCTCCCAATGTAAGTTCCCAGTCTTGCCACACCCACATTGTCTCCTGACCCTGCATGCCTTTTGTCGAGCCTGCTCCAAATCACCTCCAATGGCCTCCACATATCTCATTCGTTACATGGATTTCCCGACACTTTGACCACTCAACTCGGGATCCTCCACCCAACTCGGGATCCACCCGAATGGCATTTCAAACCAAACGGTAACTTTTTTGGTAAGTTTGGTAAGTTTTTTAAAATTTATTTTTTGGTGGATTTTTTTCGGGGGTGTTTCTAATTTTTTTTAGGTGGTAATTTCTTTCAAAAGGGAAAGTATATTTATTTTTTAATTAAGATTTCATTTAATAGATCTTAATTAGTTTCTATTCCTAATTAATTAGATTTAATTGTAATTAAATCTATTTCTATTAATTATGATCTCTTCATTCTTGATTAGATAAAATAATTAAAATCTTCTTTTAAAATTAACGTTAAATTGTCATTTTTTTTAAAACTCCAATAGCTCTAAAATTAGATAAATTGGATGTTTCAAAATGGTAATCTTTAGGTGTTATTGTTGATTTTTTTACTAATCATGTGCTCAAGTGTGCAGTGACACTCTGAGCACCTATTTGCTTTCCAAGCACTTTTTCAGCATTTTTAAGATCATCGACACATCTTGAGTTCATCTAAAACTTGAATTTTACCCTTATTATTGTTTGTGACTAGTGAGCGCATCTGCCATAGTTTGCAGCAAGGGGGTATCCATTGCGATGTGAGACACTTTTTCTCACAACCAGGATTTTCTTTCACCTCTTTTCATGTTTTTTACACTTTGTGTTGGCTTACGGTGTCACTTTGTTGTGCTCAACGAAACACGATTGTGGTCTCCTCTCTTGCGCGTTATTACGTTTATTGCAAGGAGAGTTACCAACTACTTCAAGAAACATGCTCAGACCCAATTGTATCCAACACAATCATCTATAAAGTGCCAAAAGCAGGGGGTTTATTATATTTTCTTGGGTGGTTGTGATTCTTTTCTGCATTCCTTCTCTCTCTCTTCACAATGGATGCTTATTTACTTCCTTTGCTTACACCATTCAAATTTTTCGAGTGGAGATCGAAAATGATTATTAAACTAAGAGGTAAAGGGTTATTCCGCATCACCATGGGAACTGAGACTGAACCAGATGATGACCCTGAATAAATCTAAGTGGTTAAACCGTAGTGATGAAGCTTTAGGTCTTCCTTGCATGTCTATTTCTCCTGACTTGATCTTCCACATTGAGTCATCTGAAACACCTGATTCTTCGTGAAAAATGTTAGATAAAATGTTCGGACAACAAGATGACATGAGAGCGCACGATTTGGAAAATGAACTAATAGGGTTAAATCCTAGTGATTTTGAAAACCTACAAGCATAATTCTCTAAGTTTGTCCACACTAATTGTTGTTTAAGGAATGTCAAGTAGAGAAGAAAGATTCTCAACTGATCTTGTCAATTCTCTCTAAGTTAGGTCCCGAATATTATATCTTTGTGTCAACTTTTTATGCTACAAAAGTTACCTTGGGAAATGATTGGAATATGCCATTCTTTGAATCTTTTTTGTCCTAACTCATTTGAGAATAGGAAAAAATCATTCAAATGGGGTCTCTCAAGTCCAAGTCACATGCCCTTGTAGCAAGTACTAGCAAGGAAAAGAAGATTGAAAAGAAAATAGAAAGAAAGGATCAACCTAAGAAGGAAACCAAGACCAAAACTAAATTTAACATGAACGCTTTGAATTTTGAGCCTAGAGCACAGAAAGACAAGTTTTTGTGTTCCTATTACAAGAAGCCTGGTCATAAAGAGCATCTATGTCTGAGAAAACAAATTGATCATCTTACTCATTTACTTGAGAAAAATCAAATAGGAGTTCCTGAATCTATCAAACAAAATGCTTCGAAGGCCTAGTCTTCTACTATAAAAGGGTCTAAATCTGATAAGAAGAAATGAAAGGCCCTTGTAGCCAAAGTTACTCCTTCATCGACGTAGATTATAGATTCTGGTGCTTCGCACCACATGGCTTCTTTGCATCTTTATTTCTCCAACATCAAACCTTGTGGTATGTCCCAATCATGATGAGTAATGACACGACAATTTCGATTTCTGGTGGTGGATCGGTAGATATGGATGGGGGAACATTTAACCAAGTTTTGAGTGTTACTGATCTCTCTACCAATCTCCTATCCATTTACCAAATTACTCACCTTAGTGAAGGAATGCAAGTGGAATTTGGTCCTAACTCAGTGATTATTTGTGAGCTTAACGATGACACTACAGTGGTTGAGGGAAAGGTGGATCATTGTTCATGGTTGTATACCTTTTCCCACTTTACTTTTGATTCTACGCCCACTACCTTGCTTACTCATGCATATGAGGTTAGTAAGCTATGGCATGAGTGTTTCGGACATCTAAATTATCACTACCTTAAACAATTGAGCCAAAACAAAATGGTCAATGGGTTACCCCATTTCAATTTTTCTAAGGGTCTTTGTGAGGGTTATACCCTTAGAAAGCATCCTGAAAAGAACTTTGACAAAGGAAAATCTTGGAGAGCTACTCATCCCTTGGATCTTGTTTACAATGATATTTTTGGTCCATTTCCGTCTCCTTCCTTTACTAGAGCTCTTTATGTGCTCTCCTTCATTGATGACTATTCGTGATATACTTGGGTATATTTTCTTAAGCTTAAGTCTAAAGTCTTTGAACACTTTCAGGAATTTAAGGCTCTTGCTGAGAAACAGGCGGAACAGTCTATCAAGGTTCTTCAAACTGATAATGGAGGAGAATATGTAAACAATAGGTTCATGGATTTATGTACTTCTGAAGGGATCTCCTTGGAGCATACAGTTGTTTATAGCCCTTCGCATAGTGGAGTGGCAGATAGAAAGAACTGTACTCTAAAGGAGATGGCCACTTGTATGATTCACTTGAAGTATCTTCCTCTATAATATTGGGATGAAGTAGTGAATTGTACTAATTACATTCAGAACCATGTTCCACACAAGGTAGGAAGAGAGATGACACCCATTGAATCCTAGTTTGGATGCAAGCCTGATGTTGAGCATTTTCGATTCTTTGGATCCAAGGCTATGACTTGGATTCCCAAGAAGAAACGTAAGGCATTGGAACCACAATCTAAACCTTGCATCTTTGTAGGGTATCTTGATGGTGTTAAGGGATATCGATTGTTGAATCCTACTTCTCATGAGCCTTATATTGAGAGAAGTGTTAAGTTCGATGAATATTCTTCAACTTCTACTTCTCTACCTATTGAGGTTCTTTAGCTCCTTGATTCAGATTCTGACTCATTAGATGATGATGTTGTTGAGTGTGGTCCTCTTCCTAATCCTCCCAACCATCAGACCTTTGAGTCTTCTGATTCTTATAGTAGTGATGACGAGGACTATGTCCCTTCTCACTCAAGTGAAGAATCTTCTGACTCTGAGCTTGATCCTCTAGGTCCTCTTTGGGCTAGAAAAACTTTACAAAGTGTTAGAGACTTAGTAGGAGATACTTTAGATATGAGACATAATGGATCAGATTTCATTGGACACCACTCTTTCTTCACCTCTACTTCTGATCCATAGTATTTTCGGGAGGATTCTGGTATTCCTGAGTGGGATTCTACCATGGATGAGGAGTATTCCTCTCTCATGAAGAATGATACTTGGGATCACACCCCTCTTCCGAAAGGAAGAAAAATCATTTGGTGTAAGTGGGTGTTTCGAATAAAGTATGGAGTAGATGGAGACATCTAATAGTGTAAAGCACAATTAGTAGCTAAGGGTTTCTCCCAAATAGCTAGGGTTGATTATACTAAAACATTTACTCCAGTTGCGAAGATGACTTTTATTCGATTAACCCTTTCCATTTCAACAGCAAACAGATGGAAATTCCATCAAATGGACGTTAAGAGTGCCTTCCTTCATGGTGACCTAGAGGAAGAGATCTACATGGAACAACCTTTGGGTTATGTCCATGATCCCTCCCTTGTTTTTAAGTTAAAGAAGTCTCTTTATGGCCTTAAACAAGCCCCTCGGGCTTGGTATGCCAAGAGGGATTCATTTTTACTTACATCAGGGTTTAGTAGGTGTCACTCTGATCCAAATGTTTATATTCTATGGCAAGATGACTCTATACTCATCCTTTTTCTCTATGTTGATGATTTGTTGATCATAGGTAGCTCTTCCTTTATCATTGATTGTGTGAAGATCGCCTTGGCCAATAAGTTTTCCATGACTGACTTAGGTCTGCTTCATTACTTTCTTGGGATCCAGATTTCACAATCTGACTTAGGAATTGTGATTTTACAACCTAAATATGCTCTTGACTTACTTTCTCATTTTCAGATGTCTGATTGAAAGTATTCTCCTACTCCTTTTCTTTTCCAGGTTAATTTGGTTTCTGATTGCTCTACTCCCTTGGTTGATGGTACCCTTTATCAAGAATTGGTGGGGAGCTTGATTTACTTGACTCACACTTGACAGGATTTATCTTATGTTGTTGGGATCATGTCCAAATTCATGTAGGAGCCACATGAGCTGTATTGGAAAGTAGCTAAGCAGATCCTTCATTATGTTCATGGGACCTATACTGATGGCATACACTATTATAGAGGGGTGGATATTGACTTGATCAGGTTCACAGATTCTGATTGGGCCAGTGACTTAGATCATCAGAAATATACCTTTGGATGTAGTTTCTCTCTTGGTTCGGGTCCTGTTAGTTGGTCTAGTAAGAAGCAGAATGTAATTACAATATCTTATACAGAGGCAGAATACAGAGGAGTAGTTAACGCTACCACAGAAGCTATTTGGCTATAGGGTATTCTGACAGAATTTGGCATCCACTTTCAGTGGCCTACCATTATCTATTGTGATAACATAAGCACTATTTCAATTTATAGAAATCCATTTCAACATCAGCAGATGAAGCACATTGAGATCCATATGCACTTCATATAAGAGCTTATTCATGATGGTATCATCAACATTCAGTACATTCAGACAACTGATCATATTGCAAATATATGTACTAAGCCCTTCACTAAGGTTAGGTTTCTTCACTTACGGTCTCTTCTTGGGGTGAGGTCTTATACAGTTGTTCATCTTCTTTGGGATATGTATTCCTTCTCTTCTTCTTCTTCTTCTAGGAATATGTTATTTATATATGGGCACCTTATCAGGCCTTTAGTTGTCGGGCCCCATTGACACATCTTTCTTAGTTGTCTAGGAGTGTATTTTTTTTCTGTCTGACTTGTCATAGCTACTACCCCAACTTTGATGAAGGGGGGGTTTGGTGTGTGGGATCCTATGTGTCCTCCACTCACATATGGAGGGTCATCTCACATGGGTTAGGTTTAGGGTTTTCTTATGTGTCATGCAATAGGGTTACTCAGCACCCTATATGTACCCTTTCATTCCTTATTTATGAGTATGCCAAGACACTCTGTTGTCTTTCCTCTATGTGCAAGCTTTGTTTCTGTTGAGAAAGTTCTTCCATTGTTGATTGATCCTTGCGATTACGCTGAAGCTATCACAATTACATTTGAGTGTAACTAGTTTATGGTGCATCATTTCCGATTCGATTCTCGCAAACTCTTTCAGATCCTAGATTAGGTGAAGGGTTCAATCAAAAGAAGGTTCACTAAAAATTTTAACCCTTAATTACATTTTAGGTCAATTTTATTAGGTTTTAGAATAGATTATATTTTATCACAGATATTACAAAGACAACAATATATATACTAACTTAGATTTATAACTAAGACCAAATAGAAATAATTAACATACACTAATTAAGCTAATGTGTAATCGAAGCCACAAAACAGATGTATAGAAGCACTTAGCTGATTTTAGATGATTTTTGGAGAGATTTTGGACTATGAGAGAGTGAAATTTGAATATTTGAACCCGAATGACCTTTACAACTGGGATTGTGATTGTAAATGCATCTAAGTTAAGACCTTTAGCATTAGGTTAGGACGATACTGTAATTTTTATCCTCTTCTATACAGACTTGGACCTACTTTGATTCTACTCCCATAAATTTATGGTTTACTTTCCTTCCTAGATTTATTTGTCGATGTTAAACCCCAATAGACGTAAATGTAATGAGGCTCTTTAAATGGACTGATCATAATCTCAAACCCTAGCGATGGATGAAGAGCCCTATAAAATAAATATTAGAAGGTTTGTGGGCATTGTACGCACCCAAAAATTAGATGGTTTAACACTTGATTATAATACATGTCCCATGATGAAAAGGCTACTTCCATGACAATAATGAGATCTAGATAGATTCTTCACCCCACTGCTACATTTTCAATTTTCTTATGAGACTATTTTACTAGCATTTTACCTTGTTCTTCAGTGGTGATCATGCAACTTCCCCTATTGCTAGAGTGGTGGTTACACAACCACCACTCTGGCAACCTGGGTGGTCTTGTCACCATGGAAATCAAAATTAAAACACGATTTTTCAAATGCATGTTTTGATTACAATTTTATTTTCTCCAAGTTTACTTAGTCAAATTTTCTTAAAATAGCCTCATTGGAAAGGTCATTTCTTTCTTCTCCCTTCTTTCCAAAAACATATCATTGAATTCTTCCTCATTAGCTGAGTCACTCATTCTTGTTCAACATGTGCTTTTGGACTTCTTCCCTAAAATTTTATAAATGTCTCACATTCGTTGTATTATGGATTAGTAATATCTTTCTTTCTTATTGATCATATTCCAACCATCATTCTTTGTACCAAACCAGATATCATGTTTTCTTGATTTCTTTATGTTAGACATTGTTTTGCTCACCCAACTCACTCGTAACTCACATATTGGAAGGATTTTGAAGCTAAGGAGACACTGAATAAATCAACAACAACACTGAGATAGGCTATCAAAACACTATAATGACCTGTTTGGGGATGCACTTCATTTCTTTCAAATTTTTAATATAAGAAATTGTATTTTGGTATCAAGAAAGATAGTTGTAGTGTTCTTTGAAATTAAATATATCATCACTTCCTGTGTGCATTTTTTATACCCATATTCATTTCAGAATATTTATTTTGAAAAATCTTCTACCTTTGATAATCTCTACTTTGCTTATCCTTGTGGTTGTGCTCAGGAAATTGATTGGAGGAAGAAGTGAATAAATATCCACATCTTCATTTATTTATCATTTCTTTTAATTAAATTAGAAGTAGTTATACAGGGGAAAGTTTTTCTAGAAGAAATAAAATACCTTCTAAGAAGATTCCCTTCCTAGAAAATATGAGGCAGAAGCTCTACTAAATTAAGTTTTAATTTTTCCAAATCAGTAATATTTTAAGTGCTTCCTCATTAGAATTAATATTTGAATCCCCTTGCAACAAAGGAATAACCACGTCTAATTATTTGCTCACTATATATTTTATTTTGATTAGAAGAAGTTAATTACATTTAGTTTTAGTTATTTATGTTCATTTCTTTAGATTGTATATTTTACTTTTCTTTTAAATAATTTATGGAAAAGATCAAAAATATTAGTTAATTAGTTTTAATCCATTTCTTTTCAAAATCCTTCTCAAAATACAAAAACATGGATTAAAGTAGTTGCATTTTCACTTTATTTGGATAAGTAATAAAAAAGTAATTTGATAAAGTAAAGGAGATTAATTCATTTATCTTTCTATTTAATTAAATTTCCTTATGTTATTTGTTCATTGTTAGAATTTACTGTAATCTAGGATTCCAAAACAAAACAACAAACATAATTATTAGGAGTTCATGCTATCAATTCATAGCCTATTATTATCCTTTGAATATTATTTTGGTTTCTTTTGTTCTAACTCACGATTTTAAGGCCATACATGACCATTTCCGGTCCATACTCAACCCTCGTAGGAGGATATTCAAAGCAATCGTCTAACCCACCAGGGTATAGATCTATACCAGGGAGAAATAGACTTAGGATTACATGTGGTAATTGTCTGCTCTGTACTTCCATTTCCCCCATAAAGCATTAGCAAATTTGACTCTCTAAATGAGTAATTATCCATAGTTGAACAATTTTGATTACCGATCAAGACAAACCGAATTAGAAGCCCAAATAAATTAGTTTGCTTCTCCCTTTTGTGCATTATCTACTTTCTTGAATGACCCTCTTTAGAGAGGAGTATTTAGAGACATGAACAGAACATTTCCTAATATTTTTTCATCCGAATGGCCGAAGCATATTAAATATAACTGACATAGATTAAGAATTACACTCTAGTGCTTATCATTGATAGTAGTATTCCACACACAAACATAAGATGATTTTTTGTTGTCCACGACGAGAAAGTTTTGTACAAGACAAGTTGATTGATTGACTATTTACTCAAGGCCTTTGAATCTCAATCCTTAGAAATCCCCACCAATTATGTATTTATTGTATTTCACATCTTACTCACACTCATCCTCATTTTTAACATTTTGAATATCTTAGCCTAACCTCGGGTAGTCAAGTGCATAAGAATACCCGTGGTCACTTTTCCTGTATACAAATATAGTGAACCCGGATGTCAATAAAAGTTATCTTTCTCATTTACTTTTATTTTTTTCCACATCTCTCATCTTTCATTATTTGGAGGGGAATTTTTTATACCCCTCGAATATATTTTGGAAGATAATTTGATGGCCCTTTTATTCCCTGATGGGTATTATGCTCCATGTCCAACCCACAATGATATCTCCTTTTGTCTTGCACTGGGATGACAACTACACCAACAAACATGCATAAATCCCCTACCTATGCATCTCAATAACTATCCTAATCATGTGAGGATAGAGGAGATTCAATCAACCCAATAACACTCAATATGTTTAATAAAATTTAAATAATATGACCTTTACTGGTGAGATCTGAGTTCCCACATTAGGGTCTTGTCAAAACCTCACATTCAGCTTGCAAACAATCAGAGAATGAGATATTTGCATGAATCACTAATTTGTTACATATAATAGATGAGCCTTTAAATAGAATGTATACTCATACTTTTTAAATTTCAAATGGTAATGGTGCAACTGCACATCCTAAAGCTTCCCCTTTACAAGAAAATTAAGAATATGAATATTGAATTTTTTATAAAGGGATATCATTCATCCCTTCTGGAGAATCATATAAATTACACTTCTGAAAAAAGGACCAACCCTCTTCAAATGATGTTATTTCCATATTAGTAGGAATGATTTGACAAGTTAAAAGTTCTTAAACCTCACAATTGACCCACATAATAGGGAAGAATATGGGCTATCCTACGGATAATCAAAGCCACATCCTTTTCACCAACTTGCAACCAACATAACAACACATGCAACAAGGTTATCGAGTTCGATAAAACCCAGGTGAACTTCTCAAGGGTGATGGAAGATTGGGAATGGGTTCTCAACTATCATACATACACTCTACCCAAGGAATCAATAGAAACCCCTTCCCATATATCATCCCCAAAAATGCAAGATTTCATAACTAAACACCCACAAATTCATTCTCAAATGCTACTCATCCCTACATGCATATGTACTTAGAGTATGCACAACTAGGCATCTATTCATTCCCTATCTCATTGTCACAATTCCAAGGAACCCCATAAACTCCAGCTAAAACTTATACTACAGCTTACCAAACACCTACACCTACACTTTTCCATTGGGAAACCTATTTTGTAGAATCCTACACAATGGGAACCTATGCTGAGTACTTGGAAAAACCCCTCGATATCACAATATGAGGTATCATGCTTCCTCTCCCATTACAGAACCTCCCTAAGTTTAAAGGATAGGGAGATCTCAATGCCCACATCAAGGACTATGCTACTGTGATTAGAGATCTACCCCCATGGGATGTGGTGTTTGCTAAGATATTCCCAAATACCCTTAAAGGGATTTCTCCATATTGGTATTATCAAATCCCTGAAGCATCCATACATTCCTTCAAACAAATCGTATATGAATTTGTCAAATACTTCAACATGAATAAGTTGTTACGCATGAGAATAAGAGAATCCCTACACATTAGATGGGAAGAGAATTAATCTACTTCTCATTTCATACTAAGATGGCGATATGCTCTTTATTCTTCCACAGACACACCTAATGTGGACCAAATGGAGCTTTATGAACTTTTCCTCCACTCACTTAATCATGCAACCAAGGAGGAAGTGAAAAATTTCCCCTTCCACACTTATGAGGAAGAAGTGCTAGAAGTTTCTATTCATAATGATGAAGCAACCATTAATCGTGGAACGCAATACCTATGGTCCCAATAGGAAGTTGGTGACTCCCAACCAAAACAACACAAATTATCAAAACAATATAAATAACAACCAAGGGCCCAAAGTCTTGAAATGCAATCTTTGTGCCACTACATATGGTGTTACTGACTAAGCTAAAAAATCCCAAATTCATGATCAACGGTAACATAAACAATAACATGGGGAATTAAAGGAGCCCCAACTCCATCCCCTCTATTAACATAGTTTACATCACCCATCCTCCACTTCAGAAAAATAAAATTCAATGCCAAACCAATATCAGAACCCTAGTTAGGGGGCACAAAACTATACATACAAAAATCAATCCCAAAACAACAATCAAGGGTTCAATAGATAATAAAACCAAAACCAAAGGCTAAGGGGTTATAACACCAACTTATACTATAACTTTCACTGTGTTGTTGGTCACAATGACAATACATGTAGAGAGAGAAATAAGTCCATCCAGAGACTCTTAGAGGATCGACAACATTTATTCATTAACATGTTCATAGAAAAATCTTAGGGATATCCAAAATCTTGTTACACAGGACCCTTTGCACCTCAAAATGTAAACTTGGGCATATATCAGGATCCATTCCTTAAATATCTTGAATATGAGAATCTAAATCCACCAAATGTGAACAAGGGCATTCCCATCAGAACCTATGACAATGAATCCTCTACCTCTAGGAACCACGAAGTTTCCCCCAATCTAAATTAGCAAAATAATATAAATATTGTGGGCCTAGTTGAATTATAAATTGAACTAGAAGTCAGTGTGATGACTCAAACAAGAGTATATACTTCACAATACCTCCCCATTTACTCTCTTTCATAATACAATACTCATATCATCCCCAAGATAGAAGGAGCATATGACTTGATTACTATCTTAACTAAAACCTTCTCCCACATTTCATTTCTTGACTTGTTGAATAATTTTCCAACTCATGGTTCTACTCTTCTGGATGCGTTGGGTCTTAGCCATATGGTCATTGTCATGCATCTACCAAGGCCCAAATTAATCATATTGAATTTGACATACATACTCCAAGGCATAACAATAGGGTCACTGGGTATGTATTTGACATAAGTAATATGTCCTCTGACGCTAAAATATCCTGAAGAGGAGATCCCATATTATACTTACAAGTGTGGATCTATAAAAATTACATTAAGAGAGTGATGATAAATGATGGGGATGTTATGAATATATTCCCTTCTCATTTTTGTATAATTTAGGATATAGAGAGACCAATTTGTCCTCTACTAGAAACACGTTGCAATTTTATCACAACCTCAAAGCCATTTCAATTGGAACCATAGTCCTTCTTGTCTCCCTTGGACTAAAAAATCATTTTAACCGAGTTTCACATTATATATAGGGATACAAACTACAACATTCTCTTGGGAAGGATGTGTATTTATAGTATGAAGGACATTCCCTCCACCTTGTTCAAAGAGGTTAGGTTTCTTCATTTAGGTAATATCTTCGTTGATCAAGGAGATCCTAGACAAATCAGTGTACGTTGAGCAAATCTTAAAAGGAAGCTTAGAGTTCATTATGAGTTTGAACTCCTTGTAAAATGGAACTAAACAAATCAACCCTTCAAAAGAGTTGGTTGTAAATACAAAATGGGTTTAAAAGGCCAGCGTGGATAAACCAAAAATAATTGAAGCCAAAAAAAAGGTGACAATAAAGTTGTTGTAAAAGTTGTATCCACAAAAACCACACTGAAGATTTTGAAACTCTTAGAGAATGATTCACCAATCACACCTCCTTTTGATTTACATGGAATTGGTATTATTCTTTTTGTGGCCTCTCTCCCCATTAAAGATATCATAGATATATGTATGGTGGAAGCGTCAAAGATACAAGAGGAATCCTCCATGGAACTTATGTGTTCTATCTTCCCCATTGACTACTGGACACTCCATTATGATGAAGCTAAGATCTGATATGAAGTGGGTGTAGCGATGATCTTAACCTCTCCCAAAGGTAAGATCATGCCCTTTAGTTTTAAATTATATTTTGAGTGCACAATAATGGGGTGGAATATGAAACCTTACTTCTCAATCTCATTGTCACTAAAAGGATGGAATTTAATAACATTAGGGTCTTAGGATATTTGTAACTCATAGCCAATAAAGTATTTGAAGTTTATGAGACCAGAGTGGAACACCTCCAACTTTACAAGGTTACAGTATGTGAGATAAGAAAATACTTTGACTTTATCTCCATCAAAGTTATCCCTAGGGAAATAAATCGACTTTCTGACTCTATGGCTTCTTCCTCTTCTCAATTTTCCCAAATGTAGTTTTAATGGAAACTAAATTCATCATATCCATGAGATATGAATCCTTAGTATGGAAGATTTCAAATGCAACAAAAATTCCTTATGTAGAAATAATAATGAGATTGTCACCATGGATTATGCTGAAAATGATTACGCAATTTTGGGCTTCTTGCATGCATAGAATCATTTTCTCTCGACACAACACAAGAGGGGTGTTTCTATAATCCCCCATCCTTAATCTTAATTTGGAGACAAATCCAATCCTATTTCCTCCTTCCAAGATTTTGAAATCTATGAAAAAGAAGAGGAACCTCTTGAACTTCCCCCTGTTCCCCCAGAATTTGAAGAGGGAAATGATTCTCTAATAGAAGACACATTTCATATCAATATTGGAAGTGATAAAAACCTCAATATTTTGAATCTCAATTCTTCACTATCCGATGAGGAAGTGGAGGAGAAAATTAATATTCTCAAGGATCATGATCAAGCCTTTTCATTCACATGTAATATTATGTTAGATTGTTAACCCTAGTGTAGTAGTTCATAACTTGGTAACCAAACTTGATGTCGAACCCATCAAGAAAAATTTAAGACCAATGAATCTAAAGTTCACTTTAATGGTCAAAAAAGAGGTAATAAAAATCTTACAAGTAGGGTTTGAAATTTGGTGTACTATTCTATGTGGTTGTCCAACATTGTCCCGGTCCTTAAGAAAAACAACAGGATTAGAATTTGAATTGACTTCAAGGATATTAACAACTATTTCTCGAAAGATTATTTTCCACTACCATCTATATATGTCATTGTTGATGTAACTACTAGATATGAGTTGTTGTCTCTTATATATGGGTTCAAGAGAAGATCAGAACAAAACAACCTTCACCACCCCCTGGGGAACCTTCTATCACGTATTCATGCCCTTTGGCTTAAAAAATGTTAGCACCACTTACCAAATGGAAATGAATTACATATTCCATGACCTGATACATACAATTGTTAAAACCTACATGGATAATTGGATATGAAAGTCTATAAAAAGGGGTGATCATCTTGAATTCCTCCCTATTGTGCTCTCTCGTTTGATTGAATATAATGTCACTTTGACCCCTGAGAAATGTATCTTCGGCATCACATGAGGCAAGCTCCTGGGTTACATCATCTCCTCCTAAGGACTTGATGTAGACCCTATACAAATTCATGTAATTCTTGAGATGAACCCACCCAAATATTATTTCCCGCTACCATCTATAGATGTCATTGTTGATTTAACTTTTAGATATGAATTGTTGTCTCTTATAGATGGGTTCTAGAGAAGATCATAACAAAAAAAACCCTCACCACCCCCTAGGGAACCTTCTATTACATATTCATTCCCTTTGGCTTAAAAAATGTTAGCACCACTTACCAAATGAAAATGAATTACATATTCCATGACCTGATCCGTAAAATTGTTGAAACCTGCGTGGATAACTAGATAGAAAAGTCTATAAAAAGGGGTGATCATTATGAATTCCTCCCTATTATGCTCTCTCTTTTGATCAAATACAATGTCACTTTGACCCCTGAGAAATGTATCTTAGGCGTCACAAGAGGGAAGTTCCTGGGTTACAACATCTCCTCCCAAGGAATCAATATAGACCTTATAAAGATTCATGTAATTCTTCAGATGGCCCCACCCAAAGATGATTCTAGCATGAGATCTTTCTTGGGTAAAATCGGGGAAATCTGAAGGTTTTTCTTCACCTTACCTACACTATGCATACCATCAATGATATCCTCAGAAAAACATGTTACAAAACATGGATGAAATAATTCCACAATGCCTTCTAATCTATGAAATGTTTCCTTCTTTCTGTAAACACGAAATCATGTTCTTGGGTACGTTTCTAGGTCCTAAAAGAATGCTAGCATTTATATGATTCCTAAGCAATAAAACTAGTAGTTGAAAACTATCTTTGGCCTCTTTTCTATGTCTCTTTCTTTCTATTTGGTCATACACATCCTACATCCCAGTCAAAACTTTACTTTTTTATCGTTTATGGCTTCAGACACCAACTCCTAGCTACGACAACAATGCCCAGACACTCTTGTCACTCCTGGGCACCCCTGACCCTTTCTTACCTTACTCATTTAGGTCTCTTTTATCTTTTGGACATATTGTTCACTAATGGGTTGGCCTTCTAGTTGTCAATTACAAAATTCAAATAAGTGAATCATATAAATACATATTTGTGTGGTCAAAATCAAGGACCAAGCACTAAGCATTACTATAATCACCTAAGCTTGTATTCCAAAGGCACTAAAGTACTTCAAAGGCATCCATATAGAATAAATTCAAGGTAAAAGGGTTGAATACTTCTACATACACTGCATAGGAAGGGGAAGTTCATTCTATTCTATCTACACATTCCACTACATTGCTACATTTTCGCTACAACCTGATATCAAGTACAACTTGCATAAGGGCATCATAGGGAAAAATTTCTACACACACTCACAAGAAATACATGGATTCTAAGATGTTATGCAACACTTGGTCATTAGTTCACTCTCAGGGTGACCAGTGGGGTCATTCCGACTCCCCATTTTGTATTTTCTTTTTTAGGTTTGATGCGTTTTGTGGGCTTGTATAGGTGAACTTATCTTTTACAGGTTAAAAATACCTTCATGATTATAGTGAGAACATTAGGCGATCGATGGAGAGAAACCACAAAACCCTATCAATACAAAAAAATCACATTCTAAGCTCCTACACAGTCACCAGTGCCCAGATCTAGTCATCAGTTCCCAGGCGCCCATGTCCTGCACCAAGCGCTCATGTCCGGCATTATTCTCAGGTTTCAGATTTTATAGTGAACATTTACAATGTTTTTTTTCATCTATGCAACGCTCACACCTACCCAAATCACTTTCTATGTATTCAAAAATCAGCTAAGTACTCCTATCTCTCTTCCTTGCTTGATGTTTTATACTTTACATCTTATTTTTCTTGTGTCACTACCGTACTTTATCATTTTTACATCATTTATAATATTAGTTACTCTAAAATCAGGTTTAATTCAAATTAAATTAAATCATTTGGTAAACCCATTGCTCGAACCCAACCTTGCTTCTAGGCATTTTATAATCTTTTTACCATGGTTAAAACCTATGAACCCTTTACTGATGAAGACCTTCATGATCTCCAAGCTCATATTATTGAACATCGGTAAGACTTAGATCTTATTTTATTTGTTTCTCGTGAGGAGACCACCAACCTAGCTGAGCTCAACTGTCCCACCTCTAATACTACTTCCATTCCTATTGCAGCATAATCTCCCAACTATAACCTTCCACCTACCTTTATTGTTCCTATATACATCCCTACTCCTACCAACCATTTCACTCCATCTCTTATTTCTCACACACAGAAATTCTCCTCTTCAGGCACTCAAGACCTAGCTTCCTTATATCAAGATCTACAAGTTCAAATCCATCAGTTACAGCTAGCTACTTCACGCTCCTCTCCATCACTTGATTTCTCATTACTCCTCCTTCATACTCCTTTCACACCCACCATATCTATTTATCCTATTCCTCCCAGCTTTTTCACACCTAAGCTTCCCACCTTCAATGGCCACAGTGACACTCAAGAGCGTCTCCAATATTTTTATGTGGAATTTCTTGACTATACAGATGATCAAACATTAATAGCTAAGTTATTTCCTAAAATTCTTCAATATTGCGCCATGTGTTGGTTTTATGATCTACATCTTCATTCAGTAACTTCTTCTATGCATCTAGTTGATCCTTTTCTTATTCACTTTTCCATGAATATCAACATTAAGATCTATTATGCAAAACTAGCTCAAATCAAACAAATATCTAATGAGCTTCTAGTTGACTATGTTTTACATTACAATAACAACCTAGCTAAGTTGACCAATGTACTCATTGATTTAGAATTACAAGATCTTTTTGTTCAAAGCATCTTACCTCAACTACAAGAGAGTGTTATCATCAATAATTCTCCATCATTCGATCAATTGTGACATATGCTCAAAATGTGCAAAGTCAAACTCCTCTCTATGGCAGAATTAAAATATCGTGATACGCCTTCATCTTCTTCTAATAAGTTTCAAGCTAAATCTGCATTCAAGCCATCTCCCAATCCAACTGAATCTAAAGTTGTTTTCAATGTTGTTTCTCTATCCCCCACACTCCAAGTGCAAACTTCGTGTCATACTTTCACTAAGTTACGCTATGCACCTCTATTTTTATTGCCTCAACTCTTTGAAAACAACCTTATCACTCTGCCACCGCCACTCAATCTCGATCCCTCTCACCCCCATTGCTGAAATTATGAAGAAAATGCAAGATTTTATTATTACCAATGTGTTGGACATTATACTGATCATTGTTTCAAACTCAAGCATATCATTCAAGATCTTATTTAAAATAATTCATTTAAGCTCCCTGAGCCATCTACTTCTAACCTTGCTAACGATAATTAAAAACTAAAAATCTTTAATGACCTTTTTCCCAAACATGACACGCAAGCTCCTGATTCTTCTACTAATCATACATATCGATTTGTACCTCCTCCTTCATCGAGGCCCCTTGACTTCATTGTCACTTTTTTTATGCATCACCACTAGTCATTTCATTTTCATATCACAATTATCATACTACATTTACTTTGGATTCTTTGCATATCAATGCTTCTATCGGTCCATATATTGTCAATAATATTATGATCTATCCAGCAGCTCCTATGAACATGTGCTCTGTTGCACTCCTCCTAGCTATCAAATTTCCTCTATCTAATATCACATTCCCAATTCCAAATTATTTTGGCTACATTTGGCTTCATGTTACTATTGGCCCCTGACCATGGTTGTGTCATTCGTTGTGACATCTTCAATAAAAGGTTGTGATATGCTCTTAAGTCTCTCTTATTCCTGTGCCGCCCAAGCCATTCATTATATGAATCATTTACGTCTCAATTTCATTCACAATAAACAAGTTATCACTCTTAAAGGCATTCAACCATGTACACTATTTCCGCTGCCTCCATTTTGTGATATATATACACCAGTCATAGTATTTAGGCCTCATGTTCCTATCAAGTCTAA
This sequence comes from Taxus chinensis, assembly GCA_019776745.2. Lineage (NCBI taxonomy): Eukaryota > Viridiplantae > Streptophyta > Pinopsida > Cupressales > Taxaceae > Taxus > Taxus chinensis. The sequence continues at coordinate 280,423,946 of CM034146.1, read as the reverse complement.
AGCACACTCTACACCTAGTTCTCCTATTCATTCACGACCTACTTCATGACCTTGGCATCCTCATTAGTCCACTAGTCCACCTCATCATCCTAAGTCCCCTACTCGGGAAACCCACTCACATAGGTGTTCACCATCGCCTTCACTGCATAGGTCTCCTTCATGTACACATCATTACCCTCTACACCACCAATCTTAGAGCATTGTCACATGACTTTACCTCTTTAGACATTAAGTGGAGGGCCATTTCCCTTCACTATCATCATATAATGTGATCTCACTTACACATTTGGGGGGCATCATGCTTTCTCCCCCCCTTCCGATCACAGTCACTTCTCTCTAATATCTACTATCACATTTTTTTCTCTATGCCTCATCACCTTTACATACTTTCATACCATTTGATACACACATTATATCGTCATTACACTAAGACGTACTCTAGTTCCATGGTTCATACTCGAATGTTGAGGATCTAATTCTAATATAAACCTCTAATCACTCACACTTCATGTTTTGTGCTTCATGATACATCATTCTAACATCTATTCACACATGTTACCTGATAACACACACTTGTTTTATATTTCATTCTTAATTGTTGAGGGTTCCTCTAAATGAACCTCATTTCATACACATCCATTGGGGGGCACACTACCCGTATCATCTCTACCTTTTTACATACCACACACATTTGCATATCTTGGTTGTATTTACTCTTGATATATTTTTGTTTTTACATTTGGCATTTTATTTACTATGTTAGCCAAATACTCAGTATGTAATTATCTTTATCATATAAACATGTGTGTTTACTTGGTCTCTAGTTGTGAATGTGGATATCTTACAGGTTCTTACACACTACAATGATGTTTGACAGTGTACCTTTTACCAATCCCATCAAGGTTCCTGAGGGCTTATACCTTTACTGCTCTCACACATTACAAGTGATATTGTTTCATCATTTACTACTACTTTTTAGCACTTTACTTTCCATTGATACATACATGCCTTGACATACTATTTATCTTTATAACATGCTAACAGGTGCTTCATGTGTAACATTTTCTTTGTAGGACTATATGCTGCCATGGTTATCTGATACACTTTGCTTGACAATGCTTGTCATTATATGTTATTGTTTCCAGGCTATGCCCTATGTCTTGTATGCACATTATATGCTTTTAGCTACTTCAGACCTGATTGTATTGTGACATTATGAGTGATGTCCCATGTTTGAAACCTGATTTTCACAGTCCACTTTGTTTGCACACTTGCTTGTTACATTTTCTTCCATTGCATGTTTGCTAATTTTTCTAATAACACATGGTACTAGCCACTTTTTTGCATGTGTCTTGGTTTCTACCATACACATCCCCTACCCCCTACAGGTATCCACTTCAGAACAACATCATGTCCTCTTTTTTGGGCCACATTCTCCTACCATCATAGCATGCACCCCAGATGGGTAGGTCATACATTAGGTAAACAAATCAACCCTATAGCAACTCAGAGCTCCAATACAAAAAAAAAGAGTACAGAAAATTCACAGGAACACATTCATAGAACAACCCAAAATCAGACTTGGGTCATAATCACATTATAGACACTATCACCTAGACTCAAACACTAGCACATGGGTGTTCTTGACCTCTCCTAGGTGCTAATATCCTAGGAGAAGATATAATCATCTTCTCAGATCATCACAGTTCACAAAAGTATTCATAGTAATTCTAAATTTACAAGCACAACCCTCCAATCACATAATGCATTATATCTCCTTCAATAAGTACATTCAGAACAATCAGGACAAAAGGAACAACATGAACAAATTGGGACGCACCATCTGTAGTGGTGCTTATTGTGCAGATTCAAGGAAGGAGACTAAAACTAGACCTCTCTCCCTAACACTTTCTCTTTTGGCATGAGATCACCCAAAAAAATCACTATCAGCGTAAGATCACCCAAAAAAATCACTCTTCACAGCATTTCAGGACATATTTCTATCCTTTACACTCTTTTACAGCAGGTACACACTTTTCTTTTACTACTACTTTTACACACTTTTACATACTTTTGCATATTTTTCTCAAATTTTTCATATACAGGAATTTGACTACTCTTTTGCTCTTATTGTGTAGGTTTTTCCTTAATACACAAAAATAAGTAGCCTACAACAGTAAATACAAGTGCAACAACATATACAAGGAACGTATACGCTTCACCCCTAGGGTTACTTTCCATTCCTAGTCTCCATGCTTCACTTTGCATCAATACATACTTCACTTTTTCACTTGGCACATTATTCACCACAAATTCTAAAGGATCATAAGGCACACATCTCTTATCTATTTTATGTTATCAAGTATTCACTCAAAAACATAAAATGGGGGCATTTTTAGATAGAAAATCATGTGTTCGGGTACATTTATAGGTCCTACAAGCATGCTAGCATTTATATGATTCATATGAAATAAAACTAGTAGTTAACAACTATCTTTGGCCTCTTTTCTTTTTCTCTTGCTTTCTATTTGTTCTTACACACCCTACAGCCCACTCGAGACTTTACTTGTTTATCTTTTATGGCTTCAGACACCAGCGCTTTGTTGATTAAAGAACACTTGACAAAGAAAGCACACTAGAAGTCCGTGTGGGCAAGTGATTCATATTCAAAGGCGTGAATGAATAGGGAGAATGCACACCTGGAACAAAAGTTTAGTTTTCAGTACCTAGCCATTTTTGCTCATAAAGGTCTATTTTTAGAGATGGCGTGCAAAGCACACAAACAAGGCAGAGACGTGTGCACCATGCATTGGCTAATTTTGGAGGATTGGATACGAAGCACTTACCAAGGACATAAGCTGGATATAGATCCGCTACTGTCAGTTAGCTAGTATTAGTCTATTATTGGCGCACTTACATGTGTGGCTATTTTTTATAATGGAGCGTGGCTAAGAATATCATGTGACTTATTTTTGGAATGGATAAGCGGTGAAGGGTAAGTCCCCACCCTTATATATATATGTAGTAAACTGTGTAATAGAGATATAGAGAGATATAAAGACATACAGAGAGGAGGTATATACAGATTTATGCTGCTAAGCACATACTACTGATATTGTAATGAAGCTTCTGTAAACTTATTACATTAAATATAATGGAGGATATTGGCTAAATTTAAGTGTTAGTTCTATGTGTATCTGAATCCAATATATTTTTGATCTCATCATGATTAGTACTTAATTCTACTTTTCCTTAGATATAGATTTGGTATGCTCTATAGAATGATGAGCTAGTAATATAAATTTATATGTTAAGTCTCCATCATGCTAGCATCCTACTACAGCAACCCTAAAGAGGGATCTGGTACCTTTGTGCACTTCGGGTGAGCACTCAGTTTAGGATGAGTGATGTGTCAATGTGTCTAAGGTTTTATTGGGTTTATATCACTAAATTCTAAGTTACATCATTGGTTTTGTTATCGAGACCTCTTTTTCAGTTGTTTTCACGATGGTTCACGATGAAGACATACCGATTGACCTTAGCAAGTATAGAAGAATGGATACACGGTCTAGAAGAAGAATACGCACGGCGGTTCAACACTGGATTTGAGTTTAATGCACACACTTGGGTGGAATAAAATCTATATAACAACTTATATGAGAGTTTTTTCACTCTCTTTCTAGTAGAAGTGTACGAGTGGTTGGTTACTTATGCATCTAAATGAAATTGGAGGTATTGTGCACTTTTCTGGATGCAAGAAGAATTCCAGACCCTTTATGATGCTGATCTGATTTGGACTTGAGTTGTGCATACGTGGTTTCATGGTGTCTTGACTAGTTATATCTTGGAATACTCGATTTCCACTTATTTGTGTCCAGAGATAGCTAAATTATAGTTCTTACGACATCCACAGGGAGCTTACCTACAAGGCATTCCACTGGTGATCAAGATCATGATGGTAACTTTGAACCTAGAGAGTAAATCGATGGCTAACTAAACCCCACTACACGCGGGGGCAAGAACAATATTGGTGAAAGATGGCAGACCTAGCAGTAGAAAGGTGGTAAGAAGAAAGGTGACTTAAGTATAATGAAGCATGTGAGAGGGAGATAGAGAAGTAATGTGATGTTGCAGTGTGGATTGAGTTGAGGAGAGAGATGCCTCATGAAGGATTTGGAGCTCATGTAGAAGACTTGGAGCTAGAGCATTAGGAACTCCCCCATTTGGGAAAGCATGACAGGGAACCCCCCTCAACCTCACAAGAAAGCACGCCAACAAAGATGACCTGGGCCACAGTCACACATCTGAATCCACTTGACAACCTAGCCCTTGCACTTGGTTTTCTAGTATCTAGTACAACAAGTAATTAGTAAGAAAGTTTGGGAAGTAAGAGAGCAAGTACATCAATGGCAGGGTAGACAACTTCATTTTATTTGGAGGTGTGTTTTCAGGAGCATCGTTCGCATAGAATATGAGTGCATCGAATGTTTGATTCACTTCTAGAAGTGGAACTACTTCATAGACTATAGGAGTTTAGTATAATACTACTATCGGAGCACAGGGGAGTACGTCTATAAGACATATTCTAACTACAGGTTTGGGATAAGGAGGCATGGGAAGTTCTAGTTCAGGTGAATTTGGAGGTTCTAGAGGTAGGGGGTACACTAGAGGTTCTAGATTAGGTGGGCAAGGTCCGCACCAACCCCATAATATTTATATGGATATGTCTCTTCGTCTTCCAGAGTATAGGGGAATATAAGATGCTTTTGAACATGTGCGTATGTGTGAAATATTGTGGCGCGCAAAAGGAATCACAGTTTCTAAGTGTAAGGTAAGCCAATTTGCTACTACGTTGCAAGGGTGCGCGCACAACTGGTATAGAAAGTTTGACCCTGATCAGACTTACATGGATTATACAACATTAAAGGATGTGTTCTTAAAAGATTTTTATATCCCTGAATTTGAGCAGAAGAGTATAAGTGCACTCAAGGATATCAAGAAAGGCACTATTGAGAGTGTGCACGAGTATGATGCTCATTTTAAAACGCTTCTATCTAAACTTTCCTATGATATTCATGCAAGCCAGCATGCACAATGGTTTGTTGAGGGATTAAATACACCATTTAGGAGGGCATTGTTACATAAGACATATACTGATCCGTGCTAGGCATTGGAATCAGCCCTACATACTAAGGTAGTTGAGAGTATTAACACTAGCATTAGCCCATTCTTAGAGGCACACATTGTAGCTATGGAAAAATAGCTAGAGAAATTATCAGTGAATTCAGCCCATGAAACATGCTCAGGAATTTGGTGTACAAACTGTGAAGTAGAGGGTCACACAAAGGATAGTTTTCCTTACAGAACAGTACACTCATTGTTGATGGATTGTGAGATATGCCACTTAAACCATGATGCTAGCCACTACCCATTATTACAATGTACGATAAGGAAGAATGTTTCAAGCTATTGTAAAATCTTTAGGTCCATGGAGAGTGCATGCCTTGCCAATTCTGAGTGGCTTGTTCCTGTCAATCGAAATGATATCATAATCCTTATCCTTGACTGTCATAATTTTCATTTCATTTATCATCTATTAATATGGGTGTTTCGCACTGAATGTTTCAGTTCCTAGAATAGAGTTGCTTCTATCCTTTCATTCTCTTGAGAAACAAATAAGGGTTAGGGATAGGAGGAATACCTGTTGAGTGCTGGGAGGGTGTGCGCGTACCGTAGAGAGAGATCAGATCGATTGCGAAGAAATCCTTTTTGTTTGGGAAGGACTACCTGTGAATAAGAATGCAAGACCACCAGATTATAGTTAGACAATAAATGAGGGAACTGCCTTGGGCCTAGGAAATATTAGACTTCCTTTCGAAGGTGGTCAGTTCCCCTTTTAATATGAATTAACACAAATGCTAACAAAGAAGTTATTGCGAAATTACAATTTAGTTACCTCGTTAAAAGACAATTGAGGAAAGGCTGGTTTTGGTTTGAGTCACAGTGACCGATGTCGGTCAATGTATAACCGGTACCAGTTGTTGATAACCGATATCGGTAGGGGCAGTGGTTTAGGGGTTTTTAATGAAGGTTGGCCATGTAAGGCGGTTATGGTGTTTATAAGGTTGGTAAATGATTAGGGGTAGGCAATAGGGTGATGGAGAAGACTCAGAGAGTGTGGGAGTTGTTCTTGGGGCAATGTAAGGGTAGAGGAATGAAAGTTAGATGTAGGGTGCTATCGGGTAGTAGATCTAGGAGTAAGCTTATAATTACTATGAATCAGAAGTTCAAGAAATGGTATTTAAAGAACGTACAAGACACCACTTACTAATTTCTGATGAAGATACAGGTTCAAGGACTGTGATGATGAAGGTAAGGCTCAGGTGGGATGATCTGACAATCAAAAGTGAGCTATCTTCTCTCCCAATGCTTGTACGAGTGTCACTGTGCTCTAGTTACTCAGTTGCAGTCTTGGGCTTGATGTCCTTCTCTGTAAACTCTTCTCTTTCCTTCACTTGTCTCTACCCTGCCAAGTGAATTCCAGATCTTTTTAAATGAATTCCAATCCTTTGTTTTTGGTTGGGGGAGGTCATTTATAGGGAACCAATGGCGATTACGTAACCGACGGCGGTCGAGTAGGAACCGATGTCGGTTAAGTCAAAGTGGGCTATTTTTAGTAAAATAGCCAAATTTCCCTCCTTTTCTCCCTGAGGGATTAGTTGTGGGCTTGGTCAAGTCATTATTAGGTTGGTTTTGGTGTGGGGTGAGGAGTAATTAGTCATGGATACATGGATGCAGACCAAGTAATAGGTCTTAATTAAGTTAGTTTAGGGTTAGGGCTAGGTCATGATGAGGTGGCGAAAATGAGGTGGGCAGGTTTGAAGATGTGGGTTTATTAATTATAAGGTAATTAATAAATAATTGTGTAAGGTTTAGGTGGTGAGGTTAGGTTGTGAAATGAGATGCGGGGAAAAGGGTGGTCGTAAGACACAAATTTAGTGTCTACATTAGCCCCTTGTTGTCCGTGTAGCTTGTCTTATAAAGCTGCACTGACAATAATAAGAAGTGGGTTACTCTCGTTAAGGGTATAGGTAATCCCCCTCAAATCTATCACAGATTAAGGCGCCGTGAAATCAGGGATAGGGTTGATAAAGGAGTGAATGATGATAAGAGGATGGTAAGATGGGGTGGCGTAAGTTCAAAGAAGCAGATGCACGTTGAAATGTAGTAGTGCGACCAAGGTACACGATTTGAAGAGTAAACAAGCAATACATAGGAAAAGGTCGATAGTTTATCCAAACAAGGTTGATATAATCCTGGTATCCAAGGTATAGGAAGTAGCTCCAGGGGATATAACGGGTAAGGTACAAGAATGTTTAGGCATGTTCGGTAGTACTGAATGGTTGGTTTGGTTGAGATAAATGTCATGGTCTTCGGTCTAGGCAAAGTTGGTCGACTGATCAAGTCAAGTATACTAATCATGCTAACATATGAACATGTGAGCTCGATTAAACAAAAGGCTACATGATGGGTGGATAAAATTGTAATTTGTGGGTCTTGGTCGAGGGTACTTAATTGGTGTGGCCTTGGGTTGAGCCAATGGAGTTGGTGAGGGCCTTGGGTCGAGCCTGATTAGTTGGGTGCAGGCCCTTGGGTTGGGCCGGAGTTGGTTGGTTGGTTGCGGGCTTGGGTCGGGCCTAGTGTGTTGGTTGCGGGCCTTGGGTCAAGCCTAATTGGTTGGTTGCAGCCATTGGGTCAAGCCAGATTGGTTGGTTTACGGCCTTGGGTCGGGCGGGCTTGTTGGTTGGTTGCGGCCGTTGGTCGGGCCTGATTGGTTGGTTGCAACCTTGGGTCGGGGCAGATTGGTTGGTTGGTTGCGGGCTTGGGTCCGAGCCTGGTTGGTTGGTTGTGGCCTTGGGTCGAGCCTGATTGGTTGGTTGCGGCCTTGGGTCGGGCCTAATTGGTTAGTTGTGCCGTTAGGTTGCGGGCCTAATTGGCTTGGTTACGGGCTTGAAGTCAAAATAAGGCCTAGGTTGGTTGGTTGCGGCCTTGGGTTGAGCCTGATTGGTTGGTTGCGGCTTGGGTCGGGCCTAATTGGTTGGTGGCGGAGAACATAGCTAAGGATTTGAGGCGTGTAGAGCAATTAAGGTGGATCACGGGACAGTAGGCCAGGTGAGCATAGCTGAGAGGATTACATCTTCTGGATAGCTGGACGGAGACCCAAGGAGTATGAGCGGATTCCCTTAGAGAGGGTATGAAGACAGTTTGGATTTGTTCAAGATATACCCATGGCTCATAGACCATACAGGAGGATTGACGCCGAGGCATCATTCTCGCCTCCCCGACCAACACTTCCAGAAGGACCAGAAGAGATAGCAGCCGATCGCAGGGTAATGGATGCAGGAGTGACAGAGGCTTATAGATTATGGTGGGTAGCAGAGCTGCGAGGTTCACGTGAGAGGGTCCGATCATCCCGACATAGTTGTGATTACAGTGGAGAGAGATCACCTGTAAGGTTTTAGTTCACCAGCTTCAAACACAGGTGAATGAGACAACAGGATTGTTAGTGGCTTGCGACAGTCACGAGTGGAGAGACTAGAGGCGATATTCCTCCACACTGAGAGGGCGTATTCATATGTTACAGAAGAGATTGACAGATAAGTGGGAGGAACCAATAGCAGTGGCACCTTTGAGGATGGAGAGGCCAGGTGAGCGGCATCAACGATCACGATCATCACCTGGTTCAGGATGAGGTGCAAGGGTCCTAAGTGAATTTCATAGGGGTAGAAGAATAAATAAGGATGCTGACCTGCACGTCGATGATAGAGAAGATGTATCTGTTTAACATAAAATAAAACTGAATATGTATGTTGATTTGAGTTATGATAACAATAAGAATGTTTTTGCTTTGAATGTTTGGAATTGATAAAGGATCAAGGTGAGTGTTATCAATAGAAATACACAAAAATATTTATATTTTAAAAGAAAACAACACATGATAGGTTATGGTAGGGGGATGATCGAGCTAACCTTGGGAGACCCAATGTCTCCTAAGTGTTGCCTACATAGCCCATTGCACAAAGCAAGGAGGGGCCTCAGACCGATATAGTTCTCCCTTAAGACCAGGGAGAAGTGAATTCAGGCAATTTGGTTGTGGTTAGGTAATTTGTTCGTTGGTAAAAATATTGATATTGGTAGGGTAATGTTGTTGGTGTTGGTAAGGTATTGGTAGTATTCGTGTAGGTATAGGTGAAGCGAAGGTTAGCTTATCCAAGTATTAGGGAACCGTGTCCTGATTAAGGTCAACACATAATCCTAGATTCAGGTAAAAGAGGGAAAAGTGTCCCATAGTTGGAAAGAGCTAAACAAACCACATATTAACATAGGATGAGCTTGAATCCCTAGGTACCTTGCATATGCGAGAAGTCGATAGGTGAAAAGAGTTGTATAATCACAATATATCAGATATACGTCACGTCCCTTGAGTTTTGTTGCTTTGACAAATGGTGAGGTGAGGTGGCTGGTATAGCTGGGGTGTAGAGAACTTGTTATAAGGTGATTATGCTGACGAAAGAGGACCAAACCTGAATAGACAAGTCCATGACTCAAAAGTGCTTTGAAATACTGCTTTTATTTTTTTTTTTCTGAATATAGACTGATCGATGCGGGAAGTCTATATGGGATATGCATGTTGTTGTTCTTGAGCTCTTCACGAAGCTGATCAATGCGAGAAGCTTCTGATAGAGGCTGACTTTGTATAGTTGTCCTTCAAGGGAGCAGTCTATTTATAGTAGCAGATGTGGCTTTTGTGTATAGTTGTCCTTCAGGGGAGCAGTCTATTTATAATAGCAGATGTGGCTTTGCACATAGCTGTCCTTCGAGGGAGCAGTCTATGTATAACTTTGAGGTCTAGATGTCCATTTGGCATGAAGCATCTAGTTTTGTAAGAAGTTTGACTCAAGAATATCCCATAAGTGTATAATTGAGAACGTGTTATTTTGATACTTTTAAGTCATGGACCAGACTAAAAGGGGGAGGCCTCTTTAAGAGGAGGTGATGACCAAACCACGTGAGTTTGATTCTATTTTGAGATGTATGAAACAAAGTGTATGAGGTGGTAAATGAGCTCAAGGGACGAGCGCAAGGTAGATAAAAAGTGAGATAACACTAAATTCAACAGTAGAATGGTCGGAGATGCAAGGCATTAAGGGGTTCAGGCTCAGGCTTACCATTGAGCGAAGCTAAACGGTAAGTGCCTGATCCGTAAGTGTGAGTGATAATGTAAGGCCCAATCCAATTTGGAGAAAATTTTCCACGTTTGCTCTTTTCTAGTTTGGTTACATGTTGATTCTCTTTGAGGACAAGATCACCAACCTTAAAGGTACGCTCATGAAGTCGCTTATCATAAGCACACTTGATGCGCTTTTGATAGATTTGAAGGTGGTCAAGAGTGGTAAGACGACACTCATCAAGAAGCTCCAATTGGGCTAACCGCTCTTGGCGGAAATCATCATTGGTGAGAATATCCTGGAGAGATATTCTTAGGGAGGGTATTTGTATTTCGAGAGGCAAGACAGCCTCGGTACCATATACCAAAGAAAATGGTGTGGCATTAGTGGAAGTACGAATGCTCGTACGATAAGCCCAAAGGGCAAAGGGGATGTGATCAGGCCAATTGCTTCCAGAATCGTTAACGACTTTCATGAGAATTTTGGTTAGGGTTTTGTTAGAAGATTCGGCTTGACCATTTGCTTGTGGATAGTAAGGTGATGAGAAACTAAGTTTGATACCAAAATTTGTCACAAAGGTCTTGTAACAACTTATTTTTGAAAGATTTTCCATTATCTGTTATCAGGCGATGAGGAACACCAAAACGACGATAATGTGATGGTTAATGAATTCTACGATTTTTTCTTTTTTGGTTGAAATGAGTGGAATGGCCTCCACCCATTTAGTGTAATATTCAGTTGTTGTGATTATCCAACGGTGACATTGCGAAGAGGGTGGGTGAATCTCACCAATAAGGTCTAAACCCCATTGTGAGAAAGGCCAAAGATCTCGTGCGACCTGTAGCGGATGGCTAGGGGTATGTTGAAGGTTGGCATGTTGTTGACACATAATACAATTCTTAACATATTCGTAGCAGTCGTTATTAAGAGTAGGCCAATAATAGCCTAGGCGAAGGATCCGTTTGGCCACGGCAAGGCCACTAAAATGTCCACCACAAATGCCATCATGGACTTGTTGGATGGTATAGGTGACCTCCACGCCGGTTAGACATCGAAGGAGGATGCCATCAAAGCCACGTTTATAGAGGAGTCCCCCCATGATGACATAACGAGAAACACTTTTAAGAAAAGCATGTTTGCCGTTACTAGTAAGGTCAGGTGGGAGAACAGAGGTTGTAAGGTAGTCGTAAAATTGGTGATACCAGGTATCCTACGAATTAGCAGATACATTATTTACCATACAAACATCCGGGACTGAGTAAGATGGGGGCAAAGAGTTGTTGGACCAAGACAAATATGTCAGAGTCAGTTGGTGAGGCAGGAATTTGTGAGGCCAAGCAAGCCATAGTATCTGCAAATTTATTAGTTGAGCGGGGAATGGTTTGGATAGAATAATGAGTAAATAAGGTCAAAAGTGACTCCACGTAATGTTTGTACTTTTGAAGTTCCTCATTTTTACATTGATAGATGCCCGTAACTTGATTGACTACCAGTTGAGAGTCGCCGAAAATGTTAATAGATTTTACACCTAAGTGTAACGCAACCTGGAGACCCAAAACAAGAGCCTTGTATTCCGCTGTATTATTAGTGCAGGGGAAATCAAGCCGAAATGAAAGAGGCATAGGTTCAGCATCCAGAGGAATGAGAACAATGCTGGCCCCTCTGCCGCGCTGGCATTTGGATCCATCGAAGAAGAGGGTCATTGGATATGACTCCTCACTGAGTGAAAGAGTGGCGATGAGTTCGTCAGGGAAAAGTAAAATTGGTAAATTGTTCCCCAGGTAAAGGGGCTTCCGCGAGTTGGTCTACGATAGTTTGTCCTTTGACTGATTTCTGGTGTACAAACTCAAGGTCGAGGTCGGTGAGGAGCATAAGCCATCGGGCGATGCGTTGGTTTAGATGAGGTTTGGCGTACATATAATGGATGGGGTCTGCGTTGGTGATGACAAAAGTTTTGTGATTCAGGAGGTAGTGTCGGAGTTTGGTGGCCACGAATGATAGGGCTAGGCACAACTTTTCTACATGTGTATACCTAGTCTCGTAATCCACAAGAGTACGACTTATGTAATAAATGGCTTGTTCTCGATGCTCGGAGTCACGATGTGCGAGCATGGCTCCTACAGCATGGTCGGTGGTGGAAAGGTAAAGGTAGAAAGGGCGATCGTCCTGAGGTGGGATAAGCACGGGTGGCTGTAAGAGATAGGCTTTTAAGAGCCTCAAAGGCTTGGTGGCACTCTTCGCTCCATTGAAAGACAATGTCCTTTTTAAGGAGATGATGAAAAGGTTGACATCGATCCGAGAGTTGTGAGATGAAATGCCGGATAGATTGGAGTTTGCCCTACAAACTACGCAATTGTTTGAGGTTAGTGGGTGGGGGAATTTCTAGGATAGCTTTGACTTTAGCTGGATTGACCTCGATGCCATGCAAAGAGACAATAAAACCAAGGAGTTTTCCCGAAAGGACACCAAAGACACATTTCTTTGGTTGAAGATGAACACAGTATTGTAACAAGTGATCGAAAATAATGGTTAAAACATCGAGATGTTCATTACGATGTTTAGATTTTTCCAAGAAGATCATCGACATAATCCTCAAGGATAGTGTGCATAATGTCATGAAAAATGTAAGTCATAGCCCGCTGATAGGTCGCACCAACATTCTTAAGGCCAAATGGCATGACACGATAGCAGAAGGTTCCCCAAGGAGTTATGAAGGTGGTTTTATGTTGATCGGCCGGGGCTACCAAAATTTGATTGTATCCCGAGAAGCCATCCATGAGAGAAAGCATCTCATGGCCTGCAGTGAGATCAACAAGTTGATCAATACTTGGTAGGGGGAAGTCATCCTTTGGGCAAGCGAGGTTAAGGTCCCAGAAATCCGTACATATCCGAAGTCCCCCCGTTGCTTTGGTAACAGGTACGATGTTAGAAATCCATTGAGGATAGTCAATAGGTAAGATGAAGGAAACAGAAAGGAGTCGTTGAAGCTCTTCTTTGACCAAGAGGGAAATGCGTGGATGCATTTTTCTCAGTTTCTGTTTAACTAGTTTGGAGTCGGGTTTCAGAGTAATGTTATGGACAGCAATGTCAGGATTGATTCCTGGCATGTCAGCGTAGGACCAAGCGAAAGCTTGGTTGCAGGCACGGAGGAAGGTAGTGAAGGCAGTTTGTTCTGATACGTTAAGAGATTGTCCGATCTTCACAATGTGAGGATCGTCCTCTGTGTGGATGTTGATTTCTATAGTCGACTCATTCAACATGGTTTGAGTGTCAGATGGTAAGGCGCGTTGAATATAAGAGTCATCCGCACCAAGGTAAGTGAGGATGGAGTCATCATCCTGGCACTCAACAACATTAATTGAAGGCGAGTCTTCTTCGATCATGTCTAGATACAGAAGGGGAAGAGAAGATGGGTCCTCATTATCACGTTGATAAGTGAGAGGACCCAGGAAGATAGCGTTTACGAAAAAAAAAAAGTTAGGAGGGATAGATTCCGGGTCTATCGACTCTATGGGTGACGATGGCAAAATGGGTGATGATGGTTCGGAAGGGTTGACTTCGTCATCTTCCTGAATACAATGGAAATGCAGTGTCGTTAGTGTAGGTGGTTCAGAGAATCCAAGACCACGAAGATCTTTGTGTTTGCGTGTAGTCATGGGAATGATCATATGTCGGCCTTGTTCATAAAGACCGAAACCGAAGCCCTTCCAAGCACAGCGCGTTAGGAAGGTGAGGGAAAAATGATGATTAGTTAGATATTGAAAATTAGATTGGAAGGGAACCACACCAAGGGGAGGTTCAGGGGTGACAAAGGATGTATCGACACCCCCATATGTTAGGTTGGTGCAGAAATTAGGTGGTCCGTAGGAGATTACTTCCCCCACACGACGGTCGTAGGTAGGATGCGCATGTAATTGTCCATACTCCTGTGGCGTATGGAAAGTACTAATGTTATATAGGTGATACTCCCCCAGTGTAAGGCGTTGAAAAACATCTACCAAAGGATTTGAGGTTGGGATGCTGTTCACAGGGAAGGAAGTGGTATTTGTGGCGGCGGTTTCATTGGTTGAAGGTGTAGGTGCAGTTGAGGTGGATGGTTGAGGTGTGGTCGAAGTAGATGGTTGGGGTATGGTCAAAGTAGATGGTGGGGTTGGATGAATGGGTGTCTTGACTGGTACAAGCACATCATTAGGGTGATATAACATATTGCAGGTTTTGAAGGGGGGAGCGTCAGCTTTTACGGTGTAGGACTTCCCCTCATACTCGAATTTTATGCATCTATGTAAGGTGGAGGGAACGCATCCCATAGCCTGGATCTAAGGGCAGCCTAACAACATGTTGTATTGGAATTCTCCCTCAAGGACATAGAAGAGTTCAGGTAAAGTACGTGGCCCTACATGAATGTTAAGGATCACGGTGCCTAAGGTAGAAGTAATAGCATCATTGAATGAACGCAACATGGTGGGGTTGGCACACATGCAACTAGAAGGGATATTCATTTGTTGGAAGGATTTGGAAGAGATGATGTTTAAGCTAGCACCCCCATCGATCATAACATGACATACTCAGATGTCCCAGATGTAAGCCGAGATGAAAAGAGTGGGGTCAGGATCTTCTACACCAAAGTTGACAATTTCGTCTTCGGAGAAACTGATAGTAGCGGCTTGCTATATAGGGATGGAAGTGGTAGTTTTTTTGGTGAGAGAAGCAACATGGTTGGGTGTTAAGATGGAGGCAAATGGGAAAGGTTTCATTAGGTAAGACCTCTATCCCTTGAAGGATTTCAATGAGAGCTTGTCGATGAGATTCAGAGGTTTGAATGAGATCATACAGTGTCATTTTTACAGGTGATTGGTGAAGCTGTTTGATCATGGTACGGTGGGAAACTCCATCAGAGACGAGGTAGGCAGGTCCACGAATAACCACTTTAGGTGGTGGTGTGATCGGGATGGCGGACAGAGGAAGAGAGGCCACAGTTGTGCTTTCTTTAGCTTTCCCATTGTTTTTCTGCCCTTGAGTGGCAATACTAATCATGTTGATCTCGTGAACACAAGAGGAGGAAGATGGTAGGGATAAGTCATTGTCTTCGAGAGGTGGGGTTGCAATAATGATAGATTTTGGTGAGCGTGGGGACAGGTGGTATAGGAGAGGGGATTGAAGCTAAAGGTTTTTCCCTTTGTAAGTTGTCGTTCTTAACCTTTCTATCCGAGAGAGGTAACTGACGAAGGATGGCTTTCAAAGCTTTACATCCCTCTACATCATGTCCTGGTGTGTGGTGGTAAGTGCAGATTTTAGACTCATCATAATCTATAGGTCGAGGTTTAGATGGATCATAGGGTCTAAGTGGGGGTAGGGAAATGGTCGCATTCTCTACCAACATATCAAGGATCTTGGCGTAAGATCCTTTGAGCGGGTCAAAGTCAGAGGAAGATGAGGTGATTGATCGGGTGGGTTTTGGTAATGGTTGGGTATGGTTGGTTCGTACGGGTGGTGGTTTAGACAAGGGGTTTTGATGATTGGTTGTAACTAAGCGTGGCTTCTTTGGCACAGAAGTCATGTTTAGCTGGTTAGATGATGAAGTCATAGATGACGTGGTGGCAGGAAACAACCACGGAGAAAGAGGAGTGTCGGCAAACAAATCCTTTGATGATGGAGTTTGTTTAGGGTTGATAGGTGGACAGGATATTTGGGGTGACGGTGTTGATACACCCATGGATCTCTGTATGGGTGTGGAAGGTGCAGGTCGTTTTAAAGAAAACGCAGGAGGTATGATGTATTGAGGCAAGGTGGAGGGGTGAGGTCCCAATATAGAAGGTAGGTGTGACGGCGATGGTTTTAGTTGTGACAGAGCCATAGATTGGAGTTGAGGAGATTGGGTCTGTCTCCTAGGTGGATTGACGGCTTTATTTTTGGATAAATCTAACCGTTTAGGTGGGTGTGTTAGGCTGGGTATTGGTGACGTCCCAAGCGTAGGGGAAGGTTTGGTTAGGTTAATAGAGGTGGATGAGGTATTTGGTAGAGATGAGGGGGGTGAAGATGAGGACATAGGCATTTTGAGCTTTTGTAAACACCTCGGGTATATGGTAGAGGTGTCTGGATCGGTCATCTGCATTTGAGTAGAGCATGGTGTACTCAAACGCTCCCATAGGACTCATCTATCTTCTGAGGGATGACAATATTCACGTGTGAATAGGAACTTTGATATGGAAGAGAGGTGGGTTGTGATTCTGGTCCACTGTGGGTGTGATACAGGGGGTAAATGAGTCGCTGTATCAATGGGTGTTAAGAGGTCAACCAGTCGCTGAAAAGATTTAGGTGATGAAGAACTAATAGGTAGGAGGGCATGTTTGAGGGGATCCGTCATGATTAAGGAGTTTGGTGATGTCGGTTCGAGAGGTTTCTCTTCTAGGGATGATAGAAAACAGTGGCGAGCCTTCTTCTTTTACAGCAAGAGTGACGGAAGGAGATGTTTGGGAAATAGATAAGTTAGATAACATCCGCTCACAATCTTGTAGGGATGTGGTGTAAGAAGACTCATTCGTGAGAAGAGAACTCTGGGTGGTTAATTCCTTTATGGGTAAAGGAATGGCAAGATTATCATTTTGTCTTGATGGTGGTGAAGGGGGTGCGGCTCCCTGCGTTAGTGAAGAGGCTTGATTCAGAATTTCCTCGATAGAAGCTTTTGGTTGGGAGTCGAAAACCACATGGATTTCATGAACACTCTCCTCGGCTAAGATATCTTGGTTTATGTTACTATTAGATGAGTGGTTTGGGAATGGTTTGTTGAAGATTTTAAAATTTTGGTTAGCAGGGGCATTAGGATTATCGAAGGTTATATCCCCTGCATCAACCATTTCCTACACTATGTTTTTCAACATCTTGCAGTTTTCGTGACTGTGTCCCTTCATGCGATGGAAGTTACAGAAGTAATTTTCTTTGTACCAAGAAGGTATAGTGCGGGTGGAATCAAACTCAGAGTGAGGTTTAACAAGAGGCAAGGTGATAGCTCTTGCTTTGAGCAATTTTTCTAAGATCACACCATAAGTTTCTCCCAAGGGAGTGTAATTGATGGGCTCAACTTTATACTTATAGGTGGTGTTTTGGTGGGGTACAAGACGGTGCTTGGGATATGACCATCACTGCGTGTACAGCTCCTTTTGATTTCGAAACAGTTGATGCATGAGAATTGGTGGTGTTGGGTTTGTTGGTGGAGTCTTGGGTTCAGAAATTAGGGTTTTTGTTGTGCAAACAAAATTTCTCTTCCTCTAAGGCTTGAATCTCTAGTTTCCAAGCCATAGTAAAGGCCTCATCAAAGGTGCAGAAAGTTTGAATTTTGAGGGTGGGAGAAATGTGCTTAGCGCAGGCCCGCATAAAGAGTTCGATGAGTTCAGCCTGAGGTAAGGCATAAGTGAGTTGGTTGATGAGGCCCCGCCATCATCCAACGAAATTTGTGATAGATTCATCTTCAAATTGTCGGATGGCATAGAGGTCGGTGATGGATACTTTCTTGGCAATATTAATGGAGAAATGATCCAAGAAAGATTGGGCTAATTGGTTAAAAGAGAAGATTGAGTGCTAGGTTAAACCACTGTACCACTCCAAGGCGGGTCCTGATAAGGACATGGGAAAGGTGCGAAGTAGTAAGGCATCATCATGAGCAATCAGATAGCAGGCATGTCTAAATGACCGCAAGTGTTGTTGAGGATCCTCCTTACTATTAAAACGAGTAAATTTTGGTAATTCCCATTGAGGAGGATATGAATGAAGGGGGACAGAAGGATGAATAGGTTCCCGACAAACTTGCTCGTATGTCGAGGTGCTACGGCTTCTTGAAACAAAAGCCTCTAGATTTTGCATCTTGTCCATCATTTGTTTGATTAAATCAGTGGTTGGGTAAGATGATGGTGCGGTTATTGTAAACGGAGGAGGATTGAGCCAAGAGCCACTACTAGACAATGGTGGGGCTAAATTTTGATAAGGTATTGATGATGAATATGTTGAGGTGACCAAATAGGGATGTCTTATATAAGATGTTAAAGCCACCGGATAAGTGTGTGGAAATGAAAAGGCGGGCGGAGCTTGAGAAGGAAAGCTCGTGTGGATAGGTGGCAAAGAGAAAGTTATGAAAGGGGTAGTCTGCGAGAAAGACGAGGTAGGAGCAGTCAGTGGTAATGATATGTGGGGGCCCCAGATTAACTAAAGGAAAGACCAATATGTGCCGTATGAACCCCCAAAGCCACTGAGTTGGGAGACGGGGCTAAGGATGAAGAAGGCAAGGTAGAGTTATCAGGTGGGGAAGGAGCTAAGTGAGTAGCTATACTAATAGGCATACCAACAAGGAGTTGACCATCGGGTGTACGGTCAAGGGTATGAGACAAATAGTACTGTACAGCGCTAGGATTAGCATCCAAAAATTTCACAAATTCCTTATCTCCTACAGGGATTTTGGAAACATCACTAGTGTCCGTAGGATTCCCCCATAGGATGTGAAGGGGGGGTGATTCAGGAAAAGGCACGGAACAGGCATGTGAAACCATGGCTGCAGCTTGTTTCTGAGTGATAACAACCATGGATAAGAGTACACAACAGGGATTCAATCTATCAGGAACAAAAATAGCCACAAAAATTGTTGGAATTGGTTGGTTGCTGGTTTTTCAGGAACTATGAAAGACAGTAACCGATACGGTCAAATAACCAATGTCGGTCAAACTGTAGCCGGCATCGGTCAATTAACCGATGTCGGTAGAAAAGGACCAGTGTCGGTCACTGTGAAAGCAAAGAGAAGATGTAAGAAGCTGCTGGTTTGGGATTAACAATGCTTAGTATACCCACCAAACTATTCTGAAGTGATCACTGAAATAGTGTATGATAGAGAAACAGAATAAAAAAACAAGCAAGATGCACAAGAAAATCAAGAGACTAACCCTAGGATTATTTTTAAATTATTGTGGGCTTATGCCTTAGACGCAAGATGATGTCAATCCTAAACAAAATACCTAAGGGAGATGTCAAGTTTGTTTTGGCTTAAAAGGTTACCCTCAATCGGGCAGAGGAATACCACAGAAAAGGGGGGGATGTTTGAGCTGTTTTGTTGATTATGATGTGATTTGGTATGTTTTTGTGCAGTGAAAGTAAGATTAATTATCTTGTCAATACCATTGATATCACCACCCACGTGTACAACCTGTTACTTAATCTACATTCACTAGAATTAAAAACAGCAAGCAAGAATGTGATGCATGTGTTTTAAACCCAAATCAAAAATGATATTCGATGAAGCAAAGGAGATGACTTTCACTAAAGCAAAGATGAGGAAGAACAAATTCTTTTACCAAAATAACAAAATTTATCTTGTGAATATTTAGAAGAAGAAAATAGCAAGTGTGCTCCCTATATTAAAGCAAGCAAGAAAGAAAGAAACCCGAGAATTCACTTGGCAGAGCAGAGACAAGTGAAGGAAAGAGAAGAGTTTGCAGAGAAGGACATCGAGCCCAAGACTGCAACTAAGTAACTAGAGCACAGTGACACTCATCCAAGCATTGGGAGAGAAGATGGCTCACTTTTGATCGTCGGATCATCCCATATGAGCCTTGCCTTTGTCATCACATTCCTTGAACCTTGTATCTTCATCAGGAACTAGTAAGTGGTGTCTTGTACGTTTTTAAATACCATTTCTTGAACTTCTGATTCATAGTAATTATAAGCTCACTCCTAGATCTACTACCCAATAGCACCCTACATCTAACTTTCATTCCTCTACCCCTTACATTTCCCCAAGAACAGTTCCCACACTCTCTGAGTCTTCTCCATCACCCTATTGCCTACTCCTAATCATTTACCAACCTTATAAACACCATAACCTCCATACAGCCAACCTTCATTGTTACAGCCAACCTTCATTGAAAGCCCCTAAATCACTACCCCTACCGATATCGATTGCGAAGAACTCCTTTTTGTCTGGGAAGGACTACCTGTGAATAAGAATGCAAGACCACTAGATTATAGTTAGACAATAAATGAGGGTAACTGCCTTGGGCCCAAGAAATATTAGACTTGCTTTCGAAGGTGGTCCAGTTCCCCTTTTAATATGAATTAACACAAATGGTAACAAAGAAGTTATTGCGAAATCACAATTTAGTTACCTCGTTAAAAGGTAATTCGGGAAAGGCTGGTTTTGGTTTAAGTCACAGTGACCGATGTCGGTCAATGTACAATCGGGTACTGATTGCTGATAACCGATATCGGTAGGGGCATTGATTTAGGGGGGGATTTCAATGAAGGTTGGCTGTAAGGTGGTTATAGTGTTTATAAGGTTGGTAAATGATTAGGAGTAGGCAATAGGGTGATGGAGAAGACTCAGAGAGTGTGGGAGCTGTTCTTGGGGCAATGTAAGGGTAGAGGAATGAAAGTTAGATGTAGGGTGCTATTGGGTAGTAGATCTAGGAGTGAGCTTATAATTACTATGAATCAAAAGTTCAAGAAATGGTATTTAAAAATGTACAAGACACAACTTACTAGTTCCTGATGAAGATAACAGGTTCAAGGAATGTGATGACAAAGGAAAGGCTCAGGTGAGATGATCCGATGATTAAAAGTGAGCCATCTTCTCTCCCAATGCTTGGATGAGTGTCACTGTGCTCTAGTTACTTAGTTGCAGTTCTTGGGCTCGATGTCCTTCTCTGCAAACTCTTCTCTTTCCTTCACTTGTCTTTGCTCTACCAAGGTGAATTTTGGATCTTTCAAATGAATGCCAAAATGTTGCACACAGAATGTTTCCATTCTTAGAATAGAGTTAATTCTATCCTTTCAATTCTCTTGAGAAACAGATAAAGGTTAGGGCTAGGAGGAATACCTGTTGGGTGTTGGGAGGGTGTGCGCATACTGTAGAGAGAGATCAGATCGATTGCGAAGAACTCCTTTTTTTTTTCTAGGAAGGACTACCTGTGAATAAGAATGCAAGACCACCAAATTATAGTTAGACAATAAATAAGGGAACTGCCTTGGGCCCAGGAAATATTAGACTTCCTTTCAAAGGTGGTCAGTTCCCCTTTTAATACGAATTAACACAAATGCTAACAAAGAAGTTATTGTGAAATCACAATTTAGTTACCTCGTTAAAAGGTAATTCGGGAAAGGCTGGTTTTG
Source organism: Taxus chinensis (assembly GCA_019776745.2). Lineage (NCBI taxonomy): Eukaryota > Viridiplantae > Streptophyta > Pinopsida > Cupressales > Taxaceae > Taxus > Taxus chinensis. The sequence continues at coordinate 280,402,572 of CM034146.1, read as the reverse complement.
GTTTGAGTCATAGTCACCGATGCCGGTCAATGTACAACCGGTACCGGTTACTAATAACTGATATCAGTAGGGGCAGTGATTTAGGGGCTTTCAATGAAGGTTGGCTGTAAAGCGGTTATGGTGTTTATAAGGTTGGTAAATGATTAGGAGTAGGCAATATGGTGATGGAGAAGACTCAGAGAGTGTGGGAGCTATTCTTGGGGAAATGTAAGGGTAGAGGAATGAAAGTTAGATGTAGGGTGCTATCGGGTAGTAGATCTAGGAGTGAGCTTATAATTACTATGAATCAGAAGTTCAAGAAATGGTATTTAAAAATGTACAAGACACTACTTACTAGTTCCTGATAAAGATACAGGTCCAAGGACTGTGATGACAAAGGTAAGGCTCAGGTGGGATGATCTGATGATCAAAAGTGAGCCATCTTCTCTCCCAATGCTTGGATGAGTGTCACTGTGCTGTAGTTACTCAGTTGTAGTCTTGGGCTCGATGTCCTTCTCTGCAAACTCTTCTCTTTCCTTCACTTATCTCTGCTTTGCCAAGTGAATTTTGGATCTTTCAAATGAATTCCGATCCTTTGTTTTTGGTTGGGGGAGGTCATTTACAGGGAACTGATGGTAAATTATGTAACCGATGACAGGTCGAGTAGGAACCGATGTCGGTTAAGTCAAAGTGGGTTGTTTTTAGTAAAATAGCCAACTTTCCCTCCTTTTCTCCCAAGGGATTAGTTATGGGCTTGGTCAAGTCATTATTAGGTTGGTTTTGGTGCGGGTGAGGAGTAATTAGTCATGGGTGTGGATGTAGACCAAGTTATATGTCTTAATTAGGTTAGTATAGGGTTAGGGCTAAGTCATGATGAGGTGGCGAAATGAGGTGACAGGTTTGGAGATGTGGATTTATTAATTATAAGGTAATTAATAAATAATTGTGTAAGGTTTAGGTGGTGAGGTTAGGTTGCGAAATGAGATGCGGGGCACAGGGTGTCGTAAGACACAAATTTGGTGTCTACACTGGGAGCAAAATCAAGCACGCTACAATCAGAATGAGGGGCGTTTTGAAGGCAGCCATGGTAGGGGTCAGGGATACCATGGTGGATTCAGAGGATAAGGTCGTGGTGGTGGAAGAAGTGAGTTTCCTCATGGAACATGTTATACATGCAAATCTCCTGACCACTATAGGCATGAATGTCCTCAGAATATTACATGTTCTTTTTGTGGAAAGAACCATAGCTATGAAGAGTGCCCAGACTTATACGAGCATCTGAGTCAGCAACATAAACAAGAAAACAAGGGCACAATGATGATTAGGATACAATGCGCTGTGAACAATAAATGGATGCCCAATATGGAAGTAGAGTCCGAGGAACTACAAGTGAGGATCACGATCCGAACTGAGGTAGCACATGCCAAGGAGGCATTACAGCAGAAACCTACCATCACTAAAGATGAGGTTCTTCATACATGATACCAAAATCTTGCCTATTAGAAGGAGGTTTATTAGGATACCATGGAAGTTCTAAGGAATCTTTAGAGTGAGATACTGTTCTTAAAGGAGAAGAAGAAAGCATCAAAGATGGTCCAAACCGATATAGACGACTTGACAGAAGTGTGCAAAATGTTGCACCAGGAGAACATCATTCCACTATTGGGGAGTTGGTTAAAAGGGAACACTCCATGCACAAGCACTGAGACCAGACGATAGATCCTACATGTAAATCTCCCTCCTCATAGCCTAGATTATGACAAGGAAATCACTCTAAATGTTGTTGTAGATGGGTGGCTGTTAAGTAATATACTAATTGATATAGGCACAGAAGTCAATGTTCTTACCTTGGATGCATGGGTACAAATGGGTAGACCCCCATTGTAGCCATCCTCTAATGTATTATTCATGGCTAATCGAACAAAGGCCACTCCCATAGGAATTTTAACGAATGCATCCATTACCATACAAGGAGCCAAGTTCACTAGAGACTTTGAAGTTTTAGCACTGGCAGAGTCAGATAGGTTCCTAGCTTTGTTAGGGTGCCCTTGGTGCTATGCAAATAATGTTGATCTTCGGTTCAACAAGGGCTATATCAGTTTTGAAAATAAAGAGGAAAGGTCTATATCCCTTTAATAGATGGAAATTACATGCCTTATGTTGAGCCCTTAAGTGAACAAGATTTGAATAATATTTATGTACGTGCCATATGAGATCTAGATATGATTTAACCAACCAAAGAAGGACTAATTTAGTGGGAGGATGCACAGTCTATTAGTGATACTACAAGTTTTGCTTGTGATAATTGGGCTCACAACAATTATGAGTTAGTAGGACGTGAAGTAAAGAGCATATTCCTTTGAGGCACAAAACCGTGTTATGTCAGGAGGATAGGTAACAACTCGGTACCTTGTTACACATGAGAAGGAGATCCTATGGTATTGCTGTGCACCATGGAAGAAAAAAGGATAGACTAACTGGAGAGGAGAAATATGCTAGCATTTACACTACGTGGGATAGCAGCACATTGGTGGGTGGTCCATAGGGATAATCTAGTCGAATGGGATGAAATTGGGGTTGCTCTTACTATAAGTTTCTTTAAGAGCAATGCACCTACACAAATCTGCAATTATCACAGTGATCAACCTGTTCAACACCATGTTTAGAAGTGTGAGAGACTCTACATAGAAGAATAGAAAGTTTTACCACCTTCACTATGGGTGCACCAGTTTTATTCCACTGTACAAGGTTACGTGCATTCTTGGTATGTATATGCATAACTCCATAGAGAAACTAGAAATTAGCAGAATTTAATTACAGGAATGGCCCAAACATTTGACTTATTCTCTACAAAACCTCTAGTAGAAGAATAATTTAAAGTTATCAAGTGCTTAACTATGGGGGATAGTGACAAGGCTGAAGAACTCCTCTAGGAGTTATTAGATAAAGATGACTCAGGAGCGCATCTTGATAAAGAACCAGAGGCAAATGCAACACTACTTCAACGTACTTGCCTTGAGAAAGAGAAAGGAAAAATGGTCTACCTAGTGGATGATGAAGAAGTAGATAATCTGTATGTAAACCATTCAACAAGAAGGCATGAAGTATTTGATAGTATAAATAAGACCATGCACACCTATCATGAACCTATGAAGACAAAGCGGGTGAATATTGGAACAGATACAGAGCCCATGGAAGCCATGATTGGAGGTTATTGGTCAGACTCTGAAATGGAAAAAATCATAGAGTTACCAAGGGACTACCAGAACCTATTTCCTAGGGGGTACCATAAACTCAAAGGCATGCATGAATCATTAGGGGAGATGAAGATAAAGTTGAAAGAGGGTGTGTGACCAGTTAGAAAGAGGCCTTACAGAATGAACCCGAATTTGTGTGAAAAGGTTAAAGAAGAGATTGATAACATGTTGAAGTCTAGAATTATCAAGCCCCTTGATGAGTCAGAATGGGTTATTCCAATGGTAAGCAATATCAAGAAGGATGGACAAATTAGAATTTGTGTGGACTACAGGGAGCTGAATGTTGCATGTGTAATAGATCCATTCCCTATGCCATTTACTGAGGAAATACTAGAAGGAGTTTAAGGGCGTGAAATCTATTATTTTACAGATGGGTTCTCTAGGTATCATCATGTTAGGATTGCCCAGGAGGATCAAGAGAAGACTACATTTACTACTGAATGGGGTAGCTTCTCCTATACTGGAATGCTCTTTGGTATGAAAAATGTGCCTGTTGTATTTTCGCACATAGTTGTCTAAGCGTTCAAGGAATTTATTCACAACTTCTTACGAGTATATTTAGACAATTGGACGGTGAATGGATTAGTTAAGGACCACTATGACAATCTGTGCTTGATTTTTTAATGATGTAGGTAGTTAAGTATCTCTTTGAACATCAAGAAGTGTATATTTTCTACACCATTTGGGATACTTTTAGGACACATCATCTACAAAGAGGGTTTGTTAGTTGACCCAGCAAAGGTTGCAATCATAATAGGCCAAGAGAGCCTACCAGTCAAAGTGAGGTGCGTGGATTTTTGGGACATACAGGATATTACAAAAAAATTATCAAAGGCTATGCCAAAGTTTCCACACCCTTAGAAGATTTACTGAAAGGGAAAGGTACGTTCTACTAGGGAGAACAACAACAACACGCATTTGAGACATTAAAGGAGAAACTTACTACCGCACCTATTGTGCATTTTCCTTCGTGCGACAAACCATTTCATGTAAATGTTGACACCTTTGACATGACCATTGGCACGATGTTAGGTAACCTGGAGAAGGTATTGTAGATCATCCTATTTGTTTTGCTAGTAGAAAGCTAACTCCTAAAAAATAGAATTACACAACTACAGAGTGTGAAGCTTTGTCAATGATCTATGTGTTACATAAATTTTGCCAGTACCTACTAGCTACACCATTCGTCTTTTATAAAGATCATATGGCATTGAATTATTTGGTAAATAAGCCTGTTTTACAAGGGCACACATGTTGATGGGTGCTCTTATTTCAAGAGTTTGATTTTACAATTGTCGAAAAACCAGGAAAAATTAATTCTAGACCAAACTATTTATCAAGAATACAGTTAGGAGAAGAAGCACAGGAATTGAAGATACCATGCTAGATGCACAGTTATACAGGTTACGATGCACACCATCAGAACTAGAGGACATTGTTGTCTTTTTATGCACAGGGATGACACCATAAGGAATGAAATCATTGGAGAAGAAACAACTCGCTATACGCGTTACACCTTATATGTTAATTAGCGGTGACTTGTACAAAATGGGTTAGGATGAAATATTGTGCCATTGTGTATTGAAACATGAGCACACAGGCATTATGGAAGAATCTCATGGTGGAATTACAAGAGGCCACTATGCAGATGATGCCACAGCGCACAAGATTCTACTCACTGGATTATGGTGGGAGACCCTCTATAAGGATTGTAAGGAATTTTGTAAGGCATGTGATCATTGTCAACATCTTGGAAGACCAGGTCAACAAGATGAAGTGCCTCTAAGACCTATTGCTAGCGCAGAATCATTTGAGAAATGGGCTATAGATTTTTTGGGTCCTATTTCATTAGCTGAACGTATAACTGATCATGTTACATTATCACTTGCACAGACTATCTGATATGGTGGGCAGAATCAACACCTACTAAGGACTATATAGTAGCCATAGCAGCTTGGTTTTTATGGGAACATATTATTACAAGGTATGGATGTCCTTTGAGTTTGACCAGTGATAGGGGCACACAGTTTCTTAATGAGACAATCAGAATTTTATTGGATGAGTTCATGACTGCACACCATAAGACTACACCCTATCATCCTCAGGAAAATGGGACTGCTGAGGCTTTCAACAAAATTTTGGGCCACACATTGACAAAAATATGTTATGTTGGAAGAAAGGATTGGGATGATAAATTATTTATGGTACTTTGGGCATATAGAACAACATATAAAAGGTTTGACAAAGCAACACCATTTCAGTTAGTGTTTGGCACAGAAGTTGTTCTTCCTATGGAATTTATGTTACCTTTTTTACATATTGCACACGCTAGACATCTAGCTAATGAGAAAGATTTAGAATAATGGATTGAAAATATAATTCAGCTAAATGAGTGATGAGCCATAGCACGTTGTTCTTCTTATGGAATTTATGTTACCTTTTTTACGTATTGCATGTTGCACTTAAGAGTATTTGAAAAGGAGCCAAATGCGAAGAGCTGAGTGATTGTATTAAGGTATGAGAGGTGTGTAACCAGTCGTGATGAAGAGATCTATGCATAGAAAGAGCTTACATCCCTGGTGGTGAAGGGTTTGAGTGAAGAAAGGCGACAGAGAGGAGCTAGGGCACGTGATTTCACCTAGGGCACACTGAATCGAGCTAGGGTTTGATTCACACATTATTTAATTCAAGAGGCAAGGATCTATAAAGGAATGTAAGGTACAAATGGCACCGAAGAAAGTAGTTACAAAAGGAGTGAAGGGAAAGAAGAAGGTGGTCGAAGAAGAAGAGGAGATGACTCCCGAAAGTAATTTTTTAGAAATGCAATATCCAGAGGGGGTTATCGTTGACTAGGAGTGAGATTATCACATAAGGAAAAGTAAGGTGAGTGAGTACAATCACTGTACCATAGAGAATCAGAAGGAGCTTGATGCGTTGCTGAACACAAAGACAAATAAACGCACGGCGGAAGACATACCAGTGTATGACAATGTTGGCAAGAAGCTCTTAAAGAAGATTGGAGTTTACCAGCTATACCAACTCCCTTACTTTGGGAAATATGATCCCTTGTACCAGTGGCTCATGAGCAGAGTGCATGAATATTTTTTCTACTTTGCAGGATGCAGAGCTAGAATTTCAGCCGCGCTCATCTCAACAGTAATGGGGTTGATAGACACATGAGAAGATTTGAAAGATGATTTAACAAACAAGGCCGTAATATTGGAGACCAGAAAGGAGTTGGGGTACACAAAGGGTCTAGGTGCCATGGAAATTGATAAAATAAAGAAGTATCCACTGGTGCAAGCAACCGCGCATCTTGTTACAAAGCTAAATGACTAGGAAATTTGGTCACAAGTGAACACCATGTGGTTGCACATTGCTAAAAATATGTCCGAAGGGGTAGTCTATAACATTTCACATTATATTACAGAGACAATCATTGAGGAAGTGCACACAGGGGGAAAGATCAGCTTTAGAGATGTTTTATTATCACTAGTGTTCATGGAGATCGGAGTACCTGATGGACCAAAGGAAAATGGCACATCCCCAAAGACTTACCTTCGGTGGTTGGAAAGGTAGTTCAGTTCACTGTATACCAGCATTTCTATATAGCACGGTTCACCATGAAAGATGGAGAATGGAGCCCTTGGTGTAATTTTTCATATGCCTTAACAACAAGGTACTTCCAGGCATTAGTACACAAGTTCTCGAATACACGGCGACTGCCATTCAATGCAGATAAGGTAGATTGTGACTACCACACACTAAGGAATAAATATGTGTATCTAAGGCGGGGTGCATATATTGAAAGGCTCATTTCAGATGTATTAAGCATTAAACCAATAAGCTTGGCTGTGGGATATATTGGAGCAACATTGGTGTATCTTCAACTGAAGCCAAAGATGGAGAATAACAAGTATGTGGAAGATGAGTTTGCACTTCCATCACCACCAAAAGGTAAGCACACAATGAAGAACATCCCAGTGCCTAAACCAAAAGAGCCAATTGAAGTGGAGGATGAGGAGGATGAGTGTGAGGATAGTGGTGGTTTGGAGCATAGAGGTAGAAGACATCCTAAGAACAAGGATGAAGCTGAGCGCACCACTACACCACCTCAACCACAAGATGGGGATAATGAGGACTTGGATGTAGTCCAAGGAGAGCACATATTTAAGCAAGTATTCAGGAAAACAATGACTCAAGGTGCTACTCTGTAAACAGTGCACAAATCACCCAAAATCTCTCCATAGAAAGAGACAACTACGAAAAGGATAAGCAAACTAAAGTTGAATGAGGAGGCAGAAGATTCAGAGGAAAGTGTGTCTACTTCTCCTACACCTCCAGAGAATGTAGAACAAAAAGATGAAGAAATGAAGGAAGGGGAAGTGGAGGAAAAGGGAACCAATGAGACAGCTACAGAGATTGCACAAGACATGGAAACACAAGTTCCAAATCTGGAAGCTCAAGTTCCTAAGAAGCCTCGGTCTAGAAGAACAAGTGGAGAGAACATTCCACCAGCCATGGGTTATGCATAGGACACTGGTAAAATTGTCCGTGCCCATTTCTAGAGCACACTGTCACAAAAGGAATTATATGGCTGGGAACTAATGGATGAAGATATGGCTACAGTGTGCACAAGGAAGCAATTATCATGGTCAATGCACACACACATGGATGAGCTAAATTTTGATGTGTGTGAGGATTCATGCATATCACAGAGGTTGAAGAAAACACCTCAGGCTAGACACATGATACTAAATCCTACTGTCATGTTAGATGAACAAGTAAGCAATGCATTGGTGAAAGTCTCAAAAGAGGTGGCGAGGTAGAATATGGACAAGGATGACACAATTAGGGCACTCAGGGAAGAGATCAAAACTAAGGATGGGGAAATAGTGTGCCTAACTCAGGAGAGAGACTTAGTGTAGAAAAAGAACATTGTATTTATCAGCATCACAAAGGAAATTGGCGACAATGTCATCAGAGCTAGGCCACACTTGGAGCCAAAGGTACCACAGACATTTCCTTCAGCAATACACTATGTAGGAAAGTTGATAGACCTAGTGCTTGAAGATGAGCCTCTGCACATGCTAGTGCCAAAGGATCCAGAACAAGAGGTAGAACAAGAGAAGGCTTCAGTGATGAAGAATATTACATCCTATGAAGGGGTTATTATAAGCATTGCAAGAAGAACTGAAGAAAGCAGACCAAGCCTTGAACATCTACATAGCTCCAGAGGTGCTCATCAACATAAAAACCTTGGAGGAGAACAATGAAGTCCAGAAAGCGATGAAGGATGAAACATTGGGCCATGCAGAAATATTATCAATGGTTAAGTAAAAGTGTGAGGCCTTGGTAGTAGCACAAGAACCACACAAGACTTAGCTAGAAGAGCTTGGGAAGCTCATTACACAGAAGATGGATTTACTAGAGGGGGGGATGACTGCAATGTACAATATTGTGTTGGTCTTATAGAATTAAAAAGGGGAGATTACGAGGGATGAATTAGAGTCCATTGTTGTGGACATACCAAAAAAGTAGAGCAATCACTCGTTGAGTGGCAAACCTTGGAGGCTGAAATAAAATAGGATTAATTTGAATTAGTTGTTTAGACTGAAGAAGAGACTATAGAGTAAAAACATTCTTTCATTATTTCCATTCTTCTATTCTTTACTTCAGTTTTTGGAGATGACCATTTTTGAGGTGACAATGAAATTAGTGTGGGGTAATGTTGATCAAAGAACACTTGAAAAAGAAAGCACACAAGCAGTCCGCATGGGGAAGTGAGTCATATTCAAAGGCATGAATGAATATGGAGAACGCACGTGTGTAATAGAAGTTCAGTTTTCGGGACTTAGCCATTTTCACTCATAAAAGTCTATTTTTAGAGATGGCGTGTAGAGCACACAAACGAGGTAGAGACGTGTGCACCACGCATTAGCTAATTTTGGAGGATTGGATATGAAGCACTTTACATGGACACAATCTAGATATAGATCTTCTACTGTCAATTAGCTAGTAGTAGTTTATTGTTAGCGCACTTGCATGTGTGGCTATTTTTGTAAAGGCGCGTGGATAAGAATAGCATGTGACCTATTTTTGGAATGGATAAGTGGTGAAGGGAAAGTCCCCACACTTGTGTGTGTGTGTGTGTGTGTAGTAAATTGTGTAATAGAGATATAGAGAGATAGATACATACAGAGATGAGGTATATACAGAGTTATGTTGTTACGCACATACTATTGATATTGTTATGAAGCTTCTGTAAACTTATTACATTGAATATAAGGGAGGATATTGGATGAATCTAAGTGTTAGTTCTATGTGTATCTAAATCTAGTATATTTTTGATCTCATCATGGTTAGTACTTAATTTTGATTATCTTTAGATATAGATCAGGTATGCTCTATCGAATGATGAGCTAGTAATAGAAATTTATATGTTAAGTCTCCATCATGCTAAAATCCTACTACAACAACCCTAAAGAGGAACCTGGTACCTTTGCGCGCTTCGGGTGAGTGCTCAGTTTAGACTAAGTGATGTGCCAGCGCGTCTAGGTTTTCATTGGGTTTGTATCACTAAATTCTAGGTTGCATCACGCCTAGTTAGGACAGCAACACCCATGCGTTATTGTCCCTCCAAGGCGCCCCTGACCCTTTCTTACCTTACTCACTCTTTTTGGGTCTCTTTTATCTTTTGGGAATCTTTTTCACTTGTAGTTCGGCCTTCTAGTTGTCAATTACAAAATTCAAACAAGGGAATCATATACATACATTGTTATGTGTTCAAAATCAAGGACCAAGCACTAAGCATTACTATCATCACCTAAGATTGCATTCCAAAGGCACTAACGTACTTTAAAGGCATCTATCTAACATCCATTCAAGGGAAAAGGGTTGTATACTTTTATATACGCTATAGGAAGGGGAATTTCATTATATTCCATCCACATATTCTACTACATTACTACATTCTAGCTATAGCCTACTATCAAGTGTAACTTACACAAGGGCATCCTAGGGCACAATTTCTACACACACTCATAAGAAATGCATGGAGTTTTAGATGTAGTTCAGTGCTCAATCATAATTTCACTCTCAGGGTGACCATTGGGGTCGGTCTGAATCCCATTCTTAATTTTCCTTTTTAGGTTTGATGTAGTTTTTGGGCTTGTGCAGGTGAACTTTTTAACAAGTTATAGGTACCTTCAGAAATCATAGTGCGAACATTAGGAGATCAACAAAGAGAAAATGTGAAACCTTAGTGACACAACAGAAACAAAAATCTAAGCTCCTACATAGTAACCAACACCTAGATCTACTCATAAATGCCCATGTGCCATTGTCCTGCAATGGGCGCCCCTGTTTAGCATTATTCTCAGGTTCCAAATTTTACATTGACCATTTACGATGATGTTCACAATCTGTTCAACACTCACACCTTCCCAAATCACGTCCTACGTACTCATAAATTAGCTAAGTACTCCTATCTCTCTTCCTTGCTTAGAGTTTTATACTTTACATCTTAGTTTACTTGTGTCACTACTGTACTTTATCATTTATCATATTAGCTACTCTATAATTATATGTAATTCAAATTAAATTAAATCACTTTCCCCATCCACTCTTATGCTTCCTAAGTTTGATCATCCTTTAATTATTTATTATAGGGACACAAACGTATCTATTATATGTATGTTTTCACAAGTAGATGATGATGGTCATGAGCATGCCATCTATTTTATTATTCATGTCCTTCTCAATTATGAAACCAAATAAACTCGGGCATAAAAAAGTGCCTCGCCATTTTCTTCACAATTAAACGAATGAGGCACTACATGCTCAACCAAGAGACAAAAGTCATTTTCAAATCCAAACAGTTGGGTACTCTCCTCACCCAAGAATCCTTATCTCATAAGGTTGGTAGGTTCATAATGATCATGAATGAATTCAAGTTTACCTATATAACCAAAATTCATTCAAGGGGAAAATCATTTTCGACTAGCTAGTCAACAATCCTCTAGATTTTGGTGAGCCTACCAATTCGGAATTCCTCAATGAGTACATTTTTCATATTAAAAAACCTATTATTTATGCATATCCATGGTACTTTAACATAATAAACTACATTAGAGACAAAACTTACCCATAAACATCCAAATAATAGAAAATACGAAGACTTTGTGTGATAATCAATAAGTATGTCATCATAGAAGAGGTCCTTTACCGAAAGGCCTTTGATGGTTTATTACTTAGGTGCATGGATAAAGAATAAGCAGAGTGGATCCTTTTCAAAGCCCATAGTGGAGTGTTTTTACAGTTTGGTAGACATTCAATCACCTAAAATATTCATCGAATGGGTTATTTCTAGGCCACCCTCAAGCATGATGGTGTGGAATATTTATAGAGGTGCCAAAAACACCAAGATTTATAACACTCCATACATACCCTATCTCAAGATATGCAACCTATAGTTACATCATGGCCTTTTTCTATAAGGGGTTTAGATTTGATAAGTAATTTCTCTCCCACTTCTATTGATTGTCATAACTTTATGATTACGGCCACTGAATAGTTTACGAATTGGGTTGAGGTAATGCCTTTAACCATAGTCCTCGGATCTGTCATAGAAAAATTTGTCCTAAACCAAATTATTTGTAGGTATGACATCCTATAGGTCATTATTTCCAATATGGATCATCATTTAATAATGATGAGGTATGTGAGCTATGTGAAATATTTAAAACAAATCATCACATTGCCTCTATGTATTACCCTCAAGCCAATGGTCAGGATATGGCCATAAACAAAACATTGAAGTTTATTCTCCTCAAAATGGTAAAGGAGAACAAGAGGAATTAGAACATAAATTTGTCCCCATCCTTATAGTCCTATAGGACTTCCATTCCTACACTGAAAAGTACAAATTTATTCTCCTTGGTCTTTGGTTCAGGATTTTTCCTACCTCTAGAAGTGGAACTCTCTAGTATTCACATGTCTTCACAAGCAATATTAGATGCAGATGAATATATAAATTTATGCTTAATGGACTTAGAAATCTTAGATGAGGAAAGGCTTAGGGTTGAGAAACATCACCAGATTTATGTAGATAGAATGTTTCGGTAGTACAATAAAAAGATTTACAAATGCCCAATCTAAGTGGGTGAGCTTGTGCTTAGCCTCAATAGTCATATAGACAAGAAAATTAGCAAATGTTGTAAATTCAGACCTAAATGGCTTGGCCCTTATCAAGTAACTGAATATTTCAAAAATTGCACCTACCATTTGTGCACTTTGGAAGGTGAGGAGCTCATTGAATCTGTCAACTCACTTCACCTGAAATGTTTATATATATATATATATATAATCTCACATTGACTTTGTTGAATTTTCACACTTCGTGTCAATGACATTATCATAGTGTTTAGATGGTACAATTAGTTTAATCATTTAATAATAATCTTAAAATTTTCATATATTGGAGTAGACACTAGAAAACATACATTGTGCATAAGGTATCCTATTCAAAAATACCAAAAACATAATAAAACTGAACGATCCCAAAAAACATCCCACAAAAGCAACTAAAATTTATAAAACCCCACTAAAATATGATAAAATACACCTTGTCACTCATTTACTAACCCTCACCCACTCACATTTGATTTTTTCTATCTCACCTACCCATTTGCATACCGAATGCACTAAGGACCCTTATCATCTCACCTATTTATGCACATTACACCCATATGTGTCACAATATTCTATGAACTCAAAAAAAATATAAAAAACTTTACATGACTAAAAATGAATGGTATACGTGACTCAGTCACAAAAACAAGTCACAGGTGCAAATCACACAAAGGTTACAGGCTAGTCATAGATGCGACTAACACCTGCGCTAAAATATCACCATAATAGTATTGTTGCAAGTTTCACTAGTCCTTTGTGAGCTGCCTTGACCTCTCCAAAACCTGTAATACCAAAATATGCAAGTAATGTAGCAAAAACTCAAGTATGGGATCAAGTGCACAAAGAGTCGAGGAGGATAAAAAGGTGAAATGATGGGGGTGAGTGTTATTTTATATTTTTTGAGTGCATAGAATATTGTGACACATATATGTGCAATGTGCATAGATGGGTTAGTAAATGAGTGATGAGGTGTATTTTATCACCATTTTGTGGGGTTTTATATTTTTTAGTTGTTTTTGTGAGATTATTTTATTTTTTGGGATTATTGGGTTTTATGATGTTTTTGGTATTTTTAAATAAGAGACCTTATGCACAAGGTGCGTTTTGTAATGTCTACACTATCGAACAACACTTTTATAATAAAATTGTCTTGAGAGAAAGAATAAAAAAGAGCAAAAAATGTTACCTTCTTAACTTTCACTTTAATATGAATAAATTTAAAAGGTTCACATTTTTCTTGAGCATCATTATTACCAAAACATAACTTTTTATGAAGGTTAGTAAAACACAATTTCTCATCCACATATGGTTTGCACTCAATCAGTTCTCCTTAAAGTGATGGCATGGACTTCTTTAATTGTTGGTCAAATCATTCTTGGAAACAGTATAAGTGGCATTGGTCCCAACTTTATTCTTTAAAACATTGGAAGAATTTTAAGAAATTTAAGATCAATTTTCTCATCCATCTCAAGAGTATGGGTTTGATAACAATCCTCATCTATGTCCTTAGGTTTGACAAGTGTAACATGCCTCCTAAAGTGACTATGTAGCCCTCTAACGTACTTCATGAGGATATCATGATAAAATGTATCTTTTCCCATTTGATTCTCCTTATTTCAAAAATCCCTTATATACAATTGCACACTTCTACCATTTTGCCTCAAAAATTGTCAATGAATATATGTTTTCTCTTGATAAAAAATAGAAAAAAATGCTTCTTAATTAAAGTTTTAAATTCATCCCATTTAGTAATTTGGGGTAACCTTTTAATTTATCAAAGAAATTAAGATAAATCTCAAACCAAGTTAGTGTGTGACTTCCTAGCTTCAACCTTACAAAAGAACTTTGTTTATCTTCACTAATTTTACGCAAATTGAAGTATAACTCTAATTGAGCTAACCAATGATCAATTTTATCCACATTTACCTCATCTTCATATGGTTTACTATCAATTTTTGCATGTTATTTGAATGGAGGTAGATCTTGGTCAGAATTGGGCTTCTCTTTCTTGTGGTGGGAATAATCAAGCTCATCACTTGCTTTGGAAGTATCCATAGAAACTCCTTGCCTTTCTAAGATAAACTTTACGATATTCCCAAGCTCCTCCATAGAGTGATAAATGTGGGAAACATCCTCCTCCAATCTGTAAAATATTTCTTCACCATCTTCAAGTCCATATAAAAGTCTTATGTGAGTTTCTTAAGATTTTATACAACAAATAATCTACACAACACAATGCTTCATTAGGTTCTAAAGTAAAATCATATAGGGTGATGTTTCCACAAAAAAAAATAGTGTGATATGTTACGTGTTGCCTTTTATAATATAGAAGTACAAAGAAGGAATGTATACCAAGGTCATTAGGAGGTGGAATTTTCATGCATATATGAATGACCTATTTCACATCATAGAGAGGATTTTTGAAAATATCAACATGATCTAAAGTAGGATAGAATTAGAGATAAAAATCACAATTAAGGACTTTTTCTTGAATGAAATGCATATTAATCTCGATATGCTTTATTTTTTTTTATGTTGAACTAGATTGTTTGCAATGGGCTATGTAATTTTGGATTTCACAAATAAGTGGAGTTCTTCCTTTGACATCTATATGGATTTCTTTCAATAGTATTTTAAACCACATGGATTCTTTAGCTACTTCCATATCACTTATGTACTCTACTTCAATAGAAGAGATAGAAATTGTTGATTGCTTCTTAAGACTCTAAGTGATAGAGCATGTGCCAAACTTGAAAACGTATCCATATGTATGTTTTATTTTTATCACATCACTAGCATGGTCAGAATCATAATAATAATATAACTTAGCATCATTAGTAGAAGAATAATATAAACCATAATTGATTGTACCTTTAATATATTTTAAAATTATTTTATCCATTTTCTAATTATCCTCGTGTGGATCTTGCATGATTCTCGAATCAAAACCTACTGCATAAGAAATATCAGGCCTAATAGTATTTGGATGGATTAAGTTGCTAATAAGTAGCTTGTACAATGTAAGATTTACTTTGGCACATGTGGATTTTGGATCAATTTTTACACCAATTTCAATGGGGATGGCCACAAGTTTACAACCAAC